>ML660197.1:12835581-12870599 GCA_007570785.1 Antilocapra americana
TGGGAAGAGGGAGGGGGGTTCCGGAGGGGAAGCATATGTAAACCCATGGTGATATCATGACAATGTATGGCAAAAACAATTAAAAAAAATAAATTAAAAAAAAAAAGAAATGTTTTGTTTAATATACATACTGTGAGTGAAAAAGCTGGCTTAAAACTCAACATTCAAAAACTAAGTACATGGCATCCAGTCCCATCACTTCATGGCAAAAAGATGGGGAAACAGTGGAAACAGTGAGAGACTTTATTTTCTTGGGCTCCAAAATCACTGTGGGCGACAGCAGTCACAAAATTAAAAGACGCTTACTCCTTGGAAGGAAAGTTATGACCAACCTAGACAGCATATTAAAAAGCAGAGACATTACTTTATCAACAAAGGTCCGTCTAGTCAAGGGTGTGGTTTTTCCAGTAGTCATGTATGGATGTGAGAGTTGGACTATAGAGAAAGCTTAGCACAGAAAATTGCTGCTTTTGAACTGTGGTGTTGGAGAAGACTCTTGAGAGTCTCTTGGACTGCAAGGAAATCCAACCAGTCCATCCTAAAGGAGATCAGTCCTGAATATTCATTGGAAGGACTGATGTTGAAGCTGAAACTCCAATACTTTGGCCACCTGATGTGAAGAGCTGACTCATTTGAAAAGACCCTGATGCTGGGAAAGATTGAGAGCAGGAGGAGAATGGGACGACAGAGGATGAGATGGTTGGATGGCATCACCGACTCAATGGACATGGATCTGGGTGGACTCTGGGAGTTGGTGATGGACAGGGAGGCCTGGAGTGTTGCGGTTCATGGGGTCGCAAAGAGTCGGATATGACTGAGTGATTGAACTGAACAGCAACCTTATTAGAGTCAAGAAAGATGCTTAAGAAAACACAGAGGAGGACCATACCAGGAGAATTATTTAAGGAGTTATGAACTCTATAGAGTAGAATAACATGGATTTCTTTAAAGGACTTAGTAAAATGAATTTTAAAAGAACCAAACCAGAAGCTACATAGAAGCCCACACACCACAAGGAAGACCCAATGCAGTCAAAAATAAACAAATAAATAAAAATTTAAGAAAGAAAATCAAACCAAGGCACACAGTGATGAAATGCCAACAGCTGAAAAAATATATAAGAACTTAAAATATTCCAGAAAGAACTAAGAAACTGGTCACTTATTGAGGATGCTGGCATGAATAACTTGAGACATCTCATCAGTAACAGATCTAGGCCTTCAAAATGCAGAGTAAATCAGGACAACTCCAGCCATGCAGGGCTGAGAAATTTCACTCTACAAACATACATTTTGAGTGTTGTTCCTAAAATTTTCTGTATTTCCTTTATGCTTATGTCAATACATACATTTAAGGTTTGAAAAACACAATTTACATATGCTCTAAAATTTTTATACAATCATTGTTTTCGTTTCCATTCACACCACTGTGCCCCCAGGGAAGTCAATATAGATAAGTGCCATGAATGACAGCAATGTCGAAAGTGAAGGGAGAAGGGAATTACATATTCTCTGCTATAAGGTACATGTGCTACAGGGGAAGTGCTATAAAATGTGTATTACAATCTCTAGACGACCATCAAAAATATTTTAAAAGAAGTATAATTAATATGCTAATAGAAGACTAAGATGGAATCATATAAAATGCTAATTAAAATCAGAGAAGGCAGAAAAAGAGCTGGGAAAGAGACACAGAACAAACAAATATAATAAATAAAGAAGAGTTAAAATATGGTAATGTAATCTAGTGTGTCCATAATTACTTTCAGTGTGAATGGCCTAAATACTCCAATTAAAAGCAGAGATTGTCTGTAAAGCACAGGAAGCTCAGCTCAGTGCTCTGTGATGACCTACATGAGTGGGAAAGGGAAGGTGGTAGGAAGAAGGTCCAGGGGGAGGGGATATATGTATACATATGGCTGATTAACTTCATTGTATCACAGAAACGAACACATCATTGGAAAGCAATTATATTCCAATAAAAAAGCAGAGATTGTCAAAATGACAGAGACAGTGAGACCTTATCTTACATTGTCAGTAAGAAAAAAACCGTAAATATAAAGACACATGTTAAGAATGGAGAAGGAGGGACCTCCCTGGTGGTCCAGTGGTTAAGACTTCACCTTCCAAGCAGAGGGTGGGAATTAAATTCCTGGTCAGGGAGCTAAAATCCCATATGTCTTCCGGTCAAAAAATTTAAACACAAAACAGAAACAGTGTTGCAACAAATTCAATAAAGACTTTAAAAATGGTCCACATTAAAAAAAAATCTTGATAAAAGAATTGAGAAGGAGATACCGTGTTAACACTAATCAAAAGAAAGAGTAGCTATATTATTTCCAGGGAAAAAAGACTTTAGGACAAGAGAAAACTACTAATTAAGAGAAAGAGGGCATTACATATGACAAAAGGGTCAGTTTTCCCAAGAAGACATAACAATCTTTAATATGTTATTTACACATGATAAACACACAGCGTTAAATTGTGTATAGTAAAAATTGATAGAACAGTGACAGAAATAGACAAATCCACTTTTTCAGTTTGATACACAAACAGCTCCCCCCCATTTTTAAGTAATTAATAGATCAAGCAGGTAGAGAAGCCATCAGAATATAGCTGACCTGAACATCCACTACCAATCAACTTGATCTATTTGATACTTTTTTTTTTGATGGATTAGGGGGACTTTTATTTATTTGTTTATTTTTTATTAGTTTTGCCATACAATGACATGATATCGCCATGGGTTTACATATGCTCCCCCTCCAGAATCCCCCTATTTGATACTTTCAGAATACTCCATGCAACCATAGCAGAACATACATACTCCTCTGGCTGATTCATGTTGAGGTTTGGCAGAAAACAGCAAAAATCAGTAAAGCAATGATCCTTCAGTTAAAAAATACATAAATTTAAAAAAAAATCTCATGGAATAATCACCATTACCAAGAGAGAATACACTCCTCTGGTCTATAAAACACATCTTAAATATAAAAGAATAGAAATCATAAAAGTATATTCTTAGAAAAAAAGAAATTAAACTACAAATAAATAACAGGAAGAAATGAAAAATTCCCCCACATACTTGGAGAGTTAAAAATACACTCAGGTAACACATAAGTCAAAGAAGAAGTCTTAAGAGAAATTTTAAAACAGTTTGAACTGAATGAAAATAAACCTACAACTTATCAATATTTGTGGGATGCTGAAAAAGCAGTGACTACAAAGAAACATATTCCATTGAATGTACATTATTATGCATATATTAGAAAAGAAGAAAGATGTAAAATCAACAATATGTTTCTCCAACTGGAATGTGGGGGAAGAAAGCTTAAGCCTAAAACAGTAGAAGAAATGAAATAAAGGAGCAAAGATCAATGAAATTGGAAATAGGAAACAAAGAGAAAATTTCACAAAACCTAAAGCTTGTTCTTGGAAAAGATCAATAAAATTGATACACTTCTACCCAGGCTAACTAAGGAAAAGAAGAGAAAGAAATAACAAATTACCAATATCAGAAATGACAGTAGGATTTTCATAACTGATTTATGAATATTAAGAGGATAACAAAGGAATAGTATGAACGAATCTATTCCCACTAATTTGATAACTTCAGTAAAATTGACCAAACCCTAGAAAGACACAAACTACCAAAACTCACACAAGGAGAAATAGATAATTTAAATAGGCCTATATTCATTACAAAATTGAATTAGTAATTAATAAGTTTGAAAAAACTAAGTACTAGGCCCAGAGAATTTCACTGGTTAATCCTACCAAACATCTAAGGAAGAAATGATACCAATTTTCCACATTCTTGTACAGAAAATAGAAGCAGAAGGAACACTTAATTTCTTCTGTGAGCTCAGAACTACTGCAATACCCAAAGCAGATAAAGACAAGAGACAGATCAATATCTCTCATGAACATAGATGTAAAAATCTTCAAGAAAGTATTAGTAAATTATGGCATGAACAAGTGTCACTTATTCCAGATATACATGACTGGTTCAATATTTGATACCAATCAATGTATTATTTGATATCAATCAAGGTAAAAGAAAAAAATCTGGATGATCTTATTAATTGACACAGAAAAGTCATTTGACAAATTCTATCACTTTTTCATGTAAAATTCCCTAGAACATTAGAGATAGGAACATCTTCAAAATGAGGAAGAAAATCCATTAAAAACTCTTTTGCTAGTATCATACTTAGTGCTGAAAACCTGCACACATTCCTCTAGGATCAGAAACAAGGGAGAGATGTCCTCTTTCACTATTTTTATTCAATACTGTGCTAGAAGCACCCCAAAAAAAGAGAAGAAGAAGATGAAGGGAAAAAAAGGAAATTCAAGGTACAAAGCTAGGGAAGGGATAAAAACTAACTTTGTTTGCAGATAAGATGATTGTTTATGTATAAAATCCCAAAGAAATCACATGCACACAAAATCTGGAACTAATAGTTAAGTGTAGCAAGGTTGCTGGACAAAGATCAATTGCTTTTGTATATACCAGCATTGAAAACTTGGAGTTTGAAATGCAAAGTGAAGTAAGCCAGAAGGAAAAACAATACAGTATACTAATACATATATATGGAATTTAGAAAGATGGTAATGATAACCCTGTGTGCGAGACAGCAAAAGAGATACAAATGTATAGAACAGTCTTTTGGACTCTATGGGAGAAGGCGAGGGCGGGATGATATGGGAGAATGGCACTGAAACATGTAAATTATCATATGTGAAACGAATCACCAGCCCAGGTTCGATGCATGATACAGGGTGCTCGGGGCTGGTGCACCAGGATGATCCAGAGAGATGGAATCAGGGTGGAGGTGGGAGGGGGGTTCTGGAAGGGGAACACATGTACACCCATGGCAGATTCATGTCAATGTATGGCAAAACCAACACAATAATGTGAAGTCTTTATTGAATTTGTTACAATAAAAAGAAAAAAAAGACATCATGAGAAACGCTGGGCTGGAGGAAGCAAAAGCTGGAATCAAGATTGCCGGGAGAAATATCAATAACCTGATATGCAGATAACACCACCCTTATGGCAGAAAGTGAAGAAGAACTAAAGAGCCTCTTGATGAAAGTGAAAGAGGAGAGTGACAAAGTTGGCTTAAAGCTCAACATTCAGAAAACTAAGGTTATGGCATCTGGTCCCATCACTTCATGGCAAATAGATGGAGAAACAGTGGAAACAGTGGCTGACTATATTTTTCTGGGCTCCAAAATCACTGCAGATAGTGATTGCAGCCATGAAATTAACCGATGCTTACTCCTTGGAAGGAAAGTTATGACCAATCTAAACAGCATATTAAAAAGCAGAGACATTACTTTATCAACAAAGGTCCATCTAATCAAGGCTATGGTTTTCCAGTGGTCATGTATGGATGTGAGAGTTGGATTACAGAGAAAGCTGAGTGCAGAAAAATTGCTGCTTTTGAACTGTGGTGTTGGAGAAGACTTGAGAGTCCCTTAGACTGCCAGGAGATCCAACCAGTCCATCCTAAAGGAGATCAGTCCTGAATATTCACTGGAAGGACTGATGTTGAGGTTGAAACTCCAATACTTTGACCATCTGAGGCAAAGAACTGACTCATTTGAAAAGACCCTGATGCTGGGAAAGATTGAAAGTGGAAGGAGAATGGGATGACAGAGGATGAGATGGTTGTATGGCATCACTGACTCAATGGACATGGGTTTGGGTGGACTCCAGGAGTTGGTGATGGACTGGGAGGCCTGGCATGCTGTGGTTCATGGGGTCACAAAGAGTTAGACATGACTGAGAGACTGAACAACAACAAATACTTAAATATTTTATATTTTTGGTGCTATTAAGATCCCATGTATGGCAGCACGCTAGGCTTCCCTGTCCTTCACCATCTCCCTGAGTTTACTCAAACTCACATCCATTGAGTAGGTGATGCCATCCAATCATCTCATCCTCTGTTGCCCGCTTTTCCTCCTGCCTTCAGTCTTTCCCAGCATCAGGGTCTTTTCCAATGAGTCAGCTCTTCACATCAGGTGGCCAAAGTATTGAAGCTTCAGCTTCAACATTCCAAGCTGACGCAGAAGTCTTTCCAATCAATATTCATAGTTGATTTCCTTCGAGATTGACTGCTTTAATCTTCTTACAGTCCAAGAGACTCTCAATAGTCTTCTCCAACACCACAGTTCCAAAGCATCAATTCTTCAATGCTCACCCTTCTTTATGATCCAACGCTCACATCCACAGACAACTACCGAAAAAGCTACAACTTTGACTAGATGGACCTTTGTCAGCAAAGTGATGTCTCTGCCTATAAATATGCTGTCTAGATTTGTCATAGCTTTCCTTCCAAGGAGCAAATCTGTATGTATTTTGTTAGATTTATACCTAAGTATTTTTAAAATTAATTTAATTGAAATTAAAAATATTAGGTATGAATCTAATAAAATATATACAGAATTGAAATAAACAGAAAATTATTCTAGAAGGAGACAAATTTAACTTGAAAAATAACAACAGTAACTAGTTTGATGTAAAATTTTGAGTTATATAAACAGTGTTGACCTTACTGGTAAAGGAAAATTTGTATTGTTTCTTTTAAATATGAAAAAATTGAACATATGATTTTAAATTCAACACTAAAAAATATAGAAATATAGATTAAAATTATTTTGAAAAGCTGAAAGTAACCACTGGTTGAGTGAAATCAGACTCTTTCAGAGCCTTGTGAAACACTAAAAAATAACATAAAATGGAAATATTGTTTGCATTTTAGTGAAAACAAAACATGAAAAACAATAGAAACCTAAAAACTAAGAAAAAAGTATGAAAAATATATCATTAAGAACACTAGATGTAAATGAAAAATTATATTGAAAGGCACAGAAATCAAAACTAGAATTCAACAAGAGACAAAAAAAGTGACACAAAATTTGTTAAAATCAAAGATAAGCAAGTTATGGTATTCAAATATAAACAAAACAAAAAATAAGAGTATTAATATCCAACTCAAAGCAAAATTCAAAAGACAAATAATGGGGCAAAGGTTTCATGAATACTGAGAAACAGTTCATTTCTAGCTTTTGACTCTTCACATATTCAGAAATGATCAAAATATATAAGCTCTGGATATATTAGCAAAAATGTTTTATTATTTAATCTTATAACCTAAAAGCAGAACATTTCCCCCAATGTCCTTTAAATGGAGATCAATACAAATCACAGTCTTGAACATAAATAAAGTCACAGAAAGTTATAAGCAGTATAAGCTAAATAGACTGCATAGTAAGGAAAGTAAACCACTCAGAGATCTGTGAAACAAAACAAAAATTACTGTGTTGGGTCAAAGATGATATTTTGTGGTTTAGAGGTTATTTTTTTAAAAAGCAGAAGAAAATGGAAAATAGTACACTGAGAATGAGTAAAAATAGTTTAGCATCAGGAAATCTCTTTATACAATTTATTACCTCAACAAACAAAAGGAGGAAAAAGTTTATACATATATACATAATAATTTTAAAAGGGAATTTCTTAAGACCTAACAGCCATTTTATAAAAACTACGTGAAATATACAGATACTGAACACAATACAGAATTCTCCAAAAATAACAAATATTACAGTAGACACTGAAATGATGAAATAATTTTAATAGAAAAAAAGACAGGGATGCCTACTATTACCATCATTATTATATATATATATTATATATGTACATATTTTTGGAAGTTTTGATATGAAGATGAAGTGATTGGTATAAATACTAAAAATATATATACATAGAAACCCCAGAGTCCTAACTAAAGCCCATAAGAACTAAAAAAAGAATTTGCCAATGTGCATGAATAAAATTTATAGATGTTATTTGGAACACTATCAATTGAAAAGAAGTAATGTAAGATTTCAAATGTAATAGCAAATATGTATGTGTTTATAAACACCTGAAAGTATGAAGAAAAAACTGTAAAATCTTATTATTGACTTATATAAAATATTAAGAGATTTATATAAAATCTTCTTGAAGGTATTAAAACAAGATCTAAATATACAGAGATAATATAAGTTGCCTCCAATCAGGAAAGCACAGCAATTTTAAAATGTCAATCCTTCCAAAATTATTGTAAAAGTGTGGTACACTTGCGACTTGTAATCCCATTGAAATTGTATGTGATTTAAATAGACATTTCTCCTAAGAAGACATACAGATGGCCAAAAGGTACAGGAAAAAATGCTCAACATCACTATTCAGTCAGTTCAGTTGCTCAGTCGTGTCTGACTCTTTGCAACTCCATGAATCGCAGCATGCCAGGCCTCCCTGTTCATCACCAACTCCCTGAGTTCACCCAAACCCATGTCCATCGAGTTGGTGATGCCATCCAGCCATCTCACCCTTTGTCGTCCCCTTCTCCTCCTGCCCTCAATCCTTCCCAGCATCAGGGCCTTTTCCAATGAGTCAATTCTTCACATGAGGTGGCCAAAGTATTGGAGTTTCAGCCTCAACATCAGTCCTTCCAATGAACACCCAGGACTGATCTCCTTTAGGATGGACTGGTTGGATCTCCTTGCTGTCCAAGGGACTCTCAAGAGTCTTCTCCAACACCACAGTTCAAAAGCATTATTTCTTTGGTGTTCAGCTTTCTTCACCGTCCAACTCTCACATCCATACATGACTACTGGAAAAACCATAGCCTTGACTAGATGGACCTTTGTTGGCAAAGTAATGTCTCTGCTTTTAGATATACTATCTAGGTTGATCATAACTTTCCTTCCAAGGAGTAAGCGTCTTTTAATTTCATGGCTGCAATCTCCATCTGCAGTGATTTTGGAGCCCAAAAAGATAAAGTCTGACACTGTTTCCACTGTTTCCCCATCTATTTCCCATGAGGTGATGGGACCAGATGCCATGATCTTATTTTTCTGAATGTTGAGCTTTAAGCCAATTTTTTCACTCTTCTCTTTCACTTTCATTAAGAGGCTTTTTAGTTACATCACTGTTAGAGAAATGCAAATCAAAACTTCCTTGAGGTATCACCCCACACTGGTCCATCATCAAAAATCTACAAATAATAAATGCTGGAGAGGGTGTGAAGAATGCAACTCTTGGTAGGAATATCAATTGGTACAGCCTCTATGGAGAACAGTATGGAGGTTTCTTGAAAAAAGCAAAAATGGAGCTACCATATCATCTAGTGGTTCCACCCTGGGCATATATCCAGAGAAAACCATAATTTGAAAACAAACATTGCAGCACTATTTACAATAACCATGGAAGCAAAACATCCGTCAACAGAGGAATGGATAAAGAAGATGCAGTATGTGTGTGTGTGTGTATATATATATATATGTACACATTTATATGTACATATATGTGCATATACACAATAGAATATTACCCATCCAATAAAAAGAACAAAATAATGCCATTTGCAGCATCATGGATGGACCTAGAGATTGTTTTATTGAGTGAAGTAACTCAGACAAACATACCTACTGTATAATATCAATTATATGTGAAATCTAAGAAAATGGTACAAATGAACTTATTTACAAAACTGAAACAGAGTCACAGATGTAGAAAATAAACATGATGCAGGGAAAGGGGGAGGAATAAAGTGGGAGATTGAGATTAACATATACAAATGACTGCACATACAGTAGAAAACTAATGTGTGTTTCTGTGTATGGTTGGTCACTCAGTCCGTATCTGACTCTTTCTGATATCCTGGACTGTAGTGCACCAGGTTCCTCTGTTCATGGAATTTTCCAGGCAAGAATACTGGTGTGGGTTTTCATTTTCTACTCCAAGGGACCTTCCCAACCCAGGGATCAAATCCACTTCTCTTGTGTCTCCTGTACTGGTAGGTGGATTCTTTACACTGGGCCACCTAGGAAGCCTAGATAACTAAGAAGGACCTACTGGTATAGCACAGAGAACTCTACTCAATTCTCTGTAATGACCTATTAATATATGGGAAAATAATTTAACAAAGAGTGGGTATATGGTATGTATAACTGATTCCCTTTGCTATACAACAAAAATGAACAACACTGTAAATCAATTCTACCCCAATAACAATTAATTTAAAAAAAGAAAGTAGAAAAAGATTTAATAGATTTAAATGTAAAAAACAATATAGACATTAAAATATGATGTATAAATATATTTCACCAAATATGACAAAGGCTTAATATATATGATATACAAAGGCTCCAGCCTATTAATAAAATATGACAAATAATTCCAAAGAAAATGGACTTGAACAGCTTAGAAAAGAGACAGTAAAAATCTCCAATAAACATATGAATAGATAAAACTAAAATGGTAATGAGAAACCATTTTTCACCCCTTAGATTGGCAAAAATAACTTCTTAAATGACATTGCAATGTGGGAGAAGATTCAAAGAAATGCTGGAATGAGCAAGAATTGCTGTAGCCTTTTCATAAAAGATCTAGCAATATCTAGTAAATTTTAAGACATGCAGAATGACCCAGAAGTCCATCATACTGTTGGAATCTATCCTGTGAAAATAAAAACACTATTATGCATATAAAAAGCTCCACAACTTTCGATGGCTCCCTATTTCCCCTCAAAGTAAAAGCCAAGTCCTTATAGTGTTCAGAGGACCTAAAATGATCAAGCCCTTTTCTCTTCTCCTCTATTTCACTTCTCTCTGGGGTACCTCACTGTCCTCTTTGTTATTTCTTGACTATACCAGGCATACTACAGTTCTAGGAATGAGATGCTGGCTCTTTCCTCCATGTCCAGACATCAATACAATGAATGACTCTCTCATCTTTTTAAAATCCTTATTCCATGTCACTTCAATTAGGACCATTTTGATCAACCTACTCAAAACCACAACCACAGCCCTCCCACCCAAACTACACACTCACAACCTTCTGGCTCTATTTTTATTTTCTATGTCCTTACCACTTCCTAACATACTAAATTAACTTATTTATTTTAATTAGTGCTTATTGTCTTATTCTCTGACTTTCTTCTCCCAAAACACCATATATGCCATAAGCACAGGAATTTTGTCTGCTTTATCCTGCAATTTTTCTTGAGTACCTTATGTACACAAAGCACTAATAATAGCAAGAATAAATACAAACACATTGGTGGTCAAAATAAATTTTAAAGTAAAAACTGACATAAAATATAGAAATATATATGTAGAGTAGAAAACAAAATTCAGTTATATTCTATTTCTAAGGGATATGTGAAAATGAAACCACTCAATGGGATTCAAACCCAAGGGATTGGGATAGATATACCAATTACAAAGCTAAGGAGCATTGAGTACTGAGTAGAGTTCCCTGTGCTATACAGTAGGTTCTCATTAGTTGTCTGTTTTATGTTTAGTAGTGTTTATATGTCAATCCCAATCTCCCTATTTTATCCCTTCCCTTCTTTCCCTTTGGTAACCAAAAGTTTATTTTCTATATCTTTGTTTCTGTTTTGTAAATAACCATTTGATATTTTTGAGTGCTCACTACTAGCACTTTTCAAAGTGCTTGGTATGTGGTTTAACACACTTCTTCTTCCTAACTCTTCTATGCCATGGGTATTTCTTTTGATCAGCAACATTCTACAGGTAGGAAACTCAGGCTGCCCTACCTCCACAATGGCAGACCTAGGGTTCAAAACATCCCTCCCAACCTTGTACCTATCCCTTCACCTTCTACCCTTTCTTCTATCTGGCGTTAGATACTACACTATTAATCATTACACAATACTGTCTTTCAAACACGGAGAAGCCTCAAAGATGACAAGCATTAGACTACAGAAGAAACAACAATAGACTACTAAGTGGAAAAATCTTAATCATATGTGAAAAGATCAGAATAAATAACTGGACAAATAAAGACCTTTCCTAATCCATCCTCTGAGAAGTTTTCAAAGCTCCTCCTCAACAGTCCTTAGCTGGGAGCTCAGCTTTTGCTCTGTGATGATTTAGATGGGTAGGATGTGGGGAGGGTAGGAAGGAGGTCCAAGAGGAAGGGGGTATATGTATACATATAGCTGATTCACTTCACTGTACAGCAGAAACTAACAAATCATTGTAAAACAACCATATTCCAATTTTTTTAAAAAAGTTAAAAAGAAAATAAAAATATAAATTACAGGGACTTCTGTGGTCCAGTGGTAAAGGCCATGGGAAGATCCCAAATGCTAAGGGGCAATGAGTCGGTGCCCCACAAGTACTGAGTCTGAGTGCTCGGAGCCCATGCTCTGCAAGGAGAGAAGTCACTGCAATGAGAAGCCCACACACTGCAACTAGAGAAAGCCCACATGCAGCAATGATGACTTAGTGCAGCCAAACGTAAATAAAGAAACAAAATGAAATTTTAAAAATATATAAATTACACATGATAGAGCAGTAAACACCGATGAAAACAATGCGTACAAAACCACAGACATACTCAAAGTGGCACAAAGGTGAACATTCAGGGTCTAAAATGCATTTATTAAAAAATAGAAAACACTACATACTAAGCTAAACTTGATTTTTTGGAACTTTTTCTTTTGTATTGGGGTATAGCCAATTACTGACTGAACTGAACAACTGAACTGAACTGAACTGATAGCCAATTAGTAATGTTGTGATGGTTTTAGATGAACAGCGAAGGGACTCAGCCATACACATACACATATGTATATATACACATATGCATCCCCCCCCAGACCCCATTCCCATCCAGCTGCCACATAAAATTGAGCAGAGTTCCCTGTGCTATACAGTAGGTCCTTGTTGGTTATCCATTTTAAATATAGCAGTGTTTACATGCCCATCCCAAACTCCTTAACTATCCTTTCCCCCAATCCTTCCCCCTGGCAACCACAAGTTCGTAAGTCTGTCAGTTTTTTTCTGTCTTGTAAGTAGTTCATTTGTATAATTTCTTTTTTTAGATTCCACATACAAGGGATGTCATAAGATATTTCTCCTTTTCTATTGAAAAGTAAATTAAACTTTAAATCAAGGTGTTAGAATAAGAAATAAACATAATCCCCCAAGAAAGCTGAAGACTAGAATGAAGAAGAGAAAAATATATAAATATAAATTTTAAAAACAGTATTTAATTAAACCTCAAACAAAAAATAAGAGCAATGGAACCAAAAGAATCAAAAGTTTCTTGGGCAAGAACAGCAAAATGGAACATTTGATCAAGAGAATGAAATAAAAAGACATAAATGAACAATGCTAGGCATAAGGAAAGGGATATTTCTTTAGTTAAAGAAAAGATTAAAATTTTATAAAAGAAATTCTTATATAATTTCCTACCAATAAATTGACAATCTAGGAAAAACTGTTACTTTTTAAGAAAATAGGAATGATCAAAAGTGAGAAAACTTGAGAACTAAATAGAACTAAGACGAATAGGAGAAATGTATAATGTCCTTCCAGACCTGTCCTAAACCTGCTCTCTCCCCATTCCCCTCCCAGAAATCAGTTTCAAAGGGTTTAATGAGCAATTTCCAGTCATCCTTCAAAAATCAGAAAATATTTGTCTTAAATCATTAAAATAAGTTAAAAAAATTTAGATCACCACAAATCACCATGAGGCTACCATATTTCCACTATCAAATCCAGATAAACACAAGATAAGTGATAACTGTAAGTTAATGTTGCTTATAAACATGTAGTATTAAATCCCCCCATAAGATATTAGTGAGTTCGGTCCAAGGGTAGATGAAAAAATAGTGTGATATGACCACATAAGTATCATCTCAGGAATTCTAGGACAGGACATGTTAGAAAATCTTTCTATGCTTTTGGTTAAACCTGGCAGATTGAACATATCTTCATTATGTCCTTCTGACATGAAATCATCTGTCAGAAAGAGACATGGCAGAAAGCAAGGATGAGAAAACAGAAGGAAGGACACATATGTTAAGCAGACACTTCTGAAGATGAGGTGTGAATGTATATTGTTGTTGTTGAGTCACTCAGTAGTGTCCAACTCTTTGAAACCCCATGGACTGTAGCCTGCTAGACTCCTCTGTCCATGAGATTTTCCAGGCAAGAATACTGGAGTGGGTTGTCATTTCCCTCCCCAGGGGATCTTCCCAATCCAGGAATTGAACCCTGGTCTCCTCAGCATCTCTTAGATTTCAGGCAGATTCTTTTACCACTGAGTCACTGGGGAAGCCCAAGTAGTCGCCAATTTCACAGAGTGAAGGGATAAGAAACCTAATTGGACCTCTCTTACCATAAACAAAAATTAAGTCAAAATGGATTAAAGACTTAACTATAAGACCTGAAACTATTAGAACATAGAACATGGGAACTATTGATAATAATACTGTATTGTATACTTAAAAATACTAAGAAAGTATATTTTCAGGTTTTCATCACAAGAAAAATATTTGTAACTATGTATGGTATTGAATGTTAAGTGGACTTATTGTGGTGATCATTTCATAATATACACAAATGTCAAATTGCTATGATATACCCCAGAAATTAATATAATGTTATATGCCAATTATATATAAATTTTTAAAATCTATAAATAATTGCCAAAATTTGGAAGCAACCCAAATGTCCTCCAGGAAGTGAATGGACAAATAAACTGTGGTATATTTAGAGAACAGAATACTTTTCAGGCCAGAAGGAAATACATGTTATTAAATAAAAGAAGATAATCTGTAAAGTCTACATACTATATGATTCCAACCATATGATAGTCTGGAAAAGGCAAAATAAGGGAGACAGTAAGAAGATCAGTTGTTGCCAGGGATTCAGGGAATAGATAAGTAGGCAGAGTACAGAGCATTTTTAGTGCAGAGAAGCTACTCTGTATATGATACCATGATGGTGATCACATGTCATTATATATTTGTTTAAGCCCACAGTGTACAGTGGACTTGAATTTGAGCAAACTCTGGGAGACAGTAAAAGACAGAGTGGCTTGGCATGCTGCAGCCCATGGGGTTGCAAAGAGTCAGACATGACTTAGTGACTGAACAACAACAACAGTGTACAAGAATAAATCCTAATGTAATCTACAAACTCTGAGTGATGACGATGTGTCAGTGGAGATTGAAAGTGAAAGTTGCTGAGTCGTGTCCGACTCTTTTCAACCCCATGGACTACACAGTCCATGGAATTCTCTAGGCAAGAATACTGGAGTGGGTAGCCTTTCCATCCTCCAGGGATTGTTCCCAACCCAGGGGTCAAAGCCAGGTCTCCTGCATTGCAGGCAGATTCTTTACCTGAGCTACCAGGGAAGCATCAATATAAGTTCACAAAATTGTAAAAAATGTACCGGTCTGTTGGGGAACATTGATAATGGAGTGTGCCAGGCATGTTTGGGCTTCCCTGGTGGCTCAGTGGTAAAGAATCTGCCTGCTAATGCAAGAGAAGCGGGTTTGATCCCTGGGTCAGGAAGATCCCCTGGAGCAGGAAATAGCAACCCACTCAAGCTTTTCTGCCTGGGAAATCCCATAGAGAGAGGAGCCTGGCATGTTGCAGTCCATAGGGTCGCAAAGAATTGGACATGACTGAGTGGCGAAAGGACAACAACAATCTCCACTTTGATGATACTAGCGGGCTTTTTATACTTAGCCATGTGGGAACTGATTGCAGATCTGAGTCACATCATGAAACATACGTTTTTTCTAATTTTTCCATCTACAGGATTTAATAAATACATAAAACAGCCCCCATGAGGTATATGCTCTTATCAGCCCATTTTACAGATGAAGAAACAGATCTACAGAGATGTTAAGAGATATCTGCAAGGCCACATAACTACTAAAGAAGAGAATGAGGCTTTGGACCAGAGTCTAGACCCTTTAATCATTACGTAATATTGCCATCTAGGTAAAGGACAACTCAATCCTTTAGTTTCTTCGGCTAGACCCTTGGCAGGCTTTTATGACACTCCTCTTCCTCTCATACCTAATGTTTTATCCATCTTCAAAAGTCCTTCGCTTTACCACAGACACATATCCAGTATCCCACATCTTTTCTTTGTATCCACTGCTCCAGCCTGGTCCCAACCACCATCATACCAGGCTACTGCAGTGACTACCAACTAGTCTTCTTGTTGACACTCATGTCATATTGCAGCTGTCCTCCAAACTCTAAATACCAATAGAGATCTTTTTCAAACTGAAATTCTATTATTTCACTCAATTGAAAAACCCTCCAATGGCCCTCCAATCTATTCTAAATTCTTGACCATAACCTATGAGAAACAACATGATCTATCTCTTGGTACCTTTCCAATCACCTTTTCTACTCTTCTTTTAGATCACTGCCTTTTGGCACTGTAATCGCCAAGTTTTCTTCTTACATTCCAGGCATGTTTCTATACTTGACTTTTCATTGACTGTTTCCTCTACTTAGAGCATTTCGTCAGGAATTTGCATGGTGCTTTTCTTCAGTTCATTCATTCATTCATTCATGACTTCCTTCAAATATCAATACTAGCCTCTTAGAAAACCTTCCCATTACACCCTATTTATATACCCCATAGGGTTTTTTTTTCTTACCACCTTCTGTCATTAAATTATAAATTTATTCTTAGTCTGCTTATTCTTTGTCTTGAGTATCATCTCCATTCAGTCAGAGACTTGCTCTGCTTTGCTCACCGTTATATTTCAGCAGCTAATTAAGTGCTGAGAATATGGTGTCAGGAAATAATTGCAAATGAATGAATCAAGTATTAGTATAGTATATAGGAGAATGTGGCTAGATGAGATGGTGAGATGGACAGAAATGAAGTCTAGTCCACACAGGGTGCAGAGTCCAATGGGAGTCCAAGTCCCTGACCTTGACATCTTCATAGAGAGAATAAAGTGAAGAAGGAACAGCTCTGGATTTACTGAATTGCATTACTGGTCAAATCCCCTGGATTCCTCCAGGTTATATCAGAATCTGAGCTTGTACCCAAGAGTTCCCGGACTGGATGTAACAAACAGAAATCCTTTCCAAAGCCTAGTACCTTCCAAATTTTATCTATAAATAATTTCCCAAATACAATGCTAGTATATAGTCAAAGATAACCAGCTATATAAGCAAAATAATCCTGTGAACAGAACATGAAAAGGAGAAAACTAGTAACTTGATAGGTGGAGAAGCCTGGCAAATACCACCTAATTCAAATGATCAATGTCAACACCCCTCATGATAAGTCAGGTGACATGTCCCCTGATGGGATGTGATGAAAAGGGCATTTCATCTCTGTGGTTTTCTTTCATAAAATCTGTAACCCCAGCCTACTTCCAAGGAAGACATCAAGACCAACCCAAGTTGAAAGACATTTCTACAAAATGCCTGCTCAGTGCTCTTGAAACTGTCAAGGTCATGAAAGACAAGAAAAGACTGAGAAACTGTCATAGACCAGAAGAGAATAGGTTAAAGGGACAGTAAATGCAATGTGGTACCCTGGATTCAGCCCTGCAACAGAATGTGAACACTGGTGGGAAAAGCTGGTGAAACTGAAAAAAAAGTCTGGGCTTTAGTTAGGTATAGTATTGATGTTAGTCACTCAGTTATGTCTGATCCTTTGTGACCCCATGGACTGTAGCTCTCCAGGCTCCTCTGTCCATGGACTTCTCCAGGCATGAATACTAGAATGGGTTGCCATTTCCTTCTCCAGGGGGTCTTGCAGACCCAGTGATCAAAGCCGGGTCCCCTGCATTGCGTGCAGATTCTTTCTCGTCTGAGCCACCAGGTTTAGTTAATAGTAACCTAATAACCTAACAGTATGGCATTTTTTAGTTTTGATAGATGTACCACAATAATATGAGAGGGTAACATTACAAGAAATGAAACTGGGGATGCAGTGTTTAGAAACTTCTGTACTACCTTTGCAACTTTTTTGTAAATATAAAATTATTCCAAAATAAGAAGTTTCCTTAAAAAATGAAATTTGTGAGTGAGAACCAGCAGAAACACCAGAAAACAGGGCCACAAACACTTCACATATGGAAAGTATCAGATGTCAAGTATAAAACTTCTTTAACTTGTGTAAGCCTTTTTATTAAAAAAGAAAACCTACAGCAAACATCATTCATAATTGTACAATGATAAAGGCCTTCCCTTTGGGACTAGAATCAAAACAGAGATGATTACTGCTACTACTTGTGTTCACCATAGCCAAAGTTCTAGCCCACACAGCAAGGCAAGAAAAAGAAGTAGGAAGAATAAGGACTAAATTAGAAGTAACAAAACAGTCAATGTGTATATGTTTTATAAATTTACTTTCATACAAGCATATATATCTCCATACAAGTTATTAGAATTTGGGGGCAAAGTTTCCATTTATTTTTATATCTTAGTTAACAAGCAGCTAGAAAGTTGATTTTCAAATTACATAGATATAATTGCAGAAAGATGTCAAGTACCTACGAATAAATCTAGCAGAAGAAGTGTAAGACTTCTAGGCAAAAAATTTTATTAGAAAATATTTTTAAATAAATAACATACAAAATGCCATATAATGACATAGAAGACAATATTGACCTACATATTCAACACTATCCTAAACAAAACTTCAACAAGATTTTGACAAACTGATTTGGAGATGCAAAAAAACCAAAATACTTTGGAAGAAGAAAAGAACATGGGAAGATTTACTCTACCATTTTCAAGAGTTCACGTGAAACTCTTGTGGCTATGACAGCATGGAGACGCATAAGGAAAGCCTGCCATAGGTCAATGGCAGAGAAGAGAGAGCACAGAAACAGCGCCCTGCCTATACGGCCACTTGGCTAATGAGAAGTGGAGCACAGCAAATCAGTGGGGAAAGGGATGGTTTAACCGATCAAAGGATTCTCAGAATGAAATTGACAAGAATTAAAGTAGACGCTTTAACTGTAGATCAGACAGGAAGTAATTTGGTCTCAGATATCTAAGACAGAAAGTATGGGTAAAAAAACCAAAAACATTTACTCAGCTTCAGACTGTGGGTGACCAGCAAGTTGTCCACGTCAAGTCGGAGTGAAATGGGCTGTAAAACCATGGCAAGACATGAACAAGAAAGTTAAACAACGCACGAAACCAAACTGCAAACTGAATCAATCTGGAAAGATAACCCAGAGGATGAAGAAAACATCCTCAAAGTACACACAAAAACATTACACAAAGACCTAAACAATAAGCAAGAGCAGGAAGATGAGGTGATAAAACAACAAAATGTTTCAAGTTGGAAGAGCTGTAGAAACAAATTAAGATCCCCCCAAATAAACACAGTCAATGTAAAAAAAAAAAAGACCCAAGAAACCAGAAACTGCTAAAAATTAAATAATTCTCATGAAGAAAAGTTTGAGATAACCAGTATGAGCAGAAAGCAAAATGCTAAAGATATAAAGGTTGAAAGATAGATAAAAGCTATGAAGACTAAAACTGCTACAATGAATGAATGATTTTATCTAAAAATTGAAAAAGAAAATAATTTTGGATATACTAGAGGAGAACCTTACCATAAAGGTAGAATTGAATATATCACCTTAAGAACACAAGGACTATGGTTAAAGACAGTGCACATGGAATTCATCAGTAACTTTCTGAATGGCTTTATTTATTCCAAATAACAAGGGTGCATCTATTTTATAAAATCAATAGAATAAGAAGTCTACACTTGAAGTTTAAGCCTTAATAAGAAAAAGTCCCCATGAGCAAAGTTAAAAGGCAAGAAAAGTATAATCATAACTTTCAGAATATTTAGCAAATTCTTATTGTCAAAGAAAGAACAATCACCTGAACTCACATTGGCAATAAATCAACCAGCAATTCATAGAAAACACAAAAAATCTTCAATCTCTCATGCAATTAGGAGAGTCAAGTTAACAAGAGAGAGAGATACCTGGAGTAATAGGCAAATTTGGTCTTGGAGTACAGGATGAAGCAGGGCAAAGATTAACAGAGTTTTCCAAGAGAATGCACTGGTCATAGCAAACACTCTCTTCCAACAACACAATAGAAGAGTCTACACATGGACATCACCAGACGGTCAATACCAAAATCAGATTGATTATATTCTTTGCCGCCAAAGATGGAGAAGCTCTATACAGTCAGCAAAAACAAGACCGAGAGCTGACTGTGGCTCAGATCATGAACTCCTTATTGCCAAATTCAGACTTAAATTAAAGAAAGTAGGGAAAACCACAAGACCATTCAGGTATGACCTAAATCAAATCCCTTATAATTATACAGTGGGAGTGACAAACATATTCAACGGATTAGATCTGATAGATAGAATGCCTGAGGAACTATGGAGGGAGGTTCATGACATTGTACAGGAGGCAGTGATCAAGACCATTCTGGAGAAAAGGAAAGGCAAAATGGTTGTCTCAGGAGACCTTACAAATAGCTATAAAAAGGAGAGACACTAAAGGCAAAGGAGAAAAGGAAATATGCCCATTTGAACGCAGATTTCCAGAGGACAGCAAGGAGAGATAAGAAAGCCTTCCTCAGTGATCAATGCAAAAAAATGGAGGAAAACAATAGAATGGGAAAGACAAAGTTCTCTTCAAGAAAATTAGAGATACCAAGGGAACATTTCATGCAAAGATGGGCTCAATAAAGGAAAGAAATGGTATGGACCTAATGGAAGCAGAAGATATTAAGAATAGGTGGCAACAATACATAGAAGAATATACAAAAAAGATTTTAATGACCCAGATAACCATGATGGTATGATCACTCACCTAGAGTCAGACATCCTGTAATGTGAAGTCCAGTGGGCCTTAGGAAGCATCACATGAACAAAGCTAGTGGAAGTGATGGAATTCCAGTTAAGCTATTTCAAATCCTAAAAAAATGATGTTGTGGAAGTGCTGCACTTAATATGCCAGCAAATATGGAAAACTCAGCAGTGGCCACAGAACTGGAAAAGGTCAGTTTTCATTCCAATCCCAAGGAAAGGCAATGCCAAAGAATGTTCAAACTACTGTACAATTGCATTCATCTCACATACTAGCAAAGTAATGCTTAAATTTCTCCAAGCCAGGCTTCAACAGTATGTTAACTGTGAACTTCCAGATATTCAAGCTGGTTTTAGAAAAGGTAGGGGACCCAGAGATCAAATTGCCAACTCCCCTGGATCATCAAAAAAGCAAGAGAGAATCCAGAAAAACTTCTACTTCTGCTTTATTGACTATGCCAAAGCCTTTGACTGTGTGGATCACAACAAAAAATTCTTAAAGGGATGGGAATACCAGACCACCTGACCTGCCTCTTGAGAAGTCTGTATGCAGGTCAAGAAACAACAGTTAGTTTTCCCAGCACCACTTGTTAAAGAGGTTGTCTTTTCTCCATTGTATATTCTTGCCTCCTTTGTCAAAGATAAGGTGTCCATAGATGCGTGGATTTATCTCTGGGCTTTCTATTCTGTTCCATTGATCTATGTTTCTGTCTTTGTGCCAGTACCATACTGTCTTAATGACTGTGGATTTGTAGTATAGCCTAAAGTCAGGTAGGTTGATTCCGCCAGTTCCATTCTTCTTTCTCAAGATTGCTTTGGCTATACGAGGTTTTTTGTATTTCCATACAAATTGAGAAATTATTTGTTCTAATTCTTTGAAGAAGACCTCTGGTAGCTTGATAGGAATTGCATTGAATCTATAGATTGCTTTAGGTAGTATACTCATTTTCACTATATTGATTCTTCCAATCCATGAGCACGGTACATTTCTCCATCTGTTTGTGTCCTCCTTGATTTCTTTCATCAGTGTTCTATAGTTTTCTATATACATGTCTTTTGATTCTTTAGGTAGAAATACTCCTAAGTATTTTATTCTTTTTGTTTCGATGGCGAATGGAATTGTTTCCTTAATTTCTCTTTCTGATTTCTCACTGGTAGTGTATAGGAATGCCAGGGATTTCTGTGTGTTGATTTTGTATCCTGAAACTTTGCTATATTCACTGATTAGCTTGTAAAAGAATGAAACTAGATCACTTTCTAACACCATACACAAAGATAAACTCAAAATGGATCAAAGATCTAAGCATAAGACCAGAAACTATAAAACTCCTAGAGGATAACATAGGCAAAACACTCTCTGCTATAATCCAAAGAGGGATACTCCATGACCCACCTCCCAGAATATTGGAAATAAAAACACGAATAAACAAATGGGACCTAATTAAAATTAAAAGCTTTTGCACAACAAAGGAAACTATAAGCAAGGTGAAAAGACAGCCTTCAGAATGGGAGAAAATAATAGCCAATGAAGCAACAGACAAACAATTAATCTCAAAAATTTACAAACAACTCCTGCAGCTCCATTCTAGAAAAATAAACAACCCAATTAAAAAGTGGGCCAAAGAACTTAACAGACATTTCTCCAAGGAAGATATAAAAATGGCTAACAAACACATGAAAAGATGCTCAACATCACTCATTATCAGAGAAATGCAAATCAAAACCACAATGAGGTACCACTTTACACCAGTCAGAATGGCTGCCATCCAAAAGTCTACAAGCAATAAATTCTGGAGAGGATGTGGAGAAAAGGGAACCCTCTTACACTGTTGGTGGGAATGCAAACTAGTACAGCCACTATGGAAAACAGTGTGGAGGTTCCTTAAAAAGCTGCAAATAGACCTGCCATATGACCCGGCAATCCCACTGCTGGGCATATACACCGAGGAAACCAGAATTGAAAGAGCCACGTGCACCCCAATGTTCATCGCTGCATTGTTTACAATAGCCAGGACATGGAAGCAACCTAGATGCCCATCAACTGACGAATGGATAAGAAAGCTGTGGTATATATACACAATGGAATATTACTCAGCATTAAAAAAAAATTCATTTGAAGCAATTCTACTCAGGTGGACGAAACTGGAGCCCATTATCCAGAGTGAAGTAAGCCTGAAGCAAAAACAACAATACAGTATATTAACACATATATATGGAATTTAGAAAGACAGTAATGAGAACCCAACATGGGAGACAACAAAAAGAACGCAGATGTATAGAATAGACTTGTGGACTTTGCGGATGAGGGTAAGGGTGGGATGAGATGGGAGAAGGGCATTGAAGCATGTTAATTGTCATGTGTCTAATCAATCGCCAGCCCAGGATTGATGCTCGGGACTGGTGCAGCGAGATTTCCCGGGGGGGAGGGAGGAGGGAGGGGGGACCCGGAGGGGAAGCATATGTAAACCCATGGTGATATCATAACAATGTATGGCAAAAACAATAAAAAAAAAAAAAAGAAACAACAGTTAGAATTGGACATGGAACAACAGACTTATTCCAAGTCGGGAAAGGAATACATCAAGGCTGTGTATTGTCACCCTGCCTATTTAACTTGTATGTGGAGTACATCATTGTGAAATGCCAGGCTGGATGAAGCACAAGCTGGAATCAAGATTGCCGGGAGAAATATCAATAATGACATACACGCAGATGACACCACCCTTATGGCAGAAAGCGAAGAACTAAAGAGCCTCTTGATGAAAATGAAGAGTGAAAAAGTTGGTTTAAAACTCAGCATTCAGAAAACTAAGATCCTGGCATCCGGCCCCATCACTTCATAGCAAATAGATTGGGAAAAAATGGAAACAGTGAGAAACTTTATTTTTGGGGGCCCCAAAATCACTGCAGATGGTGACTACTGACATGAAATTAAGGCTCTTGCTTTTTGGAAGAAAAGCTATGACTAGCCTAGACATCATATTAATAAGCAGAGACATTACTTTGCCAACAAAGGTCTGTCTAGTCAAAGCTATGGTTTTCCAGTAGTCATGTATGGATGTGAGAGTTGGACTATAAAGAAAGCTGAGCACCCAAGAAATGATTCATTTGAACTGTGGTATTGGAGAAGACTCGTGAGAAACCCTTGGACTGCAAGGAGATCCAACCAGTCCATCCTAAAGGAAATCAGTCCTGAATATTTATTGGAAGGACTGATGCTGAGGTTGAAACTCCAATACTTTGGCCATCTGATATGAAGAACTGACTCATTTGAAAAGACCCTGATGCTGGGAAAGATTGAAGGTGAAAGGAGAAGAGGACAACAGAGGATGAAGTGGTTGGATGGCATCACCAACTCAATGGATGTGAGTTTGAGTGAGCTCCGGGAGTTGGTGATGGACAGGGAAGCCTGGTGTGCTGCAGTCCATGGGGTTTCAAAGAGTTGGACACGAGTGAGCGACTGAACTGAAATGAAGTTAACAATAATCCACTCTTTATCCACCACATCTGCAGAGTTTGGGTGTGGGGAGATGGCTTGTCTAATTTTGGGTTGTTGTTTAGTCGCTAAGTTGTGTCTGACTGTTTTTTGACCCCATGGACTGTAGCCCTGAAGGCTCCTCTGTTCATGGGATTTTTCCAGGCAAGAATAATGGAGTGGGTTGCCATTTCCTTCCTCCAGGGGGTCTTCCTGACCCAAGGATTGAACCTGCGTATCCTGCATTAGCAGATGGATTCTTGACCACTGAGCCACCAGGGAAGCCTAACTTTTGGTAGGAAGATATATTGGTTCAGCTACTTAAGCAGTTTGGCAGAATCTATAAACAATTAAATATGAGTGCCCTTTGCCACAGCACTATAATTTTTTTGGTTATTGACACAACACAAACACTGTATATGTGCAAAAAATGTAAAGAAATAAATTATCTTTGCTATCATAGCTTGTTGGTAAAAGTGAGCAATTGAAAATTACCTGAAGGTCTGTCAGTAGAGTGGTGGAGTAGTTTAAAAACTATGGTGTAAGTCAGAATGGCCATCATCAAAAAGTCTACAAATAAATGCTGAAGAGGGTGTGGACGGAAATGTAAATTGGTGTAGCCACTGTGAAGAATGGTATGGAAGTTCCTTAAAAAACTGGAAGCAGAACTACCATATGATCCAGCAACCCCACTCTTGAGCATGTGTACAGAGATAAACCATACTTCAAAAACATACATGCAACCCAATATTCATTGCAGCATTATTTACAGTAGCCAGAACATGGAGACAACATAAATATCTATTAATAGAGGAATGGATAAAGAAGATGTGGTATATACATACAACAGAATATTACTCAGTCAGAAAAAAATGCAATGCCATTTGCAGCAACATGGAAGAACCTAGAAATTATCATATTAAGTGAATTAAGTCAGAGAAAGACAAATATCATATATCATTTCTATGTGGAATCTAAAAAACTGACACAAATAACTTATTTACAAAAGAGAAACAGACTCACAGACATAGAAAGCAAACATAGCTTCCAAAGGGGACACATGGAGGGGGGGATAAATTAGAAATTCTGGAGTAACATATACACTTTACTATATAAAATAGACAAACAAAAAAGACCTACTTGTAGCAAAGGGAACTTTACTCAGTATTTTGTAATAACATATGTGGAAAAATAATGAAAAAGAATATATACGTGTATATACATATATGCACATATATGTACAACTGAATTATTTTGCTGTACACTTGAAACCAGCACAATACTGTAAAACTACTATACTTCAATTAAAGAAATAAACAATCAACAACATAAAACTATGGTGTGTCCATTCCATAGAATAGTATTATATATGGCTGTTAAAAGGAATAAGGCAAGCCTATGATTATTAAGAAGGTCTCTATGATTTTCACTGCTAAACTAAGTGAAAATGCAAAATGGTATTTACAATATAATTTCATGTTTTAAAAAACAGGGCTCAATTTACAATTTTGAATAATAGAATAAAAATGTTCATCAGTATGGTACTGGATAAAATTCAGGCCATCTAGCCAATAAAATATTAAGCATCAGTAAAAATAATGAAGATTTTTTATATTAATATGGAAATATTTATAAAATATATTTGTAATTAAAAGCAGGCAAAGTGTGTTAAAACTGTGGTGTTGATAATCCATAATAAAAAAAAAACAGGGCTCAAATTATGTATTTAGGCAAATGAGTTATATACATAAATGAATAGAAACAAATCTGGAGGGTTATGTCTGCAACTCTAACAGGACTGGGATTGGAAGCTGAGAGGGTGAGTGGTGAACAGGACTTTTCCCCTCTCTCTACTTCAGTATTGTTTGAACTTTTATGAGCCAGACTGCATATGGATTTCTTTTGTATTAAAAAAATAAAAAATTTAAAATATTAAGTAATGTTATTTCTGACCCATTACTAGAGAAAGATAGAAACACTACTTTTTTCTTGTAGAGAAGTAACCTGTTCCAGAACAGAAAATGAAACCAAAGGTAAACTTACTCAGCCTGTGCTAGCCCTGGGCAGTTTGGGGCATTTCTCTTCCTTTTGTTTCTTTGCTCAGGATGGCTGGAGGAGGAGCCCAGGACCCCCAGTCAGAAATGAGATTAGTTCCAGAGCTGATGGAGGTGTCCTGTCGTCCACAGGACAGATGTCCGCCCACACCACCCAGGGTTTCAAAATAACCCTGAATTTCATGTTTTCTAAACTACCTTCTTCGAAATGATCTATGCAAAGGTAGACATGACGTGAGGGAAGCGAGAGTGATTTGGGGTCACGAGGAAATAAAGTGTCATAAAGGACAAGGCCCCTTCAGACAGACCTGCCAGCCGAGCAGTAGCTGCAAAACAAGCAGTCAAGTGTGTTGCGGAGGCACGACTCAACTAGCTGGTGCCCTGCTGCAGTTTAAAATCCCATTTCCTCGTCACACATCCCTGTCCACCCTTACACGGCAGGCAAAGGTTCCCCTACACCAGGTGGAAAGCAAAGGTTCAGTGCAGGGTCCAAAGACAGCCCTGAACAGCAGTGTGGCCACAGGGAGAGGCGGAAGGAAGAGCAGAAAGACTGACCTGGTGCTGAGCTCTCTGCCCCCTCCAGCCATTTTCCCGCCCGGCCTGGCCTGGGCCTGAGCTTGGCCTCCGATTCTTCCAGTCTCCCAGCCGGGGTCCTGAGAGGCTGCCCCAAGCAGGAAGTCAGCTCTGGGTCTCACTCAGGGCTGGTGGCTCCGCCCATGGAAGGGAAAAGAGAAGTGAAAGTAGCCAGCGAGCTGTGCTTGGCAGACACTGGCTCCCTCCCTCCACCCGCAGCTCCCTGGTGCTTCCAGCCATCAGGACGTGTGGTCCCAAGGATGCAAGTCAAGGAGCGACCCTCAGGGCCTGGAGGGCCAAGGGAGGGGCAGGACTAGCCCCCAGGGGTCCACCTGTTTGTGCAAAGACAGCAACATCTGCATGACCTTTATGGTCCTCAGGCTTCTGCCTTCTCAGGCGGTTCAGACTTTAGTATGGGGTTAAGGGCAAACTCAGGTGTGCCCCTTCCCCTTTGCTGAGATGGTTGTTGGGGGAAGAGAGAAAGACAGAGACTTGAGATCCTCTCTCCAGCCTGTAGGAGAGCCTGGACCAACATTTGGACACCGAGCAGGAGCAAGCCCAAATGCTCAGCTTTATAAAGTGGGGAGAACAATTTTAGCATTCCTGGAAGTCAGCCAAGGGTAGGAGAAGGACCTCCAAGGCCCTGGGGAGAGAGTGGAGCCCAGTTGGTGATGAGGGTTGACATCTTAGGTGTAAGGGTCTAAGGTGCCCCGACTACAGGGTTGTTACTGGCATAGCCAGAGTTGATGAGCAGAAACCTGGGACACTGTCATGGGAATGCAGAGGCGAGAGGCTTCTCTCCAGACAGAGATGAAGGTTAGAACCCAGATCATCGAGAAACGAATGAGCAGGTGACCCCAGCTGAGGGGGTGACCCTTGGCCCCTGGAGGTGTGTCTGTCCATAGATTTTTTCACTCAGATTCTGTCATCCTTCCACAAAGGATGAGGAGTGACCAGATCACAAGTCAGCATGAAACCAAATCACGTGTGAAGATAAGAGGAGGGTTTCTACTCTCCGTTCACTTCTTTCTTTTCACTGTGGTCAGGACAGACCCCAGAACTCTAATGAGGACATCGTTATTGGTGGACTGGGTCTCAGTGGTACCAGGTCCTGCACACGTGTGGACTCCACCCTCCCCCTCTCAATCCCGGGGTAGCAGGACTAGTGAGCTGAGCCTCTTCTGGGCAGGACTGTCCTCTGCTCCTGACTCCATGGGGCACGGGGTCCACACAAGGCTGGCACAGACCACACCTACCTTGTCTAGGGCCCCCTCTCTCTCCTCTCTCTGTCCCTGGGCAGCTGGTAGACCAGGTCATCACCATGCTGCATGTAGACATAAACCTGTCAGCTTTTCTGTGGGCTTGCTTAGTGTCACCAAGATGAGAACCTGGAATTAGAGGCTGCTTAGCTGAGGTTGGACCATCCACAGGATAAACACTCCTGAGCTGGGGTTGCTCCTGGCCCCTGGAGGAGACCTTCCTGTGGGTCAGAGAAAGCTGGGCCCGCACCACACCTGTGAGAGCAGTGGGGAGTCTGAAGCACCCCCAAGTTCTCTGTGGAGAAAGCAGTTTCTTTGATCCAGGAAATGTCAGACCCACTCACGTTTGGGAAAGGAAAGGACCAACTTAAGATGTAGATTGGTCCTATGATAAACCATAATGGAAAAGAATATATACATATATATATATATATATATATATATATATATGAGAATGTATATATAAATGGGCATCCCTGATGGCTCTGATGGTAAAGAATCTGCCTGCAATGCAGACAGTTCTGAGTTCGATCCCTGGGTCGGGAAGATCCCCTGGAGAAGGCAGGAACAACCCACTCTATTATTCTTGCCTGGAGAATCCCATGGACACAGGAGCCTGGTGGGCTACAGTCCATGGGGTCACACAGAGTCAGAGACATCTGAGTGACTAACACACTTTGATATATGTGTACAACTGCCTCACTTTGCTGTAAGGTATAAATTAACTCCCTGTGACCCACTGAACCCACCTCATGCCTCTCTGCTATGACCACTCAGCTCCAGACACACCATGGGAACACAAAGCAAGGAAGGAGTCTGTCACTGCCTTAGCCTTTCTCATTTTGGCACCCGATGTCTGCATCCCCTGGGAATGTGTACCCTTTTCCTCCCTGACTTGGGCTCTAGCTGGCTGCACTCCCCACCTAGTGGTCTTGCCTGGTATTACAATCTCCTTGGAACAGTTTTGTTGCCTATTCAGAAAAACTGCAGCCTGAAGTTAAAAGAAGCTTGCTCTATGAAGAAAATTATGACAAACCTGAACAGCGTATTAAAAAGCAGAGACATTTCTTTGCCAACAAAGATCCGTAGTGTCAAAACTATGGTTTTTCTGGTAGTCATGTATGGATGTGAGAGTTGGACTGTAAAGAAAGCTGGAGTGCTGAAGAATTGATGCTTTTGAACTGTGGTGTTGGAGAAGACTCTTGAGAGTCCCTTGGACAGCAAGGAGATCCAATCAATCAATCATAAAGGAAATAAGCCCTGACTATTCCTTGGAAGGACTGATGCTGAATCTGAAGCTCCAGTCCTTTGGCCACATGATGTGAAGATCTGACTCATTGGAAAATCCCCTCATGCTGGGAAAGATTAAGGGTAGGAGAAGGGGACGACAGGGGATGAGATGGTTGGATGGCATCACCGACTCAGTAGACATGAGTTTGAGCAAACTCTGGGAGATGGTAAAGGACAGGAAAGCCTGGAATGCTGCAGACCATGAGGTGGCAAAGAGTTGGACACGACAGAGCAACTGAATCATACCAGTAGAGAAACTGAAGCAGAAAATCTCATCTCAAATTTTAACTGTCTAAATCCCTTGAAATTAGTAGTAGAAGCACCATTATTTCCTTCCAAATAACGGTGAACTGACTTAAGGATTGGATCTTGAGATGAGTTTGATATTTGACGGTTCATGAGCACACAGACACATTTATGGTCTGGACAGGAAAGTCTTGGCTTAAATGGTGAGGGAAGCTCTGCGACTTTGGCCCCTTCCGTTCCCTTGCAGCCTCTGTCTTCAGCTGCATTCTGTCCAGGACCTTCAGGGTGATTGTGTCCTCTCCACCTTCAGGAGAAGAACTGCTCAAACCTGCCCCTCCTCACCCGAGGCTCTGTTCTCATGGCCTGCCACCATGGCAGAAGCTTCCTGAGGTCTCTCCCACACATGTGGACCTTATTCCATGGTGAACAGTTGAAAGCAATTCACATTATTAAACAAGCTGCAAAAATGAATGGCATGGGATGAACTGCTGAGAGACAATTATGACACTTCAAAGAAGTTTTGTGTTTCACGAGGAACTCTGCTCAATGCTGTGGCTGATGGATTGGGAGGGGAGTTGGGGAAGAATGGATACACATATATGTGTGGCTGAGTCTCTTTGCCATCCACCTGAAACTATCACAAGATTGTGAATCAGTTATGCGCCAATGTAAAATAAAAAGTTAAAAAGAGAAAAAGAAGTTGTGCATTTCAGGCAGGCAACTTCATGCCCTGGACCCCAGGTGTTAGAGGAGTCGTCATCACCTTCCTCCAACGCCCTGATTCTCTGCCGCCAGGAGAAGGGGAACTCAAGTCTTGGCTTAGTCTTAGCTTCATTGGATGGCAACATGAATCAATGGACATGAGTTTGAGCAAATTCTGGGAGATGGTGAAGGACAGGGAAGCCTGGAGTGCTGCAGTCCATGGGGTCACAGAGAGTGGGACACAACTTAGTGACTGAACAACAACAGCTTCATTCAACTGTGGCTGACTTCGAAGCCCAACCGCTTGGCTGCTAAAGGGGGACCTTTCACAGGTTCTCCATGTTTAATATTCTGGGGATAGCTGGTGGGATCTCCAGGTCTCCTGAGTGAGGCCCCGATGGCACTGGCTGCCATCCCTGGCAGATCTGGGATCAGGCAGTTTCCACTGGACTCACTGCCCCAGGGGATATGGCTGCAACGGTCTGCCCTGCACTTGGGAAGTGGGAGAAATGTTTCTTGGAATCTACCTCAGTCTGGGTCTCCCAGGGAGCTCCAGAGTGTCGGAAGGGCTGGACATCACAAGCAGTGAGGGTGGACCAGAGGAGGAAACAGCTGAATGAATAGTGAAGCTTGTCTTCTAAGTGGGTACTTCTACCAAGGGGAAGGTCCATGGTGGGGACCTCAGTGCTGCTGCACAGAACAGAAGAGTGTGATGGGAAAGAACAGCTTCATGAAGGCTCAGTGGTTGTAAGATAGGAGGTGTGTTGTAAGGAGGCTTCACCATGGGAAGTGGATCAGTTAATTTGTCCCTACCCAGAGGAGTCAGAGGCTTCCCTGGTGGCTCAGATGGTAAAGCATCTGCCTGCAATGCAGGAGACCCGAGTTTGATCCCTGGGTTGGGAAGATCCCCTGGAGAAGGAAATGGCAACCCACTCCAGTATTCTTGCTGGAAAATTCCATGGACAGAGGAGCCTTGTAGGCTAAAGTCCACAGGGTCTCAAAAAGTCGGACACGACAGAATGACCTCACTTCATGTCAGAGAGATCGGAGGGATGCACACACAGAGGGATGCTGAAAACTTGGGGAGGATTTATGCACAGAATCTCAGGTTCTTCTCTGTGACTCTCTCCTGTGACTTCCCCCCAACCCCCTCCAGAAAGCCTGGTTGCCCTGGGCTTCTTTCCTACTTCTGCTGACCAGAGAGAAGGTGGGCTTCCTACCAGTGTTCTGGCCACCCCATGTAAAGCTGTGGCTGCTCTCAGAGTCAGCTGATGATAAACAGGAAACGTTTTGCTCTGGCGGCATCCCCTGAGTTTCAATTTTCCTCCAAACCAGCCTACTTTTGTTCCCTTTCCAGAAGCCTTAGGTGGTTGCATTTTGAAAGTTGTCCAGAGTTTCTAGCTATTACCCACAAGAAACTGGTTGGTTGTAGCTTACTGTTGGGATTTAAAGCAGAACTCTTGGTCCTCTTCCCTGGCAGACCGGTCCTGCCCACTCCCTGCCCAGGCCTGCTTCTGGAGATGTCAGTGATTCCAGTGCCCACCCCCCAGCCCCCTGCCCACCCAAGGAAGGGGTGCTGCTGTGTGGTACGTCAAACAGAAAACACACCTATGTTAGGAGATATGCGAGCCAGAACTATGCACATTCTGTACCTCTGTGCTCACGGGAACACAAACCCAGGCCTTCTTAGAGTGTGCTTGTGTTAACAAACAAAATAACAGAGCAAACAATATGCCTGGGGGAAAGATATGGATTATTCTAGGATACCAGTTGGAGTTAATACTCATCAATCTGTACAGATGACACATACAGGGTGCTGCCAAGATGACTAAGAATATTTTTTGTTGTTGTTAAAGGAGGAAACTGAGTGATTGTTATCCAATCTGGCTTTGCTCTAAGGACTTATTTACACCACCATCTGTTTCCAAGGGCTTTGGGCCACAACTTTCCCCTGCCTCCTTCTTGCTCTAAGTTCCCTGTGCATATAACTAAGAAAGGAAGAACATCTAACCTATGTGTGTCTAGTAAGAGTTCCTCCTAATAGGAAACACAGATAGCTCAGGCCCTAGATTCTGATCTGGGTCTTGTGAGGACTCACAGGGACATTTCTCCACTCAGTTTATAGAGAGAGAGCTGGAGGATGCCCGTCCACTTTCCCAGATGGAAGGTCCTTCTCTCCAGCTCAGTGGAGCACAATGTTCACCCCAGGATCTACACTAGGAGAGGAAACACATTGACTGACAGCAAAGGGTTGGAAAAGCTATGACAAGCAAATGGTAACCAAAAGAAAATAGGTGAAGCCATACTTATACCATAAAAATAGACAAACCTATACAGTGTGTTAAAAAGCGAAGACATCACTTTGCCGACAAAGGTCCATAAAATCAAGGCTGTGGTCTTTCCAGTAGTCACATATGGTTGTCAGAGCTAGACCATAAAAAAGACAGAGCACCAAAGAATTTATGCTTTTGAACTGTGGTGCTGGAGAAGCCTCTTGAAAGTGCCTTGGACAGCAAGGAGCTCAAACCAGTCAATCTTAAAGGCAATTGACTCTGAATACTCTTTGGAAGGACTACACTGAAGCTGAAGCTCCAATACTTTGGTCACCTGATGTGAACAATCGACTCATTGGAAAATACCTTGATGCTGGGAAAGACTTAAGGCAGAAGAAGAGGATGACAGAGGATGAAATAGCTGGATGGCATCACCAATGCAATGAACTTGGGCAAACTCTGGGAGATGGTGAGGGACAGGGAAGCTTGGTGGGCTGCAGTTCATGGGGTTGCAAAGTGTTGGACACGACTAGGTGACTGAACAACAAGAAGAACTTACTTTTGACATTTTGTGAGTTGTTTTCTGACTATTTTGCACATGCTTTATTCCTTGCTTCCTTTCTTGCTGCCTTCCTTTGTGGTTTGGTGACTTGTAACAGTATGCTTTGACTCCTTTATCTTAGTATTTTGTGTATCTACTATAGGCTTTTCCTTTGTGTTATCATAAGGCTTACATAAAATATCTTATTATTCTTATTTTCAGCTGATAACTTAGCTTCAAAACATTAAGAAACGTTATACTTTTACTCTTCTTCCCTCACATTTAAAGTTATCAATGCTAAAATTTGCATCTTTTAAAATATTGTGTATCCAATGACAAACTGGAGTAATTATGGCTAGTTTGAATATGTTTGCTTTTTAACATTTAAGGGGACTTGTGGTGAATTATGTATAACCATTACAGTATCAGAGAATCTGACTTTGTGTATTTCCCATCACTAATATTGCATACTCACATTTCTATGATGCTAATTAGTATTTTAGTATCCTCGAAATTTAGGAATCCCTTGTAGCATGTCTTATAAGGTGGATATAGTGATGATGGACTCCCTTGGCTTTTGTTTGTTTGGGAATGGGTATTTCTTCTTCATTTCTGAAGGACAACTTTGTCAGGTACTATTCTTGATTCACGGTTTTTTGGACTCCATGATTAGGTATGAAATTAAAGGGTGCTTACTCCTTGGAAGAAAAGCTATGACAAACCTAGACAGCATATTAAAAAGCAGAGACATCACTTTGCCAACAAAAGTCCATAGCCTCAAAGTTATGGTTTTTCTGGTAGTCATGTATGGATGTGAGAGCTGGACTGTAAAGAAGGCTGAGCACCAAAGAAGTGATGCTTTCGAATTGTGGTGCTGGAGTGCCTGGGTCCAGCCCCAGCGGGTCCGGGGGTCTTGAGGGATGAGTGGTGTAGGTGAAGAAGTGAGCTGAGTCAGTGTGGTGATGGAGCAGTCTCTCTCGTTTATTGTTGTTGGCTTACAGTTTTTATACCCAAGAAACACACCCATTACATCACAATTATTCTATACAATCTTGTTTTCTGCCTACCATCAACAACTTTAACATTAAGCTCATTTTCCTTGAAGAAGTCGGATTTCTGCATAATTAGATTTAACAATAGTATGTTTACCATTTGGACGTCTCCAGCATACTTTGATAAGCACATCAATCTAAATAGAAAGGTTACATTTCTCTTATCAGGTGCAACTATGTAGAAGCTAGAAGGAAGGGCTTAAGCTTGAAACTTCTATTCTATTAACCTATTCCGGTTCTTACAAGGAAAGAGAAAAGACAACAAAGAGACAGTTTATCAGCACTGCTTTAGAAATAAAACCCTCCTCTACATAGAAAACCCTAAAGAATCTACCAGAAAATTACTAGAGCTAATCAGTGAATATAGTAAAGTCTCAGGATACAAAATCAACACACAGAAATCCCTGGCATTCCTATACACTAACAATGAGAAATCAGAAAGAGAAATTAAGGAAACAATTCCATTCGCCATCGAAACAAAAAGAATACAATACTTAGGAGTATTTCTACCTAAAGAAACAAAAGACTTGTATATAGAAAACTATAAAACACTGATGAAAGAAATCAAAGAGGACACAAATAGATGGAGAAATATACCATGATGGTGGATTGGAAGAATCAATATAGTGAAAATGAGTGTACTACCCAAAGTAATCTATAGATTCAATGCAATTCCTATCAAGCTACCAGAGATCTTTTTCAGAGAATTAGAACAAATAATTTCACAATTTGTATGGAAATACAAAAAACCTCGTATAGCCAAAGCAATCTTGAGAAAGAAGATTGGAACTGGAGGAATCAACCTACCTGACTTTAGGCTATACTACAAAGACAGAAATATAGATCAGTGGAACAAAATAGAAAGCCCAGAGATAAATCCACACATCTATGGACA
>ML660197.1:12880599-13042259 GCA_007570785.1 Antilocapra americana
TGTCCATAGATGTGTGGATTTATCTCTGGGCTTTCTATTTTGTTCCATTGATCTATATTTCTGTCTTTGTAGTATAGCCTAAAGTCAGGTAGGTTGATTCCTCCAGTTCCAATCTTCTTTCTCAAGATTGCTTTGGCTATACGAGGTTTTTTGTATTTCCAGAAATGACTGTCTGAAGAGGCCTTACAAATAGCTGTGAAAAGAAGAGAAGCAAAAAGCAAAGGAGAAAAAGAAAGATATTCCCATCTGAATGCAGAGTTCCAAAGAATAGCAAGAGGAGGTAAGAAATACTTCCCCAGCAATTAATGCAAAGAAATAGAGGAAAGCAACAGAATGAGAAAGACTAGAGATCTCTTTAAGAAAATTAGAGATACCAAGGGTACATTTCATGCAAAGATTGACTTGATAAAGGACAGAAATGGTAGGGACCTAACAGAAGCAGAAGATATTAAGAAGAGGTGGCAAGAATACACAGAAGAACTGTACAAAAAGGATATTCACGACCCAGATAAACACAATGATGTAATCACTCACCTAGAGCCAGACATCCTGTAATGTGAAGTTAAGTGGGCCTTAGAATGCATCACTATGAACAAAGCTAGTGGAGGTGATGGAATTCCAGTTGAGCTATTTCAAATCCTGAAATATGATGCTGTGAAAGTGCTACACTCAATATGTCAGCAAATTTGGAAAACTCAGCAGTGGTCACAGGACTGGAAAAGGTCAGTTTTCATTCCAATCCCAAAGAAAGGCAATGCCAAAGAATGCTTGAACTACTGCACAATTTCACTCATTTCACACGCTAGTAAAGTAATGTTCAAAATTCTACAAGCCAGGCTTCAGCAGTGTGTGAACTGTGAACTTGCAGATGTTCAAGCTGGTTTTAGAAAAGGCAGAGGAACCAGAGATCAAATTGCCAACATCTGCTGGATCATCAAAAAGCAAGAGAGTTCCAGAAAAACGTCTATTTCTGCTTTATTGACTATGCCAAAGCCTTTGACTGTGTGGATCACAGTAAACTGTGGAAAATTCTGAAAGAAATGGGAATACCAGACCATCTGACCTGTCTCTTGAGAAACCTGTGTGCAGGTCAGGAAGCAACAGTTAGAACTGGACATGGAACAACAGACTGGTTCAAAATAGGAAAAGGAGTATGTCAAGGTTGTATATTGTCATCCTGCTTATTTAACTTATACGCAGAGTACATCACGAGAAACACTGGGCTGGAAGAAGCACAAGTTGGAATCAAGATTGCTGGGAGAAATATCAATAACCTCAGATATGCAGATGACACCACCCTTGTGGCAGAAAGTGAAGAGGAACTAAAAAGCCTCTTGATGAAAGTGAAAGCGGAGAGTGAAAAAGTTGGCTTAAAGCTCAACATTCAGAAAACTAAGATCATGGCATCTGGTCCCATCATTTCATGGCAAATAGATGGAGAAACAGTGGAAACAGTGTCAGACTTTATTTTTCTGGGCTCCAAAATCACTGCAGATGGTGATTCCAGCTATGAAATTAAAAACGCTTACTCCTTGGAAGGAAGGTTATGACCAACCTAGACAGCATATTGAAAAACAGAGACATTACTTTGCCAGCAAAGGTTAGGGAGGAAATTTTTTCTCTTCTTGCCTGCCTAATTGGACTGGGACAGGTGTATCCAATGTTATTAGATTGGAAGTTATGCCTTTGGCTCTCCTGGTTCTTGGGCCTTCAGTCTTGGACTGGACTTACCACTGTTACTGGGTCTCTGGGTTGCAAATGGCATCTCATGGGACTTTTCATTCTCATATTCACATTAGCCAATTCCCATTTTATATATAAACAAACATGTATATTTGTGTGTGTGTGTGGTCAATCATATCCTACTCTTTGAGGCCCCAGGGACTGTAGCCTTCCTGGCTCTTCTGTCCATGGAATGTTCCAGGCAAGAATGCTGGAATGGGTTGCCATTTTCTAATCCAGGGGATCTTCCCAACTCAGGCATTGAACCTGCTGTCTTGTGTTTCTTGCATTGGCAGCTGAATTTTTACCACTAGTACCACCTGAGAAGCATATATATATATACACACACATATACATATATCTTTCAGTGTCATATCTTTTTGTCTTTTCATACTGTTCATGGAGTTCTCAAGGCAAGAATATTGAAGTGGTTTGCCATTCCCTTCTCCAGTGGACCATGTTTTGTCAGAATTCTCCACCATGCCCCATCTGTCTTGGATGGCCCTACACAGCATAGCTCATAGTTTCATTGAGTTAGACAGGGTTGTAGTTCATGTGATCAGTTTGGTCAGTTTCCTGTGATCGTGGTTTTCATCCTGTCTTCCCTCTGATGAGTAAGGATAAGAAGCTTATGAAAGCTTCCTAATGGGAGACACTGAGTATAGATGTGAGAGTTGGACCATAAAGAAAGCTGAGTGCCAAAGAATTGATGCTTTTGAACTGTGGTGTTGGAGAAGACTCTTGAGAGTCCCTTGGACTGCAAGGAGATCAAACCAATCAATTTTAAAGGAAATCAGCCCTGAATATTCATTGGAAGGACTGATGCTGAAGCTCCAATACTTTGGCCACCTGATGCAAAGAACTGATTCATTGGAAAAGACCCTGATGCTGGGAAAGATTGAAAGTGGGAGAAGGGGATGACAGAGGATGAGATGGTTGGATGGCATCACCAACTCAATGGACATGAGTTTGAGCAAGGTCTGGGAGTTGGTGATGGACAGGGAAGCCTAACGTCCTGCAGTCCATGTGGTCACAAAGAGTTGGACACAACTGAGCAACAGAACTGAAAAGATACACACACACACACATACACACACACACACACACATATATATACACACAGCATCAATATAGTGGACCAATGTGACATACTGCTGAGTGTCCAGACTGACGTTGCCCCTTCAGCATATAATGTGACAGAGAGCAAGAGAATTCACATAACCCAGGGGCCAAACTGTAAACATATACTATTGTCCAGTCCCTGTGAATGTGAAGTGCCTCTTATCCTACTTCCCACTGGATATTTTTAAAGTACATTTTTCCATACTGCTAACTGCATGATACTTACCATAGGCCATGCTGATCTGCTATAAGATAGCATACTTATTAAAAGCACAACAGTGTAATTGGGGCTACTATTGGTTAAGTTTCTAGTAGTCAGTTAGCAGCTTTTGCAGAAACCAGACTGCTGTTCAAACAAAGAGGTAATGAGGACTAGAACCCTTGCATCCTTAAATCTTCACCTGTCACACTAATCTCTGTGATTCCCTCATTCCCCAGGAATACAATTTTCTTTCAACTTATTTTCACCAAGGGAAACTTCAACTTCAAGGTGTTCTGATTGGCCTTTTCTAAGATAGTCATTGCTATTCCAGAGGTTAAAGAACCAGCTCAGCCAACTGCTATGTATGTTCTCATCATGCTCACATCCAGGAGCTGGGGTGATGATGGCTGGGTGGCTCTGTGCATTGAGTAGACTCACTGTTAGACGGACATTACCTTACGGCTATACTCTAACAGGAGTCGTGATGGTGCTTTGAGCCCCAGGAACTAGTGTCAACTCAAATGCTGTAACTACAACTGTTCAAAGATCTGTGCATTTTCCTTTGTCTGCCATATGGATACTTGCATAAATGGCCTTAGGGCCTTTTGCTGAAGAACTCAGGGAATGACCACATCTGCAGTTTGTTATGAGACCTGCCGTCATTTCCATGGGCAGGTCCTAGATTTGGCTCAGGTCTGGAAACTGGGCAAGGGATCTTGATTTTTGATTGAGGCAGCTGATCTCAGCCATCTGTTCACCCATTTTTAAACTCTTTCAATTATATATATGTATGAATAGCAATATCCTGTTGGCTGCCCACCTGTCTATAGGCTTAAGATGTACAGCATTAATGATTTGATGTATATAATCATGAAGTGATTATCACAATAAGTTTAGTGGCCAAGTCCTACTAACTATCTTCATAGACATCTGTGAGCCGAGGTCCCCACTGTCATTCTAACCTTGCTGCACTTTACAATTAGGGTTTCATCTTGCTCTGACACTTGCCATCTTGCTGCCACCTGCCATCTATCGTTTTGGAATCTTATCACTTCCATTGCCACTTGGGAATCCAGTTCTATAAGACATTCTTCCATTATGCCATCCTACAGAGGACCAGAGGACAGCCTATGCTGAGCATCTCAAGGATGCTAGTACCTCTCAGCTGTGTTCTCCTCATCATCTTGTTGAGTTAGTGTCTCTGAGACCTCCTGAGAGGCATAGGCACCTGGTGGAAGGGTTTTCAAATTGTAGGAGGTAGAGCCATGCCGACCTCCTAGGCTTTTGGATCTTTTCCTGGTAGGTCTAGTATCCTTGCTTCCACTTCACCCAGCGTGTACAATGGTTTACACAAAGCCTTGTTTAAATTAAATATTTTTATTAGACATTTTTCTTCTAGAAGTACAAAATGAAAGGAATAGAAATGCATTCCTTCCTTATGCTAACCTGCAGAGGAGAGCCCCAAAGAATATTGCAAGGATGCTGGTGCTCCTCAGTTATGTGCTCCTTATTACCTTGTTAAATTAGTACTCTCTCTATATATATATATATATACACACACACATAATGATTTGACTATATACATAGTAAAGTGATTGCCACAATAAGTTTAATGACCATGTTCTAGTAACTATCTTCATAAACATCTATGGGCCAGGGCTCAGCTGTCATTTTAACCATATATATATATACTCCTGGTGGTCCAAAGGCATACATATATGTATGTGTGTATATGTGTGTATATATATACATATGTGTGTGACTCACATATACATACAAGTATATATGTGCCTTTAAGAGCTACTAGGAACATACTTGAATAATCCCTTTTGGCCCTTACCAGGGTAATTAAACTTCTTGGCACAGAGAAGTGCTTCTGAATTAACAATTTTTCCTTTTCCTGTTTCATATTCCCCTTCTTTGTCCAGGATTCACCCCCAGACTCCTGGTACCCAGTGTACGTGTTGGCCAGTCCTGCAACTCCACTGGGGTAAATTCTTGCTGCAGCTGGCAAGAGGACCCAGAACATTCCCAGTGGGGTCCTGCTGGGAAGACTCTGCAGAGTCTTCATTCAAGCAAGATAGGATTGGGGAAGGGTGGGGGTCTGTCTTCCAGTCAGGGGGAAGGGACTCTTCTGCAGGACCCATGCATTCAAGGAGACCCGAGGTTCAAAGTTCTGACCTGCATCTACATGAAAAGCCCAACTGTGATTCAGGAGTCACTCCTTTTTCACTAGAGGTCTGCCTTTGGCACAGGAGCCCATCTTAAGTTCAGGCTTCAGTCTTCCCCCATGTTCTCCCATTCTTAAACTGAGAGTCTGTGTAAGGACTTTCACTTCCTTACTGTCTGTCTTCTAGCTGCAGGTATGAGGGTGTGTTTGCTTCAGGTGGTGATTAAGAGATTTCGTCCTTTTCATTATAGGGGACTGGAATACAAAAGTAGGAAGTCAAGAGGTACCTGGTTCTGTTCAGTTCAGTTGCTCAGTTGGGTCCGACTCTTTGTGACCCCAAGAATTGCAGCACGCCAGGCCTCCCTATCCATCACCACTCCGAGTTCACCCAAACCCATGTCCATTGAGTTGGTGATGCCATCCAACCATCTCATCCTCTGTCGTCTCCTTCTCCTCCTGCCCTCAATCTTTCCCAGCATCAGGGTCTTTTCCAATGAGTCAGCTCTTCACATCAGGTGGTCAAAGTATTGGAGTTTCAGCTTCAACATCAGTCCTTCCAATGAACACCCAGGACTGATCTCCTTTAGGATGGACTGGTTGGATCTCCTTGCAGTCCAAGGGACTCTCAAGAGTTTTCTCCAACACCACAGTTCAAAAGCATCAATTCTTCAGTGCTCAGCTTTCTTTATAGTCCAACTCTCACATCTGTACATGACTACTGGAAAAAGCATAGCCTTGACTATATGAACCTTTATTGGCAAAGTAATGTCTCTGCTTTTTAATATGCTGTCTAGGTTGGACATAACTTTCCTTCCAAGGAGAAAGTGTCTTTTAATTTCATGGCTTTAAGCCAACTTTTTCACTCTCCGCTTTCACTTTCATCAAGAGGCTCTTTAATTCTTCACTTTCTGCCACAAGGGTGGTGTCATCTGCATATCTGAGGTTATTGATATTTCTCCTGGCAATCTTGATTCCAGCTTGTGATTCTTCCAGCCCAGCGTTTCTCATGATGTACTCTGCATATAAGTTAAATAAACAGGGTGACATATGCAGCCTTGATGTACTCCTTTTCCTATTTGGAACAAGTCTGTTGTTCAATGTCCAGTTCTAACTGTAGCTTTCTGACCTGCATACAGGTTTCTCAAGAGGCAGGTAAGGTGATGTGGTATTCCCATATCTTTTAGAATTTTCCAGTTTATTGTGATCTTCATAGTCATAGGCTTTGGCATAGTCAATAAAGCAGAAATAGATGTTTTTCTGGAACTCTCTTGCTTTTTGATGATCCAGTGAATGTTGGCAATTTGATCTCTAGATCCTCTGCCTTTTCTAAAACCAGCTTGAACATATGGAAGTTCACAGTTCACATATTGCTGAAGCCTGGCTTGGAGGATTTTGAGCATTACTTTACTAGCGTGTGAGATGAGTGAAATTATGCGGTAGTTTGAGCATTCTTTGGCATTGCCTTTCTTTGGGATTGGAGACCTTTTCCAGTCCTGTGGCCACTGCTGAGTTTTCCAAATTTGCTGGCATATTGAGTGCAGCACTTTCACAGTGTAATCTTTTAGGATGTGAATTCCAGCTCAACTGGAATTACATCACCTCCACTAGCTTTGTTCGTGGTGATGTTTCCTAAGGCCCACTTAACTTCACCTTACAGGATGTCTGGCTCTAGGTGAGTAATCACACCATCATCATTATATGGGTCATGAAGATCTTTTTTGTACAATTCTTCTGTGTATTCTTGCCACCTCCTCTTTTTTTTTTATTGTTTTTGCCATACATTGTCATGATATCACCATGGGTTTACATATGCTTCCCCTCCGGAACCTCCCTCCCTCCTCCCTCCCCCCCCGGGAAAACTCGCTGCACCAGTCCCGAGCATCAATCCTGGGCTGGCGATTGATTAGACACATGACAATTAACATGCTTCAATGCCCTTCTCCCATATCATTCCACCCTTACCCTCATCCACAAAGTCCACGAGTCTATTCTATACATCTGCATTCCTTTTGTTGTCTCCGTGTACCCCAATGTTCATCGCTGCATTGTTTACAATAGCCACCTCCTCTTAATATCTCCTGCTTTTGTTAGGTCCCTACCATTTCTGTCCTTTATTGAGCCCATCTTTGCATGAAATGTTCCCTTGGTATCTCTAATTTTCTTAAAGAGATCTCTAGTCTTTCTCATTCTGTTGCTTTCCTCTGTTTCTTTGCACTGATCACTGGGGAAGGCTGTCTTATCTCTTCTTGCTATTCTTTGGAACTCTGCATTCAAATGGGTATCTTTCCTTTGCTCCTTTGCTTTTTGCTTCTCTTCTTTTCACAGCTATTTGTAAGGCCTCCTCAGACAGCCATTTTGCTTTTTTGCATTTCTTTTTCTTGGGGATGGTCTTGATTCCTGTCTCCTGTACAATGTCACAAGCATCCATCCATAGTTCATTAGGCATTCTGTCTATCAGATCTAGTCCCTTAAATCTATTTCTCACTTCCACTGTATAGTCATAAGGGATTTGATTTAGGTCATACCTGAATGGTCTAATGGTTTTCCCTACTTTCCTCAATTGCAGTCTGAATTTGACAATAAGGAGTTCATGGTCTAAGCACAGTCAGCTCCCAGTCTTGTTTTTGCTGACTGTATAGAGCTTCTCCATCTTTGGCTGCAAGGAATATAATCGATCCGATTTCGGTGTCTTCCATCTGGTGATGTCCATGTGTATGTAGAGTCTTCTCTTGTGTTGTTGGAAGAGGGTGTTTGCCATGACCAGTGCATTCTCTTGGCAGAACTCTATTAGCCTTTGTCCTGCTTCATTCTGTACTCCAAGGCCAAATTTGCTTGTTACTCCAGGTGTTTCTTGACTTCCTACTTTTGCATTCCAGTCCCCTATAATGAAAAGGACATCATTTTTTGGGTGTTAGTTCTATAAGGTATTGTAGGTCTTCATAGAACTGTTCAACTTCAGCTTCTTTGGCATTACTGGTCAGGCTTGGATTACTGTGATATTGAATGGTTTGCCTTGGAAACAAACAGAGATCATTCTGTCATTTTTGAAATTGCATCCAAGTACTGCATTTCGGACTCTTTTGTTGACTACAATGGCTTCTCCATTTCTTCTAAGGGATTCCTGCCCACAGTAGTAGATATAATGGTCCTCTGAGTTAAATTCACCCATTCCAGTCCATGTTAGTTCACTGATTCCTGGAATGTCAACGTTCACTCTTGTCATCTCCTGTTTGACCACTTCCACTTTGCCCTGATTCATGGACCTAACATTCCAGGTTCCTATGCAATATTGCTCTTTACAGCATCAAATCTTGCTTCTATCACCAGTCCCATTCACAACTGGGTATTGTTTTTGCTTTTGTTTCCTCCCTTCATTCTTTCTGGAGTTATTTCTCCACTGATCTCCAGTAGCATATTGGGCACCTACCTACCTGGAGAGTTCATCTTTCAGTGTCCTATCTTTTTGCCTTTTCATACTGTTCATGGGGTTCTCAAGGCAAGAATATTGAAGTGTTTTTCCAGTCCCTTCTCCAGTGGACCACATTCTGTCAGACCTCTCCAACATGACCCATCCATCTTGGGTGGCCCCATACGGCATGGCTTAGTTTCATTGAGTTAGACCAGGCTGTGGTCCATGTGATCAGATTGGCTAGTTGTCCATGACTGTAGTTTCAGACTGTCTGCCCCCTGATCCCCTCTCTCAGTGCCTACCGTCTTCCCTGAGTTTCTCTTACCTTGGATGCAGGATGTCTCTTCACCACTGCTCCAGCAAAGTGCAGCTGCTGCTCCTTACCTTGGACGTGGACATGGACCTCAGGCCTGAAGTAACATGCAAATTTGGCCTTGGAGTACAAAATGAAGCAGGGCAAAGGCTAATAGAGTTCTGCCATGAGAATACACTCGTCATAGCAAACATAACACAAGAGAAGACGCTACACAAAGACACCACCAGATGTTCAATACTGAAATCAGATTGATTATATTCTTTGCAGCCAAAATCAGCAAAAACAAGACTGGGAGCTGACTGTGGCTCAGATCACGAACTCCTTATAGCTAAATTCAGACTTAAATTGAAGAAAGTAGGGAAAACCATTCAGGTATGACCTAAATCAAATCCCTTATGATTATATAGTGGAAGTGACAGACAGATTTAAGGAATTAGATTTGATAGACAGAGTGCCTGAAGAACTATGGATGGAGGTTCATGACATTGTACAGGAGGCAGTGATCAAGACCACCCCCAAGAAAATGAAATGTAAAAAGGCAAAATGGTTGTCTGAGGAGCCCTTACAAATAGCTTTAAAAAGAAGAGAAGCTAAAGCCAAAGGATCAAAGGAAAGATATACCCATTTGAATGCAGAGTTCCAAAGACTAGCAAGGAGAGTTAAGAGAGCCTTCCTCAGTGATCAATGCAACAAAAATAGAGGAAAACAATACAATGGGAAAGACTAGAGATCTTGTCAAGAAAATTAGAGATACCAAGGGAACATTTCATGTGAAGATGGGCACAATAAAGGACAGAAATAGTATGGACCTGACAGAAGTAGAAGATATTAAGAAGAGGTGGCAAGAATACACAGAACTATGCAAAAAAGATCTTAGTGACCCATATAATGACGATGGTGTGATTACTCACCTAGAGTCAGACATCCTGGAATGTGAAGTCAAATGGGCCTTAAGAAGCATCGCTACAAAGCTAGTGGAAGTGATCGAATTTCAGTGGAGTTATTTCAGATCCTAAAAGATGATGCTGTGAAAGTGCTACACTCAATATGTCAGCAAATTTGGAAAACTCAGCAGTGGCCACAGGACTGGAAAAGGTCAGTTTTCTTTCTAATCCCAAAGAAAGGCAATGCCAAAGGATGTTCAAACTACTTCACAATTGCACGCATCTCACACGCTAGTAAAGTAAATTCAAAATTCTCCAAGTCAGGCTTCAACAGTATGTAAACTGTGAACTTCTAGATGTTCAAGCTAGATTTAGAAAAGGCAGAACAAATTGCCAACATCTGCTGGTTCATCGAAAAAGCAAGAGAGTTCCAGAAAAATACCTGCTTCTGCTTTATTGATGATGCCAAAGCCTTTGACTGTGTGGATCACCACAAACTGTGGAAAATTCTTAAAAGATGGGAATACCAGACCACCTGACCTGCCTGCTAAGAAATCTGTATGCAGGTCAAGAAGCAACAGTTAGAACTGGACATGGAACAACAGACTGGTTCCAAATCGGGAAAGGAGCACGTCAAGGCTGTATATTTTCACCCTGCTTATTTAAATTATATGCAAAGTACATCATACAAAATGCCAGGCTGGATGAAGCACAAGCTGGAATCAAGATTGTGGAAGAAATATTAATAATCTCAGATATGCAGATGATACTACCCTTACAGCAGAAAGCGAAGAAGAACTAAAGAGTCTCTTGATGAAAGTGAAAGAGGAAAGTGAAAAACCTGGCTTAAAACTCAACAAACTAAAAAAAAATTCAGCAAACTAAGATCATGGCATCTGGTCACTTCACTTCATGGCAAATAGATGGGGACACAATGGAAACAGTGAGAGACTCTATTTTGGGGGCTCCAAAATCACTGCAGATGGTGATTGCAGACATGAAATTAAAAGACACTCACTCCTTGGAAGAAAAGTCATGACCAACCTAGACAGCATATTAAAAAGCAGAGACATTACTTTGCCACCGAAGGTTCGTCTAGTCAAAGCTATGGTGTTTCCAGTCGTCATGTACGGATGTGAGAGTTGGACTATAAAGAAAGCTGAGCACTGAAGAATTGATGCTTTTGAACTGTGGTGTTGGAGAAGACTCTTGAGAGTCCCTTGGACTGCAAGGAGATCCAACCAATCCATCCTAAAGGAAATCAGTCCTGAATATTCATTGGAAGGACTGATGTTGAAGCTGAAACTCCAATACTTTGGCCACCTGATGTGAAGAACTGACTCATTTGAAAAGATAGAGATTCTAGGAAAGATTGAAGGTGGGAGGAGAAGGGGATGACAGAGGATGAGATGGTTGAATGGCATCACTGATACAATGGACATGAGTTTGAGTAAACTCCGGGAGCTGATGATGGACAGGGAAGCCTGGCGTGGCGCAGTCCATGGGGTGGCAAAGAGTCAGACACGACTGAGCAACTGAACTGAACTGAAGAGAGTTAAGCCTGCCATTTACTCTTTTCAATATATTAGAGGCACTTAATGATGGCCACCAAAATCCAGTTTTTTAGTCACCATTTCTCCTTTTGTAAATGTCAAAGAATTTTACCCACTGTATATCTTTTTGCCTTTATCTCATCCAGTTTCCTAAAAGTGCATGTTTAGCAACTGCACTGTTAGAGCACACCATGGACCATCAATACACTACCTGACAGGCTGTGATCCAACTCCAGAGCCCATTCTTAGCCTGCTTGCTAGGACCATGATCTTAAGTTGACTTCCCTAGAAACAGACTCTGTGATAAAGTCTCTTACTTAAGTAATTTATTTTGTATTTCTTTGCTAGAAAGGGATGAAGAAAGCAGAACAGTATTGGGCAAAAAGCTAAGGATGGATGTATTCAGACAGGCTCCAGGCTGATCCCATGGGATGCACAGAGCATGAAGGCTGGGTCGACTGGAGGCCGGCCCCTGGGCCAAGGACATGTAACCTCCAGGTGAAGCTGGCTCCACTTGGCTGAAGGCAATGCACTGGGGAGGGCTGGCATCAGCAGCCAACCCTTCATGCAGCTGGGGAATGAGACATTTGACCAAAAGGAGAATTTCCAGGACATCAACAACATCCACTATTCCAGAGAACTGTCTTCATTTGCTTCCTGAAGAGCAAACACTTCCTTGAAATTCTTCTCAAATTCTTCCTCCAGTCTAAGTCCTGGTTGGCCAAAGTCATTGGACTAGAAAAAATAATAAAATGAACACAAAATAATGATCTTTATTATCAATATCACTGGACAACCTGCAATTGAGGACTATCAAGACTCATCTTTGACATTCTGAGTTATGTGAACCAGATTATGCTAAAAACTCATGCAGTAAAGAGTAACTTATGCTTCTTAAGAGCACGGTTATTTCATATTAACAGGAGAGGAATGGAAAATCATGACCACACTTGGGAGCTCTTACTTATTTGGCTGAGTTATTGATTTCAGTGAGAGTCAGAAAAGTAATCTGTGTTCTTTGTAATGGTGCAAATAATACAGGGTGTCTGTTGTAGCTCAGTGATCTTCCTTTCCTGTTGCCGTGGAGCGACTAATCCTGTGTGCCGAGTACTGAAACCCATGTGTGCAGAGCCTGAGCTCCACAACAACAGAAGCCACCACAATGAGAAGCCTGCATGCTGCTTCCAGAGAGTAGCCCATCACTTGCCTAACTCAGTGCAGCTGAAAACAAAATGAAATAAAATTTTAAGAAAGGAAGAGAAAATGAAATCGAAGCAGAGAGAGCCACTTGCCTTGTAAGATGCCCTGTGGTTCTGAAAGATGAGACGCATGTCCTGCACAAAGCCTTCCACATGGGAGTAGCTCTGCTGATTCAGCCTCTTCTTGATCTTGTCCAGACACATGGATTCCTTGAGGTTTTTAGATGTCTCTTTAATCTAGGGAAAAACAAAAGTCACTGGGAGCATTCCTGGCAGAGTTCAACGTGTGCCTCCTGTGGATTCCCATCAAATCTGGTAGAAACACAGCGAGATAACGCTAACTGTAGCACATTCTCTTGCTCCCATGGGATTCCAGCCTCTATCACAGGTGCGTTTCCAGATGGGGTAACATCATGGCAGCCCGTGATTACTGTTGGTCGTGGTTACTTATGATCAGAATGTATCTATGTGTGCTCAGTTGTGTCTGATTCTTTGTGGCCCCATGGACTATAGTCCACCAGGCTCCTCTGTCCTTGGGATTTTCCAGGCAAGAATACTGGAGTAGATAGCCCTTTCCTACTCCAGAGGATCTCCTCGAACCCACATCTCCTCTGTGTCCTGCATTGGCAGGTGGATTCTTTACCACTAGCACCACCTGGGAAGCCTCTGTTGTGGTTACTTACATAATCATACGGAATCCTCTCAAAAAAGGTGGTCTTTGAATGGCAATAGACCTTCAAGAGGAGGAACTCACATTTCTGCAAAAGAAGGAAAAACTGTGAACAAAAAGCAGCTTGGAGACATTGAGCCCCATACACATACCCAGGTCAAGCATGACTCACACCAGTCTCTGGAAGTTTCCCCAGATGGGGATGGCTCTTCAACACAAATATGCAATGGCTGCAAAAAAGTTCTGGCGTGACTTGAGTGTGGCTGAGTCATGGCTCACCCTGTGGTTGCCTTTCCCCTACCCTGTGCTTGACTTCTCACACTTGAAGGGGAAGGCTTGGGTTCCCACCTGACTTACCAGCTGATCCTCCGGCTGCATTGGCCTTGCCAGGACCTCAGATTCCCCAAGACCCTGCTGGTTTCCAGAAGACTCCTCCATCCTGCAGAAGATGCAACTCCACGGGCTCCTACGAGGCCGGGCATAAGTAAGCTAGGACAAGGTCCCCAGCAACACCTGCCACTCCCATGGCTGCCACCATCCTCCTTTCAGGAACATTGGTGGACACAGCTCTGGGAGGAAGGGGGTACCTCCAGAGTCTCCAAGACTACCACATGGAGTCTGAGTCAATGGCCCCCATTACAGTGTGTGGAGCTGGTGTCAGAGTAAGTAGGGGGCTCTCCTTTCTGTGCCCACTTCTGGGAGCACAAGGAATCCTGTCTGCCTGGCCTGAGTGTCAAAACTGGGCCTTACCAGTGGAGTTCTCCGGCTTCCCTCAGCCCATTAATAATGTGACAAAATGAGGGAACCAGCCCATGCTTCCTGTGTTTCCTGAATAAGCACAGAAGAGCCAACTCATTGGAAAAGATCCTGATGCTGGGAAAGACTGAGGGCAGGAGGAGAAGGGGGCGACAGATGATGAGATGGTTGGATGACATCACACAACTCAACAGACATTAGTTTGAGCAAGCTCTGGGAGATGGTGAAGGACAGGGAAGCCTGGGTCAAAAAGAGTCGGATACGACTGAGTGGCCAAACAACAGCAACAACAACAATTAACAAGTGCATTTCCACCAATAAACAGGAGTCTAGGCTGGAAAACTTCTAGGAAAGGACAGGAGCTATGTGGACAAAGGACCTGGCTACCAGCCTCAGTGTCCTAGAGGAGACTGAGTGGCAAAAAGCATCCACCTGTCACTGCCCGCATTTTGAGGTGGCTCTCTGCATCATACCGCTGGACCCTGTACCCATGGCCCTGCTCTTTACCCATCTAGACATAGTAAGAACTAGGCAGGGAGAGTGGGCGTGGCCAGAGGGAAGGTCCCCAATCAGAAGGGAGGGGCAGCATCTCACGCACTTCTCAGTTTCCACGGGTGGGATATGACAGTTCTTGTGAAAAGACCTCCAACAAGTGTCACAGCAGAACAGCTTTCCTCCATCCTGGCAGGTCTCACACACATCTGAGTTTTCCAGCTAGAAGGTAAAACAACATCTATATCCCCAGTGAGACCCCAGAAGGCCAGCACTCTGGGAATCAAGAACCCACTGCCTTTGTGTGAACCTGAATGGACGCATATGCTTCTCCCTGAGACATTAAAGAACAGCATGGTGTGGGCATTTCAGAAGAAGAAATTGTTCTCTGCAATGAAATTGACAAGTAAGAGCCTGTATGTCAGACCAAAAAAGTCTTCCCTATAAAACTAGAGTCTAACACTGAAAGACTAGCAGCAAAACAAGGTAATTTTATAGAAATTTATTACCTTGCAGATGAGAGATATAGTCCTGAAATAAAGTGTTACACGTGTTTTCCTACACCACAAGAACTAAACTGATTCCTGGAAGGGTGATATATTGAGAACTTAATAAGGTGGATTAAACTTCTTAGTGTAGAAAGCAGTACAAGATTATTTTAACAATTATTTTGAGTCTTGTTTTGGCCTTTTGTATGAAGCTACTTCTGTTGGGTGAATTGGGATTCTGTTCATTTCTTTTGTTTTTGAAATGGCCATATATGAGGAAGGACCATCTTGCCTAAAGTTCCCATTCAATGTTCTGTAGCATCCTCAAGGAGATCCCCATTTGGGAACTGAAACTGCTCTGGCATGGAGCCATGGGACCATTTTTCTTCTCTTTAGTGTAAACACTCACAGATTGCCATCATCGTTCCCCAGAGAGTAATGACCCCTCTCCCCAGAGGAACAAGGAATAGCAGATATAACCAATGTCTAAGAACCTCGTGTGTGCTCAGTTGCTAAGTCATATCCAACTCTTTGTGACCCCATGGACTGTAGCCCACCAGGCTTCTCTGTACATAGAATTTGCCAGGCAAGAAGACTGGAAGAGATTGCCATTTTCTTTTCCAGGGGATCTTCCTGACCCAGGAATCAAACCCACATCTATTGCATTTCCTACACTGGTAGATGGATTCTTTACTACTGAGTCACAAGAGAAGTCCCTAAGAACCTTAAAGTTGTATATTTTTTAGTAGATTTATATACCTCTTTGTTTCTAGTCCATCTGCACATTAGAACCTTCAGGGCAGTGTATATAAAATATTAACGTCCTGGTCCCAACACCAGAAGTCTGAATTAGTTTGTCCAGGTGGGGCAGAGCTATTGGTATTCTTCCTTAATTCACAGAATGGGTAATTTGGTGTATCAGAATCATCTGGAGACTTTTAAACAATCCTGATGTTCAAGTCTTAGCCTAGACTGATAAAAAGAATTTCCTCTAGGTTGGAATCCCAGCAATGCTATTTTCCAAAGGTCTTAGTTGCAGCCTAAGTTGAGTATTAGTAGGAGCAAAGTCTGTTATTAAGGCATGGGGTTTAGGTCAATGCCGAACTGTCCTGTAACATCAGTCCCAGAGACATCATTTTGCTGACAGTCTTGTCAAAACTATGGTTTTTCCAGTATTCATGTATGGATGTGAGAGTTGGACTGTAAAGAAGATTGAACACCAAAGAACAGATGCTTTTGAACTGTGGTGTTCGTAAAGACTCTTGAGAGTCCCTTGGACTGCAAGGAGGTCAAACCAGTCCATCCTAAAGGAAATCAACCCTGAATACTCATCAGAAGGAACTGATACTGAAGCTGAAGCTCCAATACTTTGGCCACCTGATGTGAAGAAGTGACTCACTGGAAAAGACCCTGATGGTGGGAAAGATTGAGGGCAGGAGGAGAAGGGGACAACAGAGGATGCGATGGTTGGACGGCATCACCAACTCAATGGACATGAGTTTAAGTAAGCTCTGGAAGTTGATGATGGACAGGGAAGCCTGGCGTGCTGCAGTCCATGGTGTTGCAGAGTTGGACACAACTGAGTGACTGAATAGCAACAATCAGTCCCAGGAAAATTGAGTAACAGCAGTGAGAGTACTCTTGCTGGAACAGTTGCTTCCTCTTCCCTGTGGACTCTTGGCCATGGGCTGTGAGACCTGACCCTCTGTACTGATGTCTATCCCAAACAAGCCACACAAACACTGGACTCCAGCACTGTTTAGATGACTGAAGAATCTTTCAGGGGGCCAAGGGTCAAAAAGAGTGTGAATAAGATCTAGATCTTGTTGGGGGCATTACTTTGGAGGTAAAGTGTATGTAAAGCTATTTGACAATCCCTCCTCTATTGGATGCCGTGCATCAGCATTACTGCATACTATCCAACCTGAGTGCTGCCCCCTGGAGGTGTACAAAGGTGACTGCTGCAAACGTCTATCTTGTTGCAGCGAAAAGAATCAAAAGGCCTTTCCATGTGGCTCAGTGGTAAAGAATCCACCTGCCAGTGCAAGAGATCTGGGTTCCATCCCTGGGTTAGGAAGATCCCCTGGAGGAGGGCATGTCAACCCACTCCAGTATTCTTGCCTGGAGAATTCCATGGACAGAGGAGCCTGGCAGGCTACAGTCTATAGGGTCGCACAGAGTTGAACATGACTAGTGACTGAGCACACACGCACATATAAAGCAGCCAATCACATGGTACCAGTTTGAGTTAAAATGTCCTGTGATTTGCTAGATGGTGACCAGCTCAGCACCATGATGGTTCCCTCAAGACTGGATGCAGGGCTTCCATAAAGAAACCCCTGGCCCCAAGTGCATTTCTCTGCAGGATCCACGACAGTGTTTAAATCTTAACCAGCCAGCTTCACCTGGCCTGTTCCTTCTGCTTGATGCTTAAAACCATCGAGCTCTCCCTATACCTTGAAATAGAAGTTTGGGATTTTTCTTTCCCTCTCTATTGCCTTCTTTAAAATGCTGCTCTCCCGCTAATTTCCTCCTTATCCCCCATCTTCAGGCCAGCTGTGCCCATTACTACTTCAAGCCCAGGCTCTAGAGACCCAAGTGGTCTCAAGCTCTGGCTCCCATTTTCACTTTCAAGAGGAAAAGAGGAAATGGGAAGGTTTCCACTGAACAAATGGAAAGGATGCTTTCAGGTCAAGACACCCAATGCCAGAACCGTGTACTCGAGGTAAGTGATGTATCTGCTCTGCCCTGCTCATCACACATGGTGACACATTCCACCTGAATATGAGCGTGCTTCAGGGAAATGCAGTGATGATCCAGAGAACGTGCCGAGGGAAAGGCCTGTGTTAGTGTGGGTCACAGGTGGGAGTCAGTACTTACACAAAGGTTGTCTAAGGTGTTGTCATGAGACTCTGGTCCTCTTTTCTGCTGAAAAGAAAGATTAAATTACAATACTGAATGTGGTGTATGCATCTATCATTTATTGAAACACCAATCACTGGAGGGATTCAAGCTATGGTTCACCCATTACTTCACACCTGTTTTTATGAACACATGTATCTATTTGGAAAATAAAAAAAGTACCAAAGGACCACTGTTTAGCCCAATGCAAGTTCTATTCCCTGGCTCTTAGATGCAAAGTGGAGCCATCTAGGGACTTTAGCCCTGGTTCCCACAGATGGAGTTGGTGGAGCTCTGTTGGTTTTCTTACTTCAAGAGACTCTTGGGCATTTTTCTCTAGAAGGAGCTGCAGTGAGAGTATCAGGCTGAAGATTCATCATCAACAACCCAGGTGAGTCCTGGAGTTCATGCAAACATCCCAGCGGAGAATGTCACTGCCTGTCACAGGTCTCCTGGGGCACAGCCTCAATGACAAAATGTGCCCAAACCTCCCAGGGCTGCAGCTCTTCTTCCAGAAGGTCACCCTTCTCTCCCTTCCCTCCAAATCCCAAGAAGTCAACTAGCTGCCTCTTCAAAGGTAACTGACTACCACCCACTAGCTTCACGTTGCTTTCCAATATTCAGTAGAATGACCTGGCCTCCATTCCTCTTGGGTAGGGGTTCCCAACCTCTGATGCTCTGAGATAGAGCTTAGGTAATAATAATAATAGAAATAAAGTGCACAATAAATGTAATACACTTGAGTCTTCTGGAAACCATCCCTCCTCCCCAGTTTATGGAAAAATTTTCTTCCACGAAACCAGTGCCTGGTGCCAAAAAGGTTGGGGACTACTGCTCTAGGACACAGGCAGCCTCAGCTTTGATCTCCAGCCAGGGCAGAGTGGTCATGGACAAGTGTGATCCAGCAGTCAATGACCTGAGCAGTGGCTATGTCACTGCCCACCTTTCTGTCGTCCATTCTAAACTCACTGCTTCTAAACTCACTACCACTGTCGCTCAGTGGTAAAGAATATCCCTGCCAAGCAGGAGACATGGGTTCAATTCCTGGGTCAAGAAGATCCACAGGAGGAGGGAATGGCAATCCATTCCAGTATTCTTGCCTAGGAAATCTCATGGACAGAAGGGCCTGGTGGGCTACAGTGCATGGGGTCAACAAGAGTGGGACACAACTTAGCAACTAAACAACAATAACCCCATTAGTTATTCTTCCATGTTGGGCAATGAAACTGAAACAATCCTTGAAGTCAAGGATATTATTTTAATCTTCTAAAGACCACTGGGCATTTAGTAAGCATTCAATAATTATATGTTGGATGAGTGAATAAATGAGTATCATTTCACTTAAGAAATCCCCTGGAGGAGGAAATGACAACCCACTCCATTATTTGTGCCTAGGGACTCTCATTGACAGAGGAGCTTGGTGAGCTGCTTCCATGGGGTTGCAAAAAGTCGGACATGACTGAGCGACTAATACTTTTTTTTTCCACTTAGGAAAAGCAATTACTTCCTATCTCTTAAGCAAACATTACCCAACATTAAAAAGATTGTTCTAGAGGAATGTTGTTGTACATTTGCTAAATCATGTCCAACTGTTCACAATCCCATGGACTGTGGCACTCCATACACCTCTGTCCTCCACTATCTCCTGCAATTATTTTACAACACTGCAATTGTCATGCAATGCCTGGCATGTAGCAGGTGCTGGGTAAATAAGTTAAAGATCAAAATGAGGTCCATCCAGGGCTCAGTGCAGGGCCTGAGAGCTTGTGAACACAGGGTACCTGTAGCTACTGGTTTTACTGCCAAAATACCTTAGGGGCAGGGTGGAGGGAAGGTCCTAGGCTGGTTCTATCATAAGGTGTTAAAGACTTTTGTCAGGAGCCAGGAAGCCATCATGTGGTGCTGAGAGTGACAATGAAGATTCCAAAAGCCAAGGAAGAAAGAGGTTTTGAGATGCACAGAGGACCGGCAAAAGTAGTAATGGGTGCTGAGGTTTGCAACTTGGGAAACATCAGCTCTTTCTCATAGGGAGATGCAAAATGAAGAGGGAACTGCAGGTTGCTGCTAAAAAGTGCTGTACCCATGACTAAGGGTAGAATCTGTTGGTAGGAAGATGCCAGCTTACTGGAGTAAACCAACTGAGTCACTCTTGGCACCTGGGGAATGACACAGATGCTGGTCTTCGGGATACTCACTAAGTAGAGCAAATAATAGTTCCCCGTAGGAAATCCAGCAGGTGAAATGTCCCAAGGACTCAGAGTTGGAACTCAGATAATGTCAAGTCCTGGATCTCACATTCCCAGTGGAAGATGAAGTCCCACGGGCGAACTATGTGTGACCTGTCTTAGAAGTCTGTGAATGTCTTGATTGGCCATTTCTTTTTTTAAAAAAAATTTTGGCTGCAGCAAGCAGCACATGGGATCTTAGTTTCCCAACCAGGGACTGAACTCATGCCCCTGCATTGGAAGGGTGGAGTCTTAATCACTGCACTGCTAGGGAGGTCCCTTGAATGGCATTTCTATGTGCAGTACATAAGAATGGCACTTCTCACCTCCATCTTCTTTTCAAGTTCTCATTCATACTCAAACTTGGAAAAGTCATCTCCATGTCCTGAATCTACACTACACCTTATATATTTGTTGTCTCCAAAGAGGAAGGAATCACTTTCATAGACAGAAGGGAGGTCTGCACAGAAAAAGAGTGGCATCAAAGTAACCAGTTTTCTTGGCCAGCCCCTCCTATACAATGTCCCAAGAGCTTCCTACCCTACAGCACCATCTTCATGAAGGACAAACAATGGCTCCCTGTAAGAGAGTATGTCTGTGTGTAGACTATTAAGGGGTGGAAGGGGATACAAATGATCAGAAAAGAAACATGTTTCTTGTTGCCTATCTTACAAAATGGTATATGGACCAAGATGGACTATTTTAGACTGGGATTCTCTGAATGACTAAATATACCTTCACTCCATCAGATTTCATTTAAGTTAGAAAATAGTAACACTGACTTTTAAAATCTGCGTTCAATTTGAAGATGACCTTATCACCCTATTACAATATACTTTTGAGTATTCCAGAATCATGCTTACCTTTACAATTTTGACAACATCCACATCTATAACTAAAGCACACCCATGAGGTCTATTTTGCTGGCTCCTTATTACTTCTATTTCAAATGGTTTACCATTCAAGAAGACCTTGCCATCCAGAACAACATAGTGTTTAAAGAAGCAACACTGAAGGCATATGCCAAAAGTTTTTTTAAAGGTGGGAGCAGGGTGTTATACAGTTGAGAAACCACAAAATAATACACTGTGCATGCAAAATCAATTACGTGATGAGAATTTGTAGAAAATTATGTAATAATCACCTTTCTTCTCTTGCCATATTTCCTTGGAGGATTATGGAGAAATCTTTTCTGAAAGATAAAAATATCCAAGAATATGGCTAGCCTATGAGTCTGGCACTTCCAACCTCTTCCCAAATATTTCTACCTGGATGTCCCACTGTCAGCCCAAAGCCATGGTATCTAAATGAAAAACCATCTCCCTCTACTCACTTATATTTCTTCTAGAATTCAATGAGTGGCACTTTAAAATTCATCTTTAGAACATTTTCCCCCTTAAGTTTTAAGAGGTTTTCCTTTATAATCTCTTTGACACCTCTCACCCGCTCTCCATTCCCACCAGTCACTCAAGCTTGAGTCCACATACCAAGGCTTGTCAATCAATATACACTTATCCCATGCCTACTGGGTGTCAGACATTCTCAACAATCTTGGACACACAAAGACAGACATAGAAAAAAAATGTGTGAAAGGATAACAGTGAAACTATAAGAAGATTTTAGTAATGGGCCAAGGAAGTTCAGGGGAGAGATGGTCAGGGCCAAGTTGGTCAGGGTATATTCAGGGAAGAATGGCATTTGAGTTGAGCACTGCGTGTTGGGTGTAGGGTTATTGAGCTGAACAGACACTGGAGTCATTTCAGGGTCCCTTGGCCCTCTAAAACACTATGCTAAAAATGCCATTTCATATCTCAGAAGACTTCATTGATTCTGTATCGTCTATGAGTTTAAACACTTTAGCCTGGCATTAAATTCCTCTGCTAACAACAGCAATTGAATTGATGCATTATGCCTTATTATATGTTGTATGTCTATCTCAACCCACTGGGCATGGTTCTGGTTTTCACATCATTCTTTCTCTGGAATACCTTCTTCATACCTGTTTGATTGTAAATTGTCTTCTTCCAGTGCATAAAGTTGACTACATTCACCTGAGTCAGAATGATCCTTCCCTCCTTCAAATTCCTATTCCATCCTGACAAAGGCAATGGAATTGCCTGCCTCTTTCACAGCAGTGATGTGCTATATTGTACTTAGTGGAACACTCTCCCCGAGTGAGAGGATAAACTCAGAGGCATCTGAGCTTTTGCAATAACTCAACAAATTTTTGGTGAGCAAATAGTGACCTTATTCTTGGGGCACAAGAAGGAAAATCACATCTTCTGTACTGGCCCCCAGAATACCTCCATCAGCCATCGCAGGGGCCTCCCTCCACAGCGAATACTCATCTTCCAATTCTTTGACCTTTTGTGGCCGCCTCTGATTTCAAATTCCCTGGGGGTGAACCAGGCTCCGTTCTCACTCTGTATACACTTCCCCCAGGCTCCTGTAAGATCAAGGTAAATTCATCTTCAGCTGTCTTTGTTTTCAGAAGGTGGGCTCCCACAACACTGTCTGGACACACAGTTTAGGCTCAAGATCTAAAACAGGAGAGTCTGGCCTCCCCTTTCAGGCTTCAGAATCCCCACATCTAGCCTCCAAGTCCCTTCCCAGGAGATTCACTGCTTTGTGGAAACATTTCTTTAACCAATGTGCAACAACAACAGCAAAAATTATAATTACCATCAAAATCAACCTTTTAAAAATATTCCAAAATCACTTAAGAAGGAAAAGCAAGGATTTTGAAGTGTGAGAGCATTTCAATTTGCCAGGGAGAGGACTTTGGGCCCATGGGAGCAGAAAATCAGGTTGGGACTGAGATCTCCGATGGGTACTTTGTGGCTCAGAATGGCACCATAGCAGCATCTGTGCCCTTTAATCACACTTTCTACCCAGTTCAGTAGCATTATTGAGCAGAGATTTCCCCATCTCCAAAATCATGGATAGCTGATATTAAAAGTAATTGTGAATGCTATCCAATGGAAAATTTAAGTTATGTATAAAAGATAATTATATGCTAGCATCATTGGTCATTAGAGAAAAGCATAGCCAAACCGTGAGATACCATTTCACATCCACTAAGATGGCTGTCTTAGAAAAATTAGACAATAACAAGTGTTGGCATGGAAACAGAGAAATTAGATCCCTCATACATTGCTGGTGGGAAGATAAAATATTACAGCCACTGTAGAAAGCATTTTGATATCGCCTCAGTAGAGTTAAACATGGAATCATCACAGGAACCAGCAATTCCACTCCTAGGTACATACCAGAAAGAATTAAAGTCTATTCACACAAAAACTAGAAAATGAATGTTCAAAATAGCATTATTCATAACAGTAAAAGAGTGGAAACAATCCAAACTGATGGATAGCTAAACAAAATATGGCATATACACACCATGGAATATTATATTATGTGGCAATAAGAAAGGATGAAGTACTAATACATGCCATTACATGGATGAACCTTGAAATCATCATCATGAGAGAGCCAGTCACAAAACGGCACACACTGCCTGATCCCAGTTATATGAAATACTGAGAATAGGCCAATTTATGGAGCAAAAAATAGATTAGCCAGTTTAGGGTTGGGTGGTGGGGTGAGTATGAGACTGGGCATTGATTACTGGGAGACATGGGGTTTCCTTTAGTGGGAAAGTATTCTGACAAAAATATTCTATAATTCGATTGTGGTGATAGTTACACCATCTTGTGAATATACAAACAAAATTCAACATTGAATTGTACACTCTGAGTGGTGACTTGTATCTCAGTTAAGTTGTTTACTAATACTTTACATCACTTATGTAAATTAATTCCTCGCAGCTATACCATGAGGCAGGTTTTAGTGATTTCTTTTTTAGATGAAGAATTTCAGGCTCAGAAAGGTCCCAGTCTCTGCTCAGATGAGTCAGTTCCTCTGGGCACCGGCGAGCCTGGGACTCAGGTTATCTGATTCTGAACTCTGTGCTGGTCCTCATTACATCAAGCACCTGCCCTGCTGATGACCATCCCAAGGGAGAAAGGGCATGAGGGTGGGGACTGAGGGCCTCATCCCTGTTATTTCTGATTCACTTCTCTTCGGTTCGTTGGCTTCCCTGTGGACACGTCCATGTGGGAGTGAGCACTTAATGTGTATGATTTCTTAAAGTATGAAAATATTAACCTAGGTATCCCTTCCTCTTTCTCTCAAGCAAAATGGTGGCCCCCATGCCTTCGGCTATGTATAATTCACATAGGTAATCCCATTAATTCTCAAGATTCCTTCAGATAGGCGCTGCATAGTAGACCTTAAAACTCACCGCCTTTCAATTTCCTCTTGTGTAACTTCCCCTTCACCTCACCACAGATCACAGGAATTATCTGAGAGCGAAAATTCACACGTTCATATCTGTATTTTCTTTTCCCTGAAAGAGAAGATTCCTTCATGGTCTCATTTTCAGTTGTCCCCATACCACTTTTCCCATGTTGTGTTTGTTCCTATAAAGGTATGAAGGGACGTAGAAAGCTTTATACAACAAATCTCCAGAGTCAAGGGCTTCCCTGGTAGCTCAGTTGGTAAAGAATCCACCTGCAATTCAGGAGACAAGGGTTTGATCCCTGGGTCAGGAAGATCCCTTGGAGAAGAAAATGGCTACCCACTCCAGTATTCTTGCCTGGGAAATCCCATAGATAGAGAAAGAGAAGCTTGGCAGGGCACAGTCCATGGGGTCTCAAGAGTCGGACACAACTTAGTGACTAAACCACCACCACTAGAGTCAAAGCCTTTCTTCCAAGTGGCATTTTCGATACATAACTACAGAGTATCTACCTCTAACTCATCCCTCAAGTTTCACGCAAAACAAAATGTGTTAGTAGAAAAATCAGGTTTCAATAAAACTGTCTTAGCTCCCAATCCAGTCAGCATCACTGATTCTTCTACAACAATGAAGCATACAGCTGCATCATGTTCTGAAGGGAGCCATGGGACTTCCCTGGAGGTTTAATAGTTAAGACTCTATGCTTGGGGCACAGGTTCAATTCCTGGTCCTGGAACCAAGATCTCACATGCCTCAAAGCCAAAAAAAAAAAGGTTCTTTCTTTCTTCATTGAAAGGAATTCTCCAACTCTTTCACTACAGTTATGTAGCTGGAGCAAAATGAGAGACTCTACTTGCATCTCTCTGTTTTAGGTCTGGCTGAGTGAGCAGAGAGAGCAATGATGGGGGAACCTAATGGAGATGACATCTGCCTTCTCTTTGTGTTCTCTGCTTTGTTTCACACTTCTTTCTCATATCAGCACTCTCCTTAGCTAAAAGAGGAGTTCGGGAAGCTCTAGGGTAATCTGCAAGTTACATGGGGAGAGGGCTGCTGGAGACTGAGTCCACAGAAGTGAGGTAAAAGGTCTTTGAATAAACTAGCTCAAGGAGGCTGCATAACTGATCCTGACCCTGCAGTCAATGTTTTAGAGCATGATGGGAGGAGGGGGAGCTGTCCATGGTCCAGTTTTGAGATAGTAGTCTAGGAGAACTGGGATGGGTTGAGAAGGATGGTTGACCTAATTCACCCTCTTACTTTACAGATGAAGAAACTGAAGGGAAAGCAGTCAAGTGACAGGCCCAAGCCCCCCCAATCAGAAGAGGATGATAGACTTCTGACTACCACTCCAGGCTATCCATGGTGTGCAACCTCTTATTTTCTGTGTAGCAAGAGAAGGGCCAGTTAAATAATGTGTGGGTTAGGTATGTGCCCTTTATGTGCAAACAGACTATTTATGGCTTGAAAGTGATCAGTTCAGCAGGGAGAGCATCACTGTGATAGCCCTTGGACCCACGGGATCTGGTTTAGATCTGTCACCAAGTTACTTGTTTATGAAATTATCTTCTTTTTCATCCAGGTACATTTTGATCCAAATCATAAACTTTTTCTGCTAGTAAAGTTTCATAAAGCAATTAGGGAGATAGATTTATCAATAAAAACAGAGTACGAAACAGGAAATTAGTTGCCTAATTATTGAGACAGTATTTCATTTTTCTTCCCTACCTCTTGACTTAGCTCTTTTCGGTGGGGTTCTGTCATTACGAGTAAAGTGGAGTCTAGGTCTGCCTCTCTTTTTCCCTGAGGAAATAGAAAATCAGAATCATAGTCACAGACATACAGTTGCATTGCATCTAGTAGTGCTTTTCAGAATTTCCACTGAAATGTAATTTCCCAGAAGCCTGTCTAATGCACAAAGAAAAATATATCTTGGTAATCTTTAAGCTACCAAGAATTAGATGGCAAATCTTGGACTTATATTTTACTTTTCATTGTCACACATTAGTAAAACAAACAAGAAATTGATATCAGCATTTACTTATATCCCAAGAAACCATATGTTAACTGTTTAATAGATGCCAATTGTACCCATCTACTAATGCACAATTAAAGGAAATGAGTTATAGGAAACTCTATGGCAGGCTTTGCAGGTGAGACACATGTCATACACATCACCTGGAATGAAGCTATTTGTATGTTTGTATTGAGTGTTAGTAATGTAACCAAGACTTTTATCCACCTGAGCTTAGACAAAGATATTGGAATCTAAGAAACTAAGAAGAAGAATGCTAATCGAGAGGAATGGGTAGACTTGAGTCCTCCAAAACCTTGATTTCACATAGTAACTAAGAATGGACTCAGTAAATACTGCAGCATAGAATGTCCTGCCATTTACAAGTTAATTGGCTGTGGATATGTATCTCAAAGTTTGCTATCATTCACATGTACTTTATTTTCTAAGGTAGGAAGATAAATTCATTTCCTTCTTTCTGAGTTCATTGCCCATCATCCAATGATCACCATCTGGTGGGAAGGGTAATTCAGACTCCAAGAAGAAATATTTTCCAGACTACTCCTTCCTCAGTGCTGTAAACTCTAAGCAGATTATGAGAGCACCTATCAGATCAGCAAAGTAAAAAGACCTTTTCTTTCAATCAAACCAAAAGTGGATCCATTGGTTGGCAGAATAATCTTACTTTCTGGTCTTAAACCTTAACAGTTACTGAGAGGATTTTAAATTCCTTAAGATCAAAATGGCCCTATGGGACAAATTTGATAATTAGACTTTATCAGAAGGTCTACAACTTACAACAACCTTGCAAGTGGTCACCTTGTTATTATTTAACAGGATAATATGAGCTCAAGGAAGAGGCCTGCAGAGATTTATAAACTTGTATAAGAAAGTATTTAGTTGGCCAAAAAAGTTTGTCTGGGTTTTAAATGTACACAAAACCTTGAATGAATTTTTTGGCCAACCCAACAGAAGAAAAGTAATAGCCATGGGCCAGGGAGAAGCACTAAAAAGGTAGAAATGCAGTTCTTAAAGAGGTGGATTAATCTTTTGACTCCCTCTCACTTTCTCCCTCTGGAAGGTGGATCTACCATGCAGCAGAAGGCCATCCAGCCAGGTATGGCTCTCAAGGCTCTCCTCACCTCCTTGCTCACCCAAGATGCCAAAGAAAGAAAGAAAGAAAATGAAGTCACTCAGTTGTGTCCAACTCTTTGCGACTTCATGGACTGTAGCCTGCCTGTCTCCTTCATCCATAGGATTTTCCAGGTAAGAATACTGGAGTGAGTTGCCATTTCCTCCTCCAGGGCATCTTCCTGACCCAGGGATCGAACCTGGGTCTCCTGCATTGCAGGTAGACTCTTTACTGTCTGAGCCACCAGGGAAGCCCTTAAGATGCCAAAGTGGTAGAATACTCTAGAAAATCAGGATATTTCTGGCCTTCTTTCTCATTCCTCCCTCCTCTTCCCAAGGTCCATGCTCACAGCCCAGTGAGAAGAGATCCGGACATCTCATCCTTGCCTCTTCTGTATTCTGGCTCAGCTTGGCATCAAAGTTCTAATCATAACCTTGGACAGTCCAGTAACTGTAGAGCTCTTTCTCTCTGTCTGTCGCTCTCTGGTTATGCCTTTCCTGGGTAATGGGTGTGTGTGTGTGTGTGTGTATGTAAGTCACTTTAGTCAAGTCCTATTCTTTGCAATCCTGTGTACTGTAGCCCACCAGGCTCCTCTGTCCATGGGATTCTCCAGGCAAGAGTACTGGAATGGGTTGCCATGCTCTCCTCCAGGGGATCTTCCCCAGCCAGGAATGGAACCCAAGTCTCTTATGTCTCCTGCATCGGTAGGCAGGATATTTTTACCACTCGTACCACCAGAGAAGCCATCAAATCTGTTAGCCTACTATCTGTAAGGAGAACAATAAAATACACTGCAGTCCATTCTAGTTTTTGGAGCTTCTAGTAAAAGGAAATTCTGAGCCTAAAATCCACTGCTTCACAATATAACACTATTGTATTTTAGTTTCAAAACTGATTGGCTGATCAAGGCAAGATTTAACTATTTCCATGTCCCCAGGGTATAGTACCCATTTGATAACACTGAAGCTCTATAACAAACCCTAACACATACTATAGCAGTCAGATTATAATCTAGGTCTATAGCTATACCACTCTGAACATACCTGATCTTACCTAATCTTGGAAGTTAAGCAAGGTCAGGCCTGGTTAGTAATTGGATGGGAGATTATAATCTAAGGTTATTTTTTTTAATTGTTATGGTTGGTATTGGCTTCCTTGGTGGCTCAGTGGTAAAGAATCTGCTTGCAATGAACAAGACATGGGTTCAATCCCTGGGCTGGGAAGATCCTCTGGAGAAGGAAATGGCAACCCACTCCAGTGTTGTTGACTTGGAAATCCCATGGACAGAGGAGCCTGGTGGTCTACATCCAGGGGGTTGCCAAAGAGTTGGACATGAGTTAGAGACTAAACAGCAACAAACCAAATGGTTGGTATTAACCTCTAGAAGTAAATGTGACAATTTTTAATTTAATACTGTTTTCTCAAGATCTTAGTAGTACTAAGTCCCAAAAGCTGAGAACAAATCACTAAGTGCCAAAAAGTATGACCAAGTGCCCCAGTCTGTTCAGGACTAAGCAGTCCCCAGGATGTGGGACTTAAAGTGGCAGAACTTGAAAGGCCCTTAGCAAACCAAGTTGAGTTGGTCGCCCTACTTCCAAGCAGGAAGATGCCCACATCTGAAGGCAGTGGACTGAACCAGGTAGGTGACATCCAAAGTTTCGGTGGAACAGGTTATGGAGGGACTAAATTTGCATTCATACACAGACTATATTTCTTTCCCCAAACTTCAAGCTCATGGCCTGACCTCATGTCTTCCCTCACTGCCAAGTTGATGAAAGCACCTCATGGAGAAAAGAGCTAGTGACTGTGGGCTTTTCCCCACAGTGTCAACTCACAGATGTGCCTGCTGGGTACGATGCTACCACATCAGATCTCTCCTCTCTCATTCACTCTCCCAATCCTGAATGACTTGGACTAGCAGTTCCTGAGCGGGAATAGAGCCAAGAGAGTGAGAAAAGACCGCAATCATGCCACCTCTTCACTATAGGTATTTCAGACCAAACTTACTCAGGAGAAAAAAGTGGAGGTGCTTTGAATTGGAGAAAAAACTAGTCTTAATACTAGGCTAGAAAAAAACCCTCAATAACTGGAAAAGACTCTTATTCCTGTGAAAAGGGAACACAAAAGCTCTATGACCTGCTCCCAAATAGGAAAAACTTAACTAATAGAAGATTTATTTGAAAGGGCAATGAAAGAATGAACTTGCTTTCTACTTACAATTTATAAAGTCTAGCCATTTTAATAAACCAAAGATGTGAGATCAAGGAATTTATGTGAAAACAGATAAAGCTCAGAGGAAAAATATTTAGATCCTGGGCAGATAAGAGCTATGATATAAATGCAAACAATTTATAAAGCTGGCTTCAAATGGTTTTGCTTTCTAGATTTCATGGCAGTCAAACTGACTGGTAGGCTTGACTAGAAAAAAAATGTATGGGGGAGGATCTGTGTTCCTCAAAAGCATAGCAAAATTTCTATTGACTCTTCAAGGCAAAAGAGAAATGTCACAGCCTTACTCCTGATCTTGGCAGGGTCCTGCAGACGCATTTTCACCTTCTTTCCACTTGGGGCCGGTTGGCCAGCAGCTTTGCTGTTGTCTAGGGCTAGGCAGGAGAAAATACAGAGTTATGCAAAAAACAGCTGACATGTGAGACGAAAAGCAAGTGAGGAATGTTATGAGAGAGAGTATAAGACAGTGGGGAAAATACCAACTAGGAGCCAGAAACCCATGAAAATCCATTTAACTCTGTCTCTTCCTCCATAACATAGATCTACTACTGTTGTTCTGTCTCATCATAGAGTTGTTATGAAGGCCAAGTGTTAAAGTTTTTCAAAAGTGCTCTATAAGTTGTGTATTACAAGCTACCATACCTTATGGCTGTCTAATTGTAAAAATACATTAAAATGCATCAATCTACCGTTGACCGTGTGTTGTAAACAAAAAGTTCAATTCAGAAGTATCCCAAAAGAAAAGCAACGAGTACTGGTTTTAATTCTGAACCCCCCTGAACTATGCACTCAGACAAGAAAGTTATGGCAAGGGATCTCAAGCAGGTGTCCAGAGCATTTTCTACTTATGAGGACGACTTTTAAATTATGTACAAGATTTCACTACACTTAGGGGAGATGTGGTTTAGAATTGATCTGTAGACACAAAGACCTAAGTGAAAATGTTAAAAGGATTAAATACAAATATTTAGTGTTTTGAAAATAAATCATTCTTAAAATGGATGCAACCACTTTTTTTTCTTTTTGAACAATATTATACATATTCACTAATAAGGTAGCCATGGAAATTGGCAAGAACATAAGATATATAGATTGGTGACAAATAATAAATTTTCACTGGATTCTAAAATCTTACATAGATCTACTGACTCAAATATTGGAAATCAGGGACTTCCCTGGCAGTCCAGTAGTTAAGACTTCAAGCCTATAATGTAGCGAGTGTGGGTTTGATCCCTGGTCAGGGGATCAAGATCCCATATGACACAGGGTGTGGCCAAAAAACCCCCTGGAAATCATGTGAAAAATGAAGTCTAGTCCTCATTCTCTAGAGGAAGAGTGTTCCTTAAACTGCTACTAAAATAAACAAGATTTCATGGGTCTGATGAGAAGTAATACATACACATTACCGAAAGCTCAGAAAATAAAAATTGCTTGAAATAGCTCCATCTGGAGAAAGCCACAGTTACCTTGTTCAAAAATATCCTGTTAGACCTTTCTCTTTGCATATTTAACACTTTTCCATTTCAATAGTTGAACATGTTTAATATTTAGAATTTATACATATAACTTTAAAAAACATAAAAATATAGACATCACCTATATTCCAATGACTACTGCATATGTTTTTTTGGATGTAGTGACATTAATTTTTCCATGTATCTGTCTGTCCCTCTATATACAGATTGATACATATGTATAAATAAGGATTTTTAGAGGTATAAAAACACATAATGCTTATACATATATTTAACACACACATAAACATTTAGTCTGCTTTGTTCATTTAGGCTTCTTTGGAACATCTCTCCAAATTAATAATAATTTCTTGACCTAGGAAAGAAGCCATATATTGAGGACAGTAGTGTCTGTACTATTTAGCTCTGCACTACCACCCATGTGAAATATAAACCATTTTGTTGAAGCCAACATATATGGCAATCTTTTTGTTACAGTGTCTTGGCCTGTATCCTAACTGACACATTAGCTAGAAAACTATTATTGTCCTCAAGAGATTGCAAGCTGCAAGAATACAGTAAGCAGTGCCTTATGAACTAAACAGGTATGACTACTTCACTTTGCTGCTTACCTTTTTGACGTATGTTTCTCCATTTTGCTTTTGTTCTTGTCCAGGAATGCCCTTTCTTTTTTTCTTAAAAAAATAATAAAGTTAATTACTTAGAGGTGTAAATATAATTTTTAAAAACTTATATATCAGTAATTTTCAAGTATTTTTTCAGCCATTAGTTCACTTCTTGACTACCAATATAGCAGTGTCAGGTTGATTCTGAGCTATATTTAACTCTGGGAGACTATAGGAGATGATCCTCTTTTGAAAAATTTTTTAAAAATCAGAAAATAAACTCCCACTGATGCCTTAGATGGAATGATTATTATGGTGTTATGTACCAATTTATTCCCTTTTCAAGTATTTTCATGTAAATTCAAATGTGCGTATGGATAATATACTGTGCCCAATTCAGGAGGCACTCTCAACTTAGATGTGGAGAGGTGCCATTAAATAATCTCTGTACTCTTGCAATTGTAACAAAACCCTCTCACTTATATTTAATATAATGCCTGAGGGACTATAATGCCCAGGTGCCTGATCTGCCTGGTGGTCCAGTGGCTAAGACTCCACACTCCCAATGCAGGGCACCCAGGTTTGATCCTTGGTCAGGGAACTAGATGCCACAACTAAAGACCCTGCATGCTGCAATGAAGATCGAAGCTCCTGAGAGCCAAACTAAGACATAGTGCAGCCAACTAAATGAATATAAAAAAAAAATAATACGGCACCTGAAATTCCCAGAGGAAATTAAGGAACCACACTGGGTTTTGTGTTGGGTTTTGCTTTCCCATGAGAGACATGAAAACGTGTGAATGTGAGACCATTGGTGCTGGGCAAGTAGTTCAGTCTTGACTTACAAGGCAGGAAGGACCAAAAAGCCTTGCTCTTCAAATGGAAATGGTATATTCAGGAATGCTGGAGTTCAACCCCACTCCTGGGCAGATACCCGGAAAAGATGAAAACTCTAATTCAAAAAGACACATGCACCCCAATGTTCATAGCAACACTATTTACAATAGCCAAGACATGAAAGCAACATAAGTGTGCATCCAGAGATGAATGGATAAAGAAGTGATATATATACATATATATTAATAGATATAGATATAATGGAATATTACTTATCCATAACAAAGAATGAAATACTGACACTTGGCAGCAACATGGATGGACTAGAGATTGTCATATTAAGTGTAGTAAGTCAGAGAAAGACAAATATCATATGCCATCACTTATATGTGGAATCTAAAAAAATGATACAACTTTTAAGAAAATTAAATGTGCATTAATTTTTTTTTAAACACCATCCTTGTAGAGAAGGGGGACAAAAAGAAGTAAATGTAGAAAAACATGGGAAATCTGTTGAAAATGTGTTCATTTCCCCAGTACCCCTGGACTCCCCCATCCTGCAACACAAAATTAGTGCAGCTCACATTTTCATCAAAACTCTGCTGTAACTCAAAAAGCAATATGGCTGGAAGTCTCCTGGTCCCTACATGGGAGTGTAGTTTTTATAGATATTATTTATAAGACAGAAATATACTCATAGATATAAAAAACAAACTTATGGTTACTTATGGGATTAACAGATACTATTATATACAAAATAGATAAATAGCAAGGATTTACTGTATAACACAGGGAACTATACTCAATATCTTGTAATAACCTATAATAGAAAAGAATATATATATATTTCAGATTCTTATATTACCTGAACTATATATATATTTATTCTTATTATCTGAAATATATATTTATAACTGAATCACTTTGTTGTACACCTGAAACTAACACAATACTGTAAATCAACTATAATCAATTAAAGAAAAGAATGCAGGGACTTTACCAGAAGCACCTCGGCTCTGTACTCTACTTCACAGCCTAAAGCAATCTCAGCCTCGCTGGGGTCTTTGGTTCCCCAAGACTCTGCAGACGCCTGGTGCCCTGGTGTGTGGCTAAGCTGACAACGGAAGTGCACTGGGCTGCTCAGTCTCAGAGCCAGGTTGGCAGAACCAAAGTGGCTGCGGTCACTCCTCTGGTTGGAGGAAATCAGATGACTCAGTTCCTCCTTGTGATCGACATGCTTGGTCTGCCGTGTGGAGAACTACAGACCCTGGCAGAGTAGGAGCACCAGTCTCTGGGCCAGTGATGGTGGAAATGAACTGTGGCGTGACTGACCTGCCCAGGCCCCTCAGGGAAATTCCCAGATGCCTGATCTCTACCAACGGAGGCTGACATCATGATTTTGAGGCCAAGGTTACGGCTGATGGTCAGGCTCATGACTCCTGCTAGAAGCTGGCCCATTTGTTTCGCATGAGGGGAATCACATTGCAAGGGGTTTTGCCTCTGCGTACTCCTGACCTCTGTCAGTCCTGGCTGACTCTGGCCACACCACCATGCCACTAGAAACTCAAAGGTGTCTTGAGCCCGGCTGCCTGGACCACTGCACTCTGATGAAGATGCGCCTTGTATCAAAATATCTCTTTACACTGTACTGACTCTCCAGCCCACATCCCTCATCTCCTCCTGTCTACACACCTCTGTAAGGCTCTTTGGTTATTGAAGGCAGCTGTCCTCAGAAAGGGCTCAGCTCCTTCCTGGATAATGATCAGGACAAAGGATTAATGCTGTTGAACAGGTCAATTCTAAAAACTCAGGATTCTGTTCCAACACTCCTGAGCACAATACCTCATTCTTTCCCCAACCAGCCTGAAAGGCACAGCCTGGGAGCGCCCAAGGCGTTCAGATTCAGTTCTGATTATGTTTTGTGAAAGTGCCTTTATCCCGCTTGTATCTGACTCTTCTGAACGAAATGTCTGAGTAGGGAATAAAAAATGACTGGGGAAAAACATGTGAAGGCCCGGCCACTGGAATGGTACACAAAGATTTTGTGATGGTGAAGAGGAAAACTCCAGGCAAAAACTCTAGAAGGTACAGGAGATGGAGGAGGACTAACAAGATCTATTGTTCAGAGCCTCCCTGAATCCCTTGAAGAAGAATGGCTGAGACAGCTCTCCCACCACACAGACACTCCATCTGCTATGCTGCACCAAATACAAGAAAAGGGGCTGGCCCCAGCGTCTGCAGATTCAGCCCGTGCAGAATCCCTCCAGACAACACCCCTACTCCCACCCAGTCATTCGATGGTGGGGGCTGGAGAATGAACACCATCTGGTTGACATCATGAACAAAGAGGACAGATCAGACGAACGGTCCTCAGGAAGCGACCATCCTCCAAATCAAGGACTCGACACAAGGAATAGAACTGGAAACTATAAAGCTTACAGTTGGCCAGGGCCCACCCTGGAGACACTGTCCACCTTCCTCCTGGCTGATATATGCCCTTTTAGGGGACCTCAAAGGCTTTAAATATTTCCCTGCCAGGGGCACCATGGGATTGTACTTCTTGTATGAAAGCCAGGCATTCACCTGCCTCCTCCATTCAAATGGGGAGAATTATACCTTAGGGGTGGTCATTAGAGACCCAAGGCATTTGTGGTTTATGCAACTCTTTAAATGCATCAGGGAATAATTGGATGGATTTAGTCCTACCCTACATTGGTTGGATTAATTGAGATGGCTGATGGAGTGTTATCTCCGTGGGGAAATTTGCCAGAATCTGATGGGTAAGATGGGGCTTCTCCAGTGGCTCAGTGGTAAAGAATCTACTTGCAATGCGGGGGTCACAGGAGATGCAAGTTCAATCCCTGTGTCGGGAAGATCCCCTGGAGGGCATGACAACCCACTCTAGCACTCTTGCCAGTAGCAAAGAGTCTGACACGACTGAAGTGACTTAGCACGCACACACGCACGATTGTGTAAGGTGAATTTGTTGTGGGGGTGGGGATTCTCTGTGGTACTTCCACACACCTGAGAGTCTTTCCAGGGATATTTGAACAAATAGCTTTGCAAGCTAGAGATAACGTAGCCTTCCAGGTCAGAGGGCAGATTTGTTTCCTGACCAATATAAAACAGAGAACATCTCCCTCCTTAGACGTAATCCAAAATAGTAAACTTTGCTTCAATTCCAGCTAATAAGATAATGTCCCCCTCTTTGATAAGTTCTGTGCAGTTTTGCTAGTAGCCCCTTTCTAAGGTTAGACAGCATCACTGACTCAATGGATATGAATCTGAGCAAACTCCAAGAGATAGTGGAGGACAGAGGAGCCTGGGATGCTACAGCCCATGGGGTCACAAAGAGTCAGACACAGCTTAGTGACTGCACAACAACAAACCCTTCCAAGGCTGGGCACAGTCTGTGTGTGCCATACGACTAACCCCTCAGTGGGTTTAGGAAGACCAAAAAAAAAAAAAACAACTTATGCACCTATTCTGTATCTTAGCAATTTCATTTGTAGGAATTTATACAAGAGTTATAAAGACATAGAGCCACTGAAAGATTTCTACAACAGTGTTCATTGCAGCTTTTTCATATTAGCCCCAAACTGGCAACACTAGTGATCTCCATCAGAAGGAGAGAGTATACACAAAATATGGTATAGTCATACAATGTAACTGACTTTGTCACAAGCTGATACAAACTACTGATACATTCAACAATACGGATAAATCTCAAAAACACTCTGCTAAGTGGAATAGACTTACATTAAAAGATAATATGCTCTGAAATCATGTATCATGTTGATATATGGCAGAAACCAGCAAAATATTATAAAGCAAATATCTTACAACAAAAAAAATTTTTTTAAAAAGAAGAAGAAATAAGATAATGGGTCCTACTGCAAAATATTTCTGCCTTCATGCATGCTAATAGCCAAAATGCTACCACTGCATTTTAGCATTTGTGAAAAATATCACACCACCCCTAAAGTCTTTTTTTGGGGAACACAGAATATCCTGGAAACAATAAAACATTGTAAACTTTTTTTTTAAAAAAAGTTTTAAAGCAAGCCAAATTATCATCTTCAAAAAAAAAATAAATAAACAATAGTGGTTGTCGCTGATGAGTAAGGGGTAAGGATATCCCAGAAAGAGCTTAAGGGTTGTTTCCAGGGTGATGGCCATGTTCTGTATACTGATAAGGATATGGATTACATGGGAGAACTGAATCTATTAAAACTCATCAATGGTACACTTAGTATTTGTACATTTTATTATACACTTTATTTCAAAAGAAAAAATAAAAGAACTGAAAATAAATATGAAACTCTGGTTAATGATGTACATATTAAAGTATTTGGGGAAAAGTGTACTGATGTCTGTATCTTTGAACTGTTTCAAACTTGAAGATGGCTTAGTGGATGTATAGGAAATGGATAGATGGAAAGAAATGTGATAAATCAAGAACAGTACAATGTTAATTGTGAATCTGTATTAAAGTAATCTGGTATATACTGTAAAATTCTTCCAAATTTTCTCTAAATTTAAATTTTCCATGATTCAGTGTTGGAGAAAGAACTTTTAGAGAGAAAGCACAGATTATTTACCAAGGAATGACAATCACACTAAGAGAAATTTTCATCAGTCACAAAACAGATTCTAGAAGACAATGTAGTAAACACTTTATTGTACTGATGAAAAATAAATGTCAACCTGGAATTGTTAAATTCATGAAAAAATTTCTATTAAAATAAAGACAAATTTGCACATACAACACTTGAAAAATTTACCACTTATAGGGCTTCCCTGATAGCTCAGTTGGTAAAGAATCTGCCTGCAATGCAGGAGTCCCCAATTCAATTCCTGGGTTGGGAAGATCCAGTGGAGAAGGGAAAGGCTACCCACTCCAGTATTCTGGTCTGGAGAATTCCATGGACTACATAGTCCATAGGGTCGCAAAGAATCAGACGCAACTGAGCAACTTTCACTTTCACAGACCATTCACTAAAAGAACTAATTGATTTATTTCAACTAGACAAAAAGCAAAATCAAAGAAAAGAAACAGTGATGAGTACATAAAATGATTTTTAAGGGTTTAAGTAAATGTCAACTGCAAAAATCATAATAGTTTCCAAATTATAATTAAAGGAAGATTCAAAATAAAATGTTAAATAATAGCTAAATGGTAGAGATGGATGGTCAGTCTTCAGTGAATCCATGCTAAGATCCTTGTCATCTTTGGGGGTTGGGGTATGGTCAAAAAGATTATAGAAATTTCATCTCTAGTCTCTAAACCAGCAGAGAAAAATAGAATATAGAATTCTATCTCAATCCATTTGAGTGTAGGAAAGAGACACAAAAACAGAAAAAAATAAAAATGAACCGTGATATATAAGTTGACATATATCAGAAATCAGAACAAATGTAAACAAATAAAATTTAACTATTAAAAGGTTAGGATTTTAAAAAAGATCAGAGATGATTAGAAGAAGCTAAGTATTGTTAAAAAAGGTATGAAACAAAGCTGCAAAAATGGGCTTAATGTAAAAGAAGTAAAAAGCATCAAAAAGCATAAAAGATAAAAGTTCACATTACAGTATTTGCACCCAGAAGAAGAGATTTTAATATCAAAAGCATTAGTAGGGTTAAAGAGAAACACTGTATAACAATAAAGGGAAAAAACTCATGAAGTTATACAGTCATGAACACCTTCAAAGTACAATAGAATAATGAGGAGTCAAATACACAGACAGTTATGTGGGAGAGTTTACCACACCTAAATACAAACCTTGTAGGACAAATATAGCCTAATTTAGAAGACACAAGAATTAAACAACAAAGTCATACTTAATAAAGATTATGGATATGGAAAGAAACCAGACCCCAACAAATAGTTCAATGCGTACAATTTTTAAGTGGCACAGAACATTCACAAAGATTGACCATAAATTAGGATGCAAAGGAACCTTCAATAAATTCTAAAGAATTGATGAGGTCAGTCTGTTAAAACTCACCCAGTCATACCTTAACAGTGATATATGCTATTATATGAAATTATAGGTCAATAAAACTGACTAGGAAAGTAAAAATTGGCAAGATCTATTTACAAAAGCTAAAACTTTGTTGAAGAAAATAGAAGCTGACCTGAATAAATGAAGAGCTCATGCTCCTTGTGAAAACCTCAACTCTACCCAAACTAATCTCCAAATACAATATATTTTAAAGTTCCAATGCAGTTGTGGAAGTGTTGGGAGGAAATCTTGATTGATTCTAAAATTTATGTACAATGAGTGAGCCAAATTTACCAGACTTCTGAAATCTCCTTTTCTGTTGCTCCTCACTATATTTTTTACTTTTTTCTTTGAAAAAAAAATATAACAAGTAGGAATAGAAAATTTTACTTTAAAACATTATAATTAAACTAACTTGGTACCACATTAAAACTAAATAGACCAGCATCTCAGAGTAGAATCAGACACAGATCCATGAACATAGGAAAAGATGCAAAAGGGCATTCAAATCATGAAGGAAACAGTGTTGGCATCCACTGGCACATGAAAAGATGTTCAACATCACTGATCTTCAGAGAAATGCAAATCAAAACCACCTCGCACCTGTCACAATGGCTCTCATCAGAAAGATCCCAAATAGCGAGGTGAGCCAAAGCATGGAGAAAAGGGAAACTTCACACGCTATTATAGGAACGTGAGTTGGTGCAGCTGCTGTGGAAAACAGTATGGGGGCTTCTCAGAAAACTAAGCATAGAATTATCATATGACCCAGCAGTCCCACTCCTGAATGGATACCCAAAACACACAGAAACACTGCTTTGAAAAGATACATGTACCCTAATAGTCATAGCAGCATTTTTATAATTGCCAAGAGATGGAAGCAATATAAGTGTCCATCAAGAGATGAATGGGAAAAGAAGATGTGGTATATAGATAGATAGATAAATAGATATATAGATAGATAGAGATATAGATGGTATATTACTCAGCCATAAGAAAGAATGAAAATTTTTTCATTTGAGTCAGTATGGATGGATTTGAAGGGAATTATGCTAAGTGAAATAAGTCAGGCAGAGAAAGGCAAATACTGTTTTGATATAACTTCTATTTGGAATCTTAAAAATACAATGAACTAGTGAATATAACAAAAATGAAGCAGACTCACAGATATAGAGAATAAACTAATGCTTACCAGTGAGGAGAAATAAGAGGGGAGGGGCAAATTAGGGGTAGAGAATCAAGAGGTATAAATTATTAGGCATACAATAAGCTATAAGAATATATTATATATCATGGGGAATATAGCAAATATTTTACAATAACTATAAATGGAGTATAACCTTCAAAATTATATACTTATATAATACTGTAATTAGCATATTTCAATTTTTAAAAAAGTTGGTGTTATTCCTTGTAATTACTATTTCACATCACATACAAAGAGTCTTTTGTGAATAATAGACTTAAACATTTAAAAGTATTAAGTACTTCAAATATTTTAGAAGCATATGTAAGTATTTTTAAAATTTCAAGATGGAAAAATATCTTTGTATATTGTAAACAAAACCTAGAAGCCATAAAGGAAAATCTTAATAGATCTTACTATATAAAATTTTCAAATTTCTCTAGAACAAAATATGCTATAAACAAACCTAAGAAAATAACACCAAATGAAATAAAATACTAACAATACACATAGGCAAAGTTTAACGTATATATAAATATTCCTATGTTTGTTCAGTATGGCTTAAAAAAAAATAGCAATACTGACAAGGCATACACACTATCCATTTTTAGAAGAAGGAAAACAAATAACCAATAACAAATGAAAAATTCTCAACCACAATAAAAATGAGAGCAATGCAAATTAAAGCAGAATAAAATAAAACTTTTTACAGTTAAGTTGGCTAAATTTTTAATGTTTATAATCTCTTGTGCATGATATACTGATTTAAAGTAAGGGAAATGTAACAGTATAAATAGATTTATGATATAATCTGTTAGTATATGATGTAAATATCTCAATACATGCAAAGAAAAATCTGGAAAGATACACATCAATCAAAATTTATATGGATCATATATTTTAAAATTTTGAAAATAGCAAGATTTGAAAAACTATAAATTGATATTTTAAAAAATGTAACCCAATGATATAAAGGTGAAACTCAGGGTTTTTGTTTGTTTGTTTCTCTTTTGTTTTATGAAAGGTATTAGTTCTCTATTGTTACTATTATAAATTACCATAAACTTCATGGCTTAAAGCAACGCAAATGTATTATCTTGCAGTTTGAAAAATCAGGAATCTGACATAAGTCTCACTGAGCTAAAATCAAGGCGTCTAGAGGCTTTGTTTCTTTCTGGAAGCTGTAGGGGATATTTGATTTCTTTACCTTTTCAAGCTTCTGAAAGCTGCCCACATTTCTTAGCTCGTTGCTCCCTGCCTTATTCTCCAAAGCCAGCCACACTGTATCTCCTTTGATCATTATTCTACAGTGACACATCCCTCTCCCCATAGAGGAAAAGTTTTCTGATTTTAAGGACCCATGTGACTTGATTGGGGCCACCTAGATAATCTATAAAAATCTCCCCATATCAAAATCCTTAACTTAATCACACCACCATGTCTCTTCTGCCAGGTAAAGTAACAGATTACAGACTCTAAGAACTAGAACAAGGACATCTCTGTTTCTGTTGGTATAAATGTCTAAGAATCTTCTATATCTCCCATGTATGTCATGAGGATCTCATCTATTAGAAGAGAGTCTCCTCCACAGATCTTTCTTGTAGATTCATATCCATTTTGTACTTCTGCTGATATGGCTGAGGTTATCTATGGGTCACAAACTTAATCTCTTTGAAGAACAATTTGTGTGACTGAATTCTTTGTTGTTTCACTACTCCCGGGACATTCGCAAAAAGTTAAATAGTGACACTCCTGGTTGTCACTGCAGAGCATGTTTTCCTGACAGTGACTCTCCTAACTTGAGCATTTTTGCAATCTGAATAGGCTAAAAAATTTTAAAATCATCAAGTCCTGATTCTTTTTGTTTAGCAGCTCTTCCCTTGACTTACCTCTTTCCTTTCACAGTTTACTCTAAGCAGCAACATGAAACCAGCTGCACCTTTATCATAGTAATTAGGAATCTCCTTAGCTATATATCCAAAAAATTCTGCTTTCCACATAACTGCAGGACTTAATTTTGCTGAGCTTTCTGCAACTAAATAGTAAGGAACCCCTTTCCTTTTATTTTAAAAAATGTTCCTTATTTCCTTCATGACACCTTTAGCCTCCATATTGCTACTAACAGCCTTTTCATAATGATTTATATATTATCTAAAATGACATAGATTTTTCCTGCCATGCTCTTCACTTCCAAGTCCTCAAATGCAGTCTTCAGCACCACTTTTCTTCTAACTGTTCAAGGCATCTAGACATTTTTTTATTGTTCTACTTAAAATTCTTATTACTCAAATTCTCTCTGCCCATTGCCCAAATTCAAAGCCACTTCCACATTTTTAGGAATGAATTATGGCTGGATCCCACCTCCAATAACCAGAATCCATATTACTCTTTTATTGATACCATAGCAAATGACCACAATTTTAGTGGCTTAAAGCAGTTCATTATCTTATAGTTAGGTTGGTGAGAAATCTGACAAGGGTCACTCTGGGCTAAAATCAAGGTTCCAGTAGGGCTTCATTCCTGTCTGGAGGCTGTAGAGGGAAATTTCTCTCCTTTACTTTCTCACTTTCTGTTAACAGAAGCCATCAATATTCCTTATTCTTTCCTTCCATCCGCAAAGCTAGCAATATTGCATCTCTCTGTGACTATCTTCCATAATCACTTCTTACTCTCTTCACAACCAGGAGCAGCTCTTCATATTTTAAGGTCCACTTGATACTGAGTGCACCCAGAAAATGCAGGATAATCTCCACTGTCAAGGTCCTTAGCTTAATCATATGTATAAAATCCCTTTTGCCATGTAAGATAACAGACTACAGGCTCCAGAGATTAGGATATAGACATCTTTATGGGGTTTTCATATTATTAACACATTATTATAAATGATAATGATGATGAAACTGGCATTAGAAACTCATTTTGATATCAAAAGCAAATAAAATCTCATTGACTCTTACTTCTTCTCCTCTTGAGTTTTCTCACAGTAGAGTTGTTCCCAAGATCCACCGTATCTAGAAAAAAAAACACACGGTGTGGAAAAAAAAATAAATAAATACAAGTCACAAATCTTAAGATGATTCATACTGCAGAAGGCTTGAATTTATAAAGCTGTTTGGGTTATCATCTCTCTTTCTTGTAAAGGAATCAAACCTACTGAATTCAGACATGGGAACCCAGGACCCTGGGTCTTCCATTATTTCTTAATGGGACTTTGAAAAACATTCTCCAATATCTATAAATTTCAGTTTACTCAGGGATATTTGTCTAGTCTTTAAGAATTTTGTTAGGATGAAATAAGTCCTTATATGCAAAAGCAAATAGTACCACCATATAAACAAGTGACATGCTAGAAAACATTTATCAAACATATGTGCTAGGTTAAGAATAGTTGATCTGAAGTCTTTCCTTCTGACAATTAAGTGGCAGAACTAGCTATCTTTTGAAACCTTTCTAAGATTGTGACACAGTGACACTATCATCTACTAATGGACATACACTTGACTTCCTTGGGTGACCAGGATAGAAATCACTGTAAATCACAAGGCTTTGCTAGTAATATACTGATGTAATAAACAATAAACTGCCACTTTAAAGAGTGTGTTTCTCTTTGCAACACCATGGACTGTAGCATGCCAGGCAAGAATATTGGAGTGGGTTGGCATTCCCTTCTCTGGGGGATCTTCCCAACAGGGATCAAATCCATGTTGCCTGCATTGCAGGCAGATTCTTTACCATCTGAGCCACCAGGGAAGCCCAATTAATACATCAGCCATGTATAATCAACACCAGCCATCCCTTAAGCACAATTTTATAATGATCTCTTGCTTCCCTGCTGTTCCCAAAAGGATGAGGTCAAGCAAATGCAGAGATCAGGACACTGGGATAGACTGGAAGCCACCCATACTCCTTATTCCTTCCTTCCATCTGCCACCACCCTACCTGGCTCTGTGTTGCCAGTGGAGCCACCCCATCTCACCACCCTCAGGTAGCCGTACCTATCATGTCATCAGCTTGCATACTTTCAATTCTTCCTTCTGGATCTCTGGGCATATCTTTTGAGAAGCACATCACACAGGAGCACTTATTTCCAAGCTCTGGTAGCTCTGCTCCTGGGCCAAAATCAAGGCTTATGAAGATTTTTTATTTTCCCAGTGATCCTCCTTTCTGAACCCCTTTTTGTTGGGGGTTCTACTTTTTTCTACTTCTTCCTCTGAAATCTTCCTTTGATTTCCCCTACATCTGACTCTTTCTTTAACTCTCCCTGTTTTCCTTTCTTATCTGTTTATCCTTACCAGAACTTTGTTTCTGTTTTTTTTTTTAAATTCATAATGACTTTGGCCATCATAGGATAGTGGGCTAGAACTTAGCTCTTCTGAATCTTCTTCTGTATTCATTTGGAGAACTTCTAGTCTGCCAGATACTGAAGGGAAACAAGAATATTACTGTCTACAGATCCTGAGACAGTGATTAGGATAGAGTTCCTGGTGCTTTCATGCTGCATACTGATATTCTGAGCTAAGATAAACTGCTTTCCAGAAAAAAATACATCTGCTCCAATAATCACACCTGAGGTCCAACAGAACCATGTTTTTTCCCATCTTTTGTACCTCATTCTGCTTTCTCTTTTGCCGACAAAGGTCCGTCTAGTTAAGGCTGTGGTTTTACCAGTGGTTGTGTATGGATGTGAGAGTTGGGCTATAAAGAAAGCTGAGCACCAAAAAATTGATGCTTTTGAACTGTGGTGTTGGAGCAGACTCTTGAGAGTCCTTTGGACTGCAAGGAGATCCAACCAGTCCATCCTAAAGGAAATCAGTCCTGAATATTCATTGGAAGGACTGATGCTGAAGCTGAAACGCCAATACTTTGGCCACCTGATGGGAAGAACTGACTCATTGGAAAAGACCCTGATGCTGGGAAAGATTGAAGGCTGGAGAAGAAGGGGACGACAGAGAATGAGATGGTTGGATGGCATTACTGACTCAATGGACATGAGTTTGAGTAAACTCTGGAAGTTGGTGATAGACAGGGAGGCCAGGCGTGCTGCAGTCCCTGGAATCGCAGTCGGACAGGACTGAGCGACTGGACTGAACTGAACTGAACTGAACTGCTCTCTCTATTTTCCTTTTTCTACTTTAAGCATTAAGAATAAGATAAAAAGATCTTATCCTTCTGGGAAAAACTGTCTTGAAAATTGCAAACCATAATTACCAGAACCAGCTTTAAATTTATCCCAATTGGCCAATGACTGTTTACATCACTAACCATATTTAAATCCAGCCAATTAAGGATGGCCTTACACTTATGAAAATCAGCCAATCAGCAACAGACACACTTCAGAAAGCCTGTGAGTATGGCTGGATGCTAAGCTAGTTACAAACACTCCTGTTTCTGAAAATCTGCTGTCCCTGAACTACATGCTTTCCAAAACTGTAAATAAAAACACAACATTATAAATCTAATATACTGCAATAAAAATTAATTAAAAATAAATAAATAAAATTGGTAATTTTCTTTTCTGAAAGACACTGAGTCCCATAAGCACAATGCCTCCTCTCACCATGTGCCAAATGAGTCAGTTCTTTACATCAGATGGCCAAAGAACTGCAGTTTCAGCTTCAGCATCAGTCCTTCCAATGAATATTCAGGACTGATCTCCTTTAGGATGGACTGGTTGGATCTCCTTGAAGTCCAAAGGACTCTCAAGAGTCTTCTCCAACACCACAGTTCAAAAGCATCAATTCTTTGGTGCTCAGCTTTCTTTATAGTCCAACTCTCACATTCCTACTTGGCTATTGGAGAAACCATAGCTAGACAGACCTTCTTTGGCAAAGTAATGTCTCTGCTTTTTAATATGTTTTCTAGGTTGGTTATAACTTTTCTTCCAAGGAGCAAGTGTCTTTTCATTTCATGGCTTCAGGTACCATCTTCAGTGATTTTGGAGCCCAAAAAGATAGTCTCTCACTGTTTCCATTGTTTCCCATCTATTTGCCATGAAGTGATGGGACCAGATGCCATGATCTTAGTTTTCTGAAAGTTGAGCTTTAAGACAACTTTTTCACTCTCCTCTTTCACTTTCATCAAGAGAGTTTTTAGTTTTTCTTCACTTTCTGCCATAAGGGTGGTGTCATCTGCATATCTGAGGTTATTGATATTTCTTCCGGCAATCCTGATTCCAGTTTGGGCTTCATCCAGCCCGGCGTTTCTCATGATGTACTCTGCATATAAATTAAATAAGCAGGGTGAAAATATATAGGCTTGATGTATTCCTTTCCCGATTTGGAACCAGTCTGTTGTTCCATGTCCAGTTCTAATTGTTGCTTCTTGACCTGCATACAGATTTCTCAAGGGGCAGGTCAGGTGGTCTGGTATTCCCATCTCTATAAGAATTTTCCACAGTTTGTTGTGATTCACACAGTCAAAGGCTTTGTCATAGTCAATAAAGCAGAAGTAGATGTTTTTCTGAAACTCTCTTGCTTTTCCAATGATCCAATGAATGTTGGCAATTTGTTCTCTGGTTCCTCTGCCTTTCCTAAATTCAGCTTGAACATCTGGAAGTTCACTTCCATACTAAATCCTGACTTAATATTACTTGGTGATAAATATTATCTCTAAAATAAAAATAAAATTGAGACAAAAGATAATAAAGAAAAATAAGATACCAGGCTGGTTATGCAATGACTGCTTCAGATTTCTTTGTAGAGTTCATTCCCTTACAGAAAGAAAAATTATCTCAAGTAACTGAATTATAACCTTCTCTGGTTGTTGTTGTTAAGTTGCTAAGTTGTGTCCAACCCTTTGTGACCCCATGGACTCTAGTCCACCAGGGTCCTCTGTCCATAGGATTTTCCAGGCAAGAATACTGGAGTGTGTTTCCAGTTCCTCTTCTAGGGGATCTGCCCAAACCAGGAATTGAACCCATGTCTCCTGCATCTTCTGCATTTCAGGTTGATTCTTCATTCCTGATCTATTGGGGAAGCCTGGGTTTTTTTCTAGGATATGTCAGATTGCTAAAACTGAAGGCTGTTATGTTTTTGGAGTAGATCATAACTTCTGAATACAATGGAAACAGATTTTAAATATCTTCAGATACCCATAGAAAAATGGATATCAAGTGAATTCCCAAAGATTCACAGAACATACAGACAATTGATTAAGGTAGAACTGATTCCACTCAAGATTATCAAAGTAAGGTTTTCCTGGATGTCCAGCTTGTCACACTGATTGTCACATTCTCCTTCACATTTTTTTTATCTTTTATCCTTGAGATTTCAGTTTTTCAAATTAATGGTTTAATGTTTGAAGCCTCTGACTTCCCCATAATGTTATCTTTACTGCTAATAATAACATCCCAAGACTGACACACTTATGATCACCACCCTAACTGTTAGTTTAATTCCTCTACAATATTTCTAGTAGAGCCAATTTGAAGACTTTTTGAATACACCATCATCCCAAACCAGCTTCTTTTAAAAATTATGGCTTTAGTTGCAATTATGCTTCTAAAATCCATTTTAATCCAGATAAACAGACTTAAGAAATATCAGTCTGCCAGCTATTGATTGCCATTTAGGGCAAGGATGCCACAAATCATTTATATCAAGACCATGACTTAGTCATGAGAATCAGCTTAAACCCAATTGTACTTTGTCTTTGAGAGTTATCCATGGAATAGGAAACCACTAAAACCCCCAAAGAACCTCAAACATTTGAAGTTATGAGTTATTCCCATAATAAGATCAAAAGTTCAAACATTTAGACAAAGAAAATGTCGATGGTGATATAAAACATGTTACACCAACCTAAGCAATAAATTAACTCTCTATAGACAATAGATAAATGAAAGATTATGTTCCTGTGCTGAAAGAGGTGAATGTAAATATTCTTAGGGATACTAAATAGCTAGAGATGATGTACTGACAGTTCCATTTTGTGCAGTTTCTGTGTTCCTTCTCCTGTGTGAGACTGTAGCTACAACAACTAAATACATGGATAAGGGAAAGTGAAGTCGCTCAGTCGTGTCCAACTCTCTGTGACCCCATGGACTGTAGCCCACCAGGCTCCTCCATCCGTGGGATTCTCCAGGCAAGAATACTGGAGTGGGGTGCCATTTCCTTCTCCAGGGGATCTTCCCAACCCAGGGATCAAACCCCGGGATCGAACCCGGGTCTCCTGCATTGGAGGCAGATGCTTTAACCTCTGAGCCACCAGGGAAGCCATGGATACTTACCATCAAACAGCATGACCTCCTAATTGTGGAGCTGCTCAAGGTTTCTTGCCTCTTGCGTTTTCCCAAAGAGTCAAGGTAAATGTGAAGATGGTATTTGAGAATTAAATGAAATTTTCATTGTGGAGTATTCCTAGAGTACGATACATCAGGAAACACCATCCCCCTGACACCCTGCATTCCAGACCCATCCTTATCTCCCTCACGTGGTTCATGCTTTGGTGGTGGGGGTTTCCCCAGGTGGCTCAGTGGTAAAGAATCTGCCTGCCAGTGCAGGGGATGAAAGAGATGTGGGTTCAATCCCTAGGTGGGTAAGATCCCCTGGAGAAGGAAATGGCAACCCACTCCAGTATTCTTGCCTGGAGAATCCCAAGGACAAAGGAGCCTGGCGGGCTCCAGTCCATGGGGTCACAAAGGGTTGGACACAATGGAGCACAACATGCACAAAGTCCTGGCATTTTCCCAAAGAATCAAGGTAAATGTGAAGATTGTATTTCAGAATTAATTGAAACTTCCATTATGAAGTATTCCCAGAGTAGCATCCATTAGGAAACACCATCCTCCTGATGCCTTGCAGCCCAGACCATCTTTGTCTCCCTCACCTGGTGCAGTTTTTGGTGGTGAGCTCAAGGATTCCTGAGTCTCCTCTTCATCACACATTTCTAAACAGGCGCCGCTGCCTTCTGATAAATAGAATGAAATCTCATAGAAACCCAGTGTATGACCAATGGAAACCATAGTAGGAAAGCCCTCCCAGAAACAACCAGGAAGACTAAGGTGGCTAAAGAATCTCCAAGGTGGGAATGTCCCAACCCATAGACACTCCTGCCTTTAAGCTCAACTGACCTGGAGGTTAACAAGACTCCTGACACTATCACCAGAGGCCGAACATAATCTCACAACAAACCCATCTCACTCCCTTCTAATACACCTAATATTCTCTGTCTTTTTGATCCTTGCCATGTGGCACCTCATATTTCTTCTATGTGCACATGTGAAGGGGGGTAGGGTAGGAAGGGAGATTCAAAGAGGGAGATTTTCCTCCCTGTAGACAGAAAAAGATTCAATTAGTTAAATAGGAGTTGAAATCATGAATACCTTCTCCATCACACAGTGGTTGACTGGGCAGCTCCTCTTGTGTTTCTTTGTCAGTCATTTGGGGAGCTTCAGGATCACAGGACACTGAAAAGAAATGAGGAGTGGTATAGAGGAATTTATTTCCATGCAGGAATAGAGATACAGATGTACCGAATGGACATGTGGACACAGGGATAAGGAAGAGGGAGGTTGGACAAACTGGGAGATTAGGATTGAGACAAATATACTACCACATGTAAAACAGGTAGTGGGAAGATGCTGTATAGCACAGAGAGCTCAGCTCTGTGATGACCTAGATTGGTGGGATGGTGGGAAGGGGACATGGAAGGGACGTCAAACAGAGAGGGAATATATGCATTTATGTCGCTGATTCGCTTTATTGTACAACAGAGACTAGCACAACATTGTAAAGAAATTATACTCCGATTTTAAAAAAGGAAAGAAGGAAATGAGCTGAGCTAGGATATTCAGAGCACAGGTGAGCTGCCCTTTGGGAAAAAGGACATCTGCTCCAAGGACCACACCTGAGATCCAACGAAGCCTGTTCTGCCTCTGTTTCCACTTCATTCACCTCATTCTCCTGCCTTCTGCTTCTCAGTTTCCTATCTATAGACCTGCCTCTAAACATTTCTGTTTTTGCACTAGGAAAATAATTATACATCTTTGATATTGTGTACTCTGCCCTTCCCCCCAACATCTTCTATCTTTATGTTTTTTCCTCAATGATGATCTTGAACTTTCATTTTTTGCTTATTCCCTCCAGCTCTATTCCTCTAGGTCTCTCAAATCCTATTGTTGTTGTTTAGTCCCTAAGTCATGTCCAACTCTTTTGTGATAATGTGGGCTATAGCCCAAGGTCTCCTCTGTCCATGTGGTTTTCCAGGCAAGAATACTGGAATGAGTTGCCATTTCCTTCTCCGAGAGACCTTTCCAACTCAGAGATCGAACCCACGTCTCCTGAATTGGCAGGTGGATTCTTTACCATTGAACCATGGGGGAAGCCCCCAAACCCTGTAGCAGGATTCATTTCTTGCCTTACTCTCTCTCTTAATCTCTTCCACTACCTACTGACAGTCTTTATTTTAGAAGTGCAAGGCTGTCTGGTTCAGGCTCTGATCTATTGTGATTGAGATGTTGCAGGTCTCCCTTTGGACTCCCATCATGTGATGACACTGACTTCCTGCAAGCCTCACCCAGCCACCACCTGTACTGAGATACTCAGGACACTGGTCTTCACCCTTCCTCCTACTTTGATCTCAAGAGGAAAACAAATATTCTTTTTTCTGTGCTTCTGTATTCTAATTGCTAAGGAAGGATAGTAACCGTTTCCCTGGCTAAATCCTAAAATCTTGGGAGGAAATCTCACTTGCCAAAGTACTTTGAAAAAGAATAAAGTGCTGGAAGTGAAAGGCACACAGTCGTGTCTGACTCTTGGTAACCCCGTGGGCTATACAGTCCATGGAATTTTCCCGGCCCAGGATACTGGAGGAGGTATCCATTCCCTTCTCCAGGGGATCATCCCAATCCAGGGATAAAACCCAGGTCTCCACATTGCAGGCGGATACTTTACTAACTGAGCTATCAGGGAAGCCCAATAAAGCACTATATAATGCAATAATCTGATGAAGAATATGTGACAAAAACTGCTTGTGGGCTTAGGGTCATTGGTCTTTCTTTCTGACGAGTAGATCTCAAGCACAAAGTTTCTTTGGAAGTCTATCCAAAGTTATAACAATATAATATTATTATTAAACACAAGATAAATAGCTATCTTTTATTCTTTATAGAAAATAAGAGGTGCACAGGAGTTAAAATCACAATATTGAGTCTTTAGTGTAAACAAGCATAAAGATTGTGGAGGAAAAACAGACTCTTTCTTTAGGACTGACCTACTTACTACAACAGAGGACGAGATGGTTGAATGGCATCGCTGACTCAATGGACACAAGTTTGAGCAAGCTCCAAGAGATGGTAAAGGACAGGGAAGCCTGGCATGCTGCAGTTCAAGGGGTCACACAGAGCTGGAGACAACTGAGTGACTAAACAACAAATACAACATGAGGAGGCAACCAGAGTTGTGCTGTTCAGCTCCGATTCAGACATCTGACACCCTGAAGCTCAGGGCTGACATTACCCCTTCCTTACCTGGCTCACATCTTGGTGGGGAGCTCGGGGCTTCCTGGGGCTCTTCTTCCTCACAGATTACACACCAGGCATTGTTATCCTCTGCAAAAAGGAATGAAATCCCCCAGAGGTCTCAGTATACAACCAGGGGAAACCATGGCATAATAATAATAATAATAATAATAAAATAATAATAATAATAATAATAACTCAAGGTGAAGACACAGGAAGCTCAGTTCTCTCCTGGGTAGGGCTGTCCCTGTCCTAGACCATCTTGGCCTGCCCTTGGAGTTCCCCTGACCTGCAAGGTAACTCCCTTCCATCACTACCACCGGAGGCTGAGAACCAGCCACCTTCTCCTGCAATCCCTGTACATCTAACTCTCTTTCTCCTTCTTCCTCTTCCCATTGACTCTGCATATTTTTCTGTCTCTGCCCTTGTGTCCTCTGCCAGTGTCTCTAGATGCTTCTCTTTGTGTTGGTATCTGCTGTCTCCTCTGCTCCTGCCTTTTTTTTTCTCTTTCAGCCTTGACACTGCACTTTACTGCCTTTCCCCATCCCATTCTTCCCTCCATTTTCACACGGACCATAAGGCCCAAAAGCCTCCCCTCATCAGCTTTAGTCTAAGAATCCTACATCACCTTTTTAAATCGCAAACCTACTCATCATTCACAAAACTTATTTCCATGTTCCTAAGACTTCCACAAGGAAGCTGAAAATGATTTCCTTGCCTCAGGGGCCATAACCTGCTGACAACTGGATTTTTATAAGCACTTAAAGTCACCCAGTTCAATCCCTGGTCGGGAAGATCTCCTGAAGAAGGAAATGGCAACCCACTCCAGTATTCTTGCCTGGAAAATTCCATAGACAGAGGAGCCTGACGGGCCACAGTCCATGGAGTTGCAAAGAGTCGGACACGACTGAGCACACACACAGAGTCACCCGGGCACTCCTACTTCAGGACCCCAGCCCACTTTCAGCACTTCCTGTCTCCCTACCTTCTCCACCCAGGGGTGCTGTCCTCATTCAGCTCCACTCACCTTTATCCTTAGTATCTCTCACAGTTTTGGGAAAAACAAAAGAGAAAATTGACACAATTTTTTGTGTACGTGAATGTGTATGTGAATGTGAAGAAGAGAATGGCAAGATGAGAGAAGGGGCAATGTTTTCCAATTTGTTGAGGCAGCTGGGAATTTCAATCATAATTACCTTCTCCTTCTGCTGGTATTAAGCTGAGCACCTCCTGAGGTTCTCCTTCAGGAGGCATTTGGAGAGACTGGGGATCACAGGCCACTGCAGAGAAACAAGGACATGATGGACATGGAGACAGATCAGAGACAGACCTCAGCAGGCTCATGCCAACACGATGGGACGGCAGACCAAGCTCTGCTCCTGGGAGCCACAGGCTGGCTGCTTTTTGCCATCTCCTTGCACCCCTTCTCCTCTCTCCCTCTCAGTGTCCTATCCACAGTTCGACCTCCAGGTAGCTCTGTCTCCTAGATGTGCATCCGCTTGCTTGTCTGGCTTTCTCTCCTCATGTCTTGTTCTCATGTCTTGGGGTTTCCTGTTTCCTTGTTTTTCAGTGATAGCGTGTCTCTTGCCCTCTACTATCCATTCTAGTTTTCTTACGCTGGATCACTTAAAGTCCAAGTGGTTGGTCCATTTCCATGCTCCCTGTTTCTCAGTGATTTCCATTCCCTCCCCATCAGCATTACTTTTTCCGTAACTAAAACCTTCTCCTGGACTCTGGCTCACTCCTTCAAGAACCTGCAGAACTCTCTGGGCTTCCTCTTCCTCTTCTGACCACCCGACTCCACCCTGACTGCCAGCTGGCTTCTCACACCACTGAACTCTGGGACACACCCAGGATGCTGGTGCCCACCCTTCCTTTTCTACCTTGCCCTTGCAAAAACTACTGCCATGCCTTTCTGTGCTTTATTTCTGAGGCCAAAAAATAGAGGTTACGACAGTTTGCACACCTGTGTCTTTTGGTTTTGTGAAGATAAGAGGAGGGCTTGCACAACCCAGTAATCTGATGCAGAATGTATGGAAATTTGCATTCATGGTTTCCCAACCTTATTCTCTTTATCATTCTCACCCTTTTCACGCATCTCTGCCTCTTCTATTTCTACCTCAGTCAGTGTCTTGCTGTTGCAATGTCTTGCTATGTCCTGATTTGTTTCTTTTCCCATGTCTCTTCCCACCTACCTTTTCTCCTCCTTCCTTCCCTGATGCTCATCTTTACATCTTCTCTCCATCTCTCAAACTGCTGTTTTCTAAAACTAAGGATCCAAAAAGGTATCTCTAAGATGGTATATAACTTCCATGTGAGGGATTCCTTGGTGGTCCAGGGGTCAAGAATCCACCTTCTAACACAGAGGATGTGGGTTTGATCCCTGGTCGAGGAACTAAGATCCTACATGCCGAGGGGCCACTGACCTCATGAGCTGCAACTACAGAACCTACGTGCCCTGGAGTCCACGGGCCACAACTAGAAAGAAACCCAAACATCGCAATGAAGGCCCCACACGCCACAAGTAAGATTCAAGGCACTCAAAAATATGTAAAGAACTAAATAAATATAATTGGCATGGGGTTTCACCAATTAGTGAGCAGATTAGACAGTGGAATCGAGCAAGAAAACTGTTCCCAGCACAGGGAAACAGGGCAGAAGGCTTGTGTGTGCAAAAGGCTGAGATGAGAAAATTCATCACAACTAAAATTACTGCAAAGTTTTACATGTACTTTAGAAGTCATTGCAGGAGAGGCACACATGAGGCTGGAGCCATGGAAAGGAAAATAAGGGAAGGATTTACTCCGTATGCCAACAAGAAGTGCTGATTTAAGGTAGGCATGTGAGATAAGCCAACTTGCCTTTTCAAAGGGTCATCTAGGTGAGTTGGAGAGGATGGATGTGGTGGGAGGATGATTAGGGGAAGGTAGGAGACTAGACAGAGACTGTTGCTCTGACTGTAGCTCCAGAGAGAAGAGAGATCTGATGAGTGCTTTTGTGTTGAGAGCGGCAAGCAATGGACAAGCAGGAGACATGTTCAAGGTGTAGCTGATTAAACTGGATGATTGATGGGTTGTGTGAATTGAAGGAGGGGGAAGAGACATTGACGATCTCTAGGTGTCTGCCTAAAGAACAGAGGAGCAGAGTTTCATACTGAAGCAAAGAACACCAGGAAAGGAGGCAGATGTGGTATCAAGAAAGATGGTCCATGCAACTAAGGAAGTGTCTACTACTGAAGTTTCCCAGAACCATCCAAACGGAGCAGTCTCTCAGATCCCTGTACAAATAAATATATTCAGGCACTTGGATGAATGAGCTTAAAAGTCAAGTCTGGGCCAGAGATAGGAATTTGGGGATCATTAAGTTATAGATGCAAGTAGACAAGAATGGCTGGGGAGAGGCCCCTTGCCTCAGAGGCTATTACAGGTACAACTTTGATCACTGGGGTAATCTGAAATCAGTCCTGAATAGTCATTGGAAGGACTGAAGCTGAAACTCCAATACTTTGGCCACCTGATGTGAAGAACTGACTCATGGGAAATGACCCTGATGCTGGAAAAGATTGAAGGCAGGAGGAGAAGGGGACAACAGAGGATGAGATGGTTGGATGGCATCACCGACTCAACAGACTCGACGGTCATGAGTTTGAGCAAGCTCTGGGAGTTGGTGATGGAAGCCTGGCATGCTGTAGTCCATGGGGTCGCAAAGAGTTGGAAAAGACTGAGTGGCTGAACTGAACTAAGTGCAAACTCCTTGCTAACATGTTCAACCTCTAGTTTTAGTAGTTGCCTCCATGCAGCAGCCCTTCTTTCAGTTCCTACAACGTCCCCAACTGTCTTCTCCATCCCTTGCACATGGCGTTCCCTCTCTAAAGGGCGTTTCACTCATTCTCCTTTATCTTTTTCTCTATGTATAACTGTCATGCTTTCCTCCACTCTTTCTACCTCTTAGCACTTTCCCTTTTAGGGTCTTTCTCTTCATATCACTTTCTCTACCTATTAAACTCTGTACCTTGTTTGATAGTTGAGTTTAACTCCTTTCATCTTGGGAACTCATTTCCTTGTTTCTGTCTTTTCTCTTTAATTGTTAACTTTCTGTTTGCAATGTTTCCACCTAAAATTTAAACCTAAAAGTTAAAATTCCAGCCTTTCTGTTTACTTTGTCCTTCTCACATATTCCTCCTCCATATTTTCAATGTTCTCATCTTCTGCCACTGACACACGAGCAGGAATCTTTCCTTCCCTTTGGCAGACTAATTTCAAATGTCTTTCACATGAATTTTCTGTATTATGATTATTCTCACTATGTCCATGTTCTTGGGACAATCTTAGTGAAAGCAGGTTGAAAATTATCTCCATTCCTTGACAGCATATTGCAGCCTGGTTCTATTTAGATTTCATATCCACTTATTTCTTAATTTTTTTAGGAGTATAGTTGATTTAAAATATTGTATTAGTTTATGGTACCCAGGAAAGTGAATCAGTTATACATATACATATATCCACTGTTTATAAAGTATTGAGTAGAGTTCCCTGTGCTATACAATAGATTCTTATTAGTTATCTATTTTATATATAGTAGGTGGCTCTACTGGTAAAGAATCTGTCTGCCATTCAAGAGACATAAGAGACGAGGGTTAGATCCTTGGACTGGGAGCCTGTTCCTGTATTCTTGCCTGGAAAATTCCATGGACAGAGGAGCCTAGCAGGCTACAGTCCATGGGGCCACAAAGAGTCAGACGTAAATGAGTGACTAAGCACACACACATATGTCAATCCCAGCCTCCAAATTCCTGTGTGAGGCTGAGCCTCACATAGCCACTACCTTCAATGAGGTACTCGGGACACAGGTGAGTCTTTGTCCTTCCTTCTACTTTGATCTCAGGGGAAAACAAGTATCATTTTTCTATGTTTCCATATCTTAACCTCTAAGGAGAAATAATTACTGTTTCCCTGGCTAAGTCCTAAAATTTTGTAAGGAAATCGTGTTTGTCAAAGTACTTAGAAAAGAATAAAGCACTATATAATCCAATAGCTTGATAAAAAAAATATATGTGGCAATAACTGTCTTGTGAGATTTTGGGTCATTGGTTTTTCTTTCTGACAAGTAGATCTCAAGGACAATAATTCCTTTGGAAGCCTATCTAATGTTATGAAAATATGTTATTAATAGTATTATTGTTAAATACTGGATAAATGCCTATCTTTATTCTTTATAGGAATAAAGGGTACTCAAGATTTAAACCCACAATATCAAATCTTTAGTGTAAATAAAGACAAAGATTGTGGAGGATAAAAGACTTTCCTTAGGTCTGGTCTACTACAACATGAGGACTTCCCTGGTGGCTCAGATGGTAGCGAATCTGCCTCCAGTGCAGAAAAGCTGGTTTGATCCCCAGGTAAGGAAGATCCCCTGGAGAAGGAAATGGCAATCCACTCCAGTATTCTTGCCTGTGGAATTTCATGGACAGGGGTGCCTGGTGGGCTACAGTCCATGGGTTTGCAAAGAGTTGGACAGGATGGAGCAACTAACATTTTCCTTTATTATGACATGAAGAGGGAACTCATCTGTTATAATCAGGGTTGTGCTGTTCAGCTTGATTCAGACATCTAACACCCTGAAAGTCAGGGCTGACAATACCCCTCCCTTACCTGGCGCACATCTTGGTGGGGAGCTCGGGGCTTCCTGCGGCTCTTCTTCCTCACAGATCACACAGCAGGCATTGTTATCCTCTGCAGAAAAAATGAAATCCCTCAGAGGTCTCAGTATCCAACCAGAGGGAAATTGTGGCAAAAAAAAAAAAAACACATGACTCATGGTGAAGACGGGAAGCTGTTCTCTCCTGGGTGGGGCTGTCCCTGTCCTAGACCATCTTGGCCTGCCCTTGGAGTTCCCCTGACCTGCAGGGTAACTCCCTTCCATCACTACCACCGGAGTCTGAGAAGCAGCCACCTTCTCCTGCACTCCCTGTACATCTAATTCTCTTTCTCCTTCTTCCTCCTCCCATTGACTCTGCATATTTTTGTGTCTCTGCCCTTGTTTCCTCTGCCAGTGTCTCTAGATGCTTCTCTTTGTGTTGGTGTCTGCTCTCTCCTCTGCTCCTGTCTGTTTTTCTCTTTCAGCCTTGACACTACTCTTTATCACTTTTCCCCATCTCATTCTTCCCTTCATCTTCTCATGGAGAAGGGCCCAAAAGCAACCCCTCATCAGCTTTAGTCTAAGAATCCTACACCACCTTTCTATATCACAAGCCTGTCATTCACAAAACTTACTTCCATGTTCCTAAAACTTTCAGTAGGAAGCTGAAAATAATCTTGCCTCAATGGCCAAATTGGATTTTTAAAAATTAATTCATTTTTATTGGAGGATAATTACTTTACAATTTTGTGGTGGTTTTTGCCATACATCAACATGAATTTTGTATGCAGCTAAAGTCACCCAGGCACTTCTCCTTCGGGACCCCTGTCCACCTTTGACACATCCTATCTCCCTACCTTCTTGCCCCAGGGGTGCTCTCCGCACTCAGCTTAGCCCACCTGTATCCTTAGTCTCTTAGTTTTGGGGAAAAAAAGAGAAAATCGATACAATTCCATGTGTACGTGTGGGACTATGAAGAAGAGAATGGCAAGATGAGACACGTGGAGGATGTTTTTTGTCCATTTATTGAAGCAGTTAGGAATTTAAATTATAATTACCTTCTCCTTCTGCTGCTAGTAGACTGAGCACCTCCTGGGGTTCTCCTTCAGGAGGCCCTTGGGGAGCTTTGGGATCACTGGTCACTGTGGAGAAACAAGGGCATTATGGACGTGGAGGGTGATCAGAGACAGACCTCAGCGCACTCGTGGCAACACGATGGGACCGTGACATGGCTGCTCCAAGTACTGGTCTGAGAGCCACACTATCTCCTTCTGTTTCTTTGCTATATGCTCCCACCTCTTCTCCTTCTGTCTCCCTGTCAGTGTCCTACCCACAGTTCTACGACCACACAGCTCTGTTTCCTAGCTGCGCATCCATTTGATTGTTTGGGCTTCTCTCCTCATCTCTTGTTTTCAGGTCCTGAGTTTGTTTTGTTTGCTTTTCAGTGATAGTGTATCTCTTTTCCCTTGTTATCCTTTCTACTTCTCTTCAAGCACACATGATTGGGTCCATTTCTATACTCCCCATCTCTCAGTGGTTTCCTTTCCCTCCCCACCAATATAAATTTTTTCCTTAACTAAAATTTTCTCCTGGACCCAAGTTCACTCCTTTAAGAACCTGCAGAACTCCTTGGGCTTCCTCTTCTGACCACATGACCCCACCCTGACTGCCAGCTGGCTTTGCACACCACTGCCCTCAGGGACACACACAGGATGCTGGTGCCCACTCTTCCTTTTCTACCTTGCAAAAATAACCTCCGTGCCTTTCTGTGCTTTATTTCCCCAGCCATAAAATAGAAGTTATGACAATTTGCATGCCTGTGTCTTACTGTTTCATGAAGGCAAGAGGAGGGTGTGCACAATCCAGTAATCAAGTGGAGACTCTAACGGACCTTGAACACTTTGTTTCTCAACCTTGTTCACTTTCTCAATCCCAGTCTTTCCACACATCTCCGCTTCTTCTATTTCTACCTCAGTATCTTGCTGTTGGAACCTCTTGGTACTTCTCTTTGTCCTGGTTTTGTTTCTTTTCTCATGTCTGTTTCCACCTGCCTTTTCTCCCCCTTCCATCCTTGCCCCAACTCTCAGACTGCTGCTTTCTAGAATTAGGGATCAGAGAAGATATCTCTAAGATGGTCTATAATTTCCATGTAACTTCACCAGTTAGTGAGAAAACCGTTCCCAGCATAGGACTAAGTGTGTACAAAGGCTCAAACGAGAAAATTCATCAAAATTAAAAGTACTGCAAAGTTACGAACTTTAGAATCATTGTCAGAAAGGCACACATGAGGCTGGACCCATGGGAAGAAAAATAAGGGAAAGATTTAATCCTTATGATGAAAGGAATTATTGATTTAAGGTAGGCAAGTGAGATAAACCAGCTTGCCTTTTCAAAGGGTCATCTAGGTTGAAGAGAACGAACGTGGTAGGAGGATGATTGGGAGGAGGTATGGACTTCCCTGATGGCTCAGATGGTAAAGAATCTTCCCGCAGTGCAGGAGACCCGGGACTGATCCTTGGGTGGAGAAAATCCCCTGGAGAAGGGAAAGGCTACCCACTCCAGTATTCTGACCTGGAGAATTTCATGAACTCCATGAAATTTCATGGGTTCGCAAAAAGTCAGACACAACGGAGAGACTTTCACTTGCTCTTCTACATCTGTGACTCTATTTCTGCTGAGTAATTAAGTTTGTGTTTTTAGATTCCACATATAAGTGATATCATATGATATTTGTCTTTCTCGCCTGACTAATTTCACTCAGCATGACAATCTCTAGGTTCACCCATGTTGCTGCAAATGTTTTTACTTTGCTCTTTTCTATGGCTGAGAAATATTCCATTGTATATAAACACCACATCTTCCTTATCCATTCATCTGTTGATGGACATTTAGGTTACTTCCATGGCCTGGCTATTGCAAATAGTGCTACTATGAACATTAGTGTGTATGTATGGTTTTGAATTATGATTTTCTCTGGATATATGCCCAGGAGTGGGATCATATAGCAACTTTTAGTCATTTTTTTTTTTTTAAGGAATCTCCATCCAGTTCTCCATAGTGGCTGTACCAATTTATTTTCAATTATTTATTTGGGTTTGTTGAGTCTTAGTTGTGACATGCAGGATCTTTATTGTATTATGTGGGATCTTTTGTTGAGATGCACAGAACTGATTCATTGGAAAAGCCCTGATGCTGGGGAAGATTGAAGGCAGGAGGAGAAGGGGATGACTGACAGAGGATGATATGGTTGGATGTCATCACCAAGTCAATGGACATGAATTTGAGCAAGCTCTGGAAGTTGGTGTTGGACAGGGAAGCCTGGTGTGCTGCAGTCCATGGGGTTGCCAAGAGTTGGAAATGACTGAGCGACTGAACTGACTGACAGGTTCTCTAGCTGTGGCACAAAAGCTCCAGAGCACTTGGGCTCAGTAGGTGTAGCACGTAGGCTTATTTGCTCCATGACATGTGAGATCTTAAGTTCCTCAACCAGGGATCAAATCTGCATCCCCTATATCACAAGACAGATTTTTAATCACTGAACCACCAGGGAAGTCCCTCCAAGTGCTATACCAGCTTACATTCCCATCAACACTGTAGGAGGATTCTCTTTTCTCCAACACCCTCTCCATTTATTGTTTGTAGGCTTTTTGATGATGACTATTCTAATCAGTGTGATGTGATACCTCAATGTAGTTTTGATCTGCATTTCTGTAACAATTAGTTATGTTGAGCACCTTTTCATGTGTTTTTTTGGCTATCTGTATATTTCCTTTGGAGAAGTGTCTATTTATATCTTCCGCTTATTTTATCATTGGGTTGTTTGTGCTCTTGATATTGAGTTGCATCAACTGTTTGTATATTTTGAAGATAAATCCCTTGTCAGTTGCTTCATTCGCAAACATGTTCTCCCATTCTGAGGGTTGTCTTTTTGTTTTGTATATGGTATCCTTTGCTACACAAATACTTTTATGTTTACTTAGGGCCCATCTGTTAATTTTTTTAATTAATTTATTTATATTAATTGGAGGATAATTACTGTACAATATTGTGATGTTTTTTGCCCTATGTCAACATAAATTGGTCTCAGGTATACATGCAGCCCCCACATCCTAAGCCCCTTCCCAGCTCCCTCTCCACCCTGTCCCTCTGGGTTGTCTCAGAGTACCGGCTTTGTGTGCCCTGCTTCATGCATCAAACTTGCACCGGTTATCTATTTTACATATAGTAATATACATGTTTATTTTTGATTTTTATTTTCACTACTCTAGGAAATGGATCAAGAAAGATCTTGCTGGGATTTATGACACGGAGTGCTCTGCTTATGTTTTCCTCTAAGAGTTTTACAGTATAATCCATCCCTGTTTATTCTATCACTCACTTCCTCTTTGTCTCTGCTATTCTTAGTATTTCCTTAATCCTATATAATCCTGGAAAGCAAGTTTATAATGACTGCTCTCCTCTAAACTCCAATTTGGTAGTATTTAGATTCTATATGTGCATGCGTGCATGCATATGTGTTTAGTTGCTCAGTCATGTCTGACTCTTTGCAACCCCTTGGACTGTAGATTGCCAGACTCCTCTTTCCATGGAATTTCCCAGGCAAGAATATTGGAGCAGGTTGCCATTTCCTCATCCAGGGGATCTCCCCAACCCAGGGATCGAACCCATGGCTTCTGTGGCTCTTGCATTGTCAGGTGGGTTCTTTACCACTGAACCACCCGAGAAGCCTTAGATTCCACATACTTTTAAGTAAAATTAGACCTACTTAAGCAACTCCATGTGGTGCCCTCAATCTATATTTTTATTATTCTGTGCCCTTAAATTCTCCATCCGGAAGCCCCTCCATTAAGGCCATTAGCCCCTCTTTTCCCCTTGCCTTCCTTACATGGAAGAAAGCAATCAGAGGCCAAGTAAATGGGTGTATCTGTGTTTGGAGGGAGAAGGAACATGTTCCCTGTATACAGACATGTAAACAAATCAATGAGATCATTAATCACTTAATTCAGTTCAGTTCAGTTCAATCGCTCAGTCATGTCCGACTCTTTGCGACCCCATGAATCACAGCACACCAGGCCTCCCTGTCCATCACCAACTCCCCGAGTTTACCCAAACTCATGTCCATTGAGTCAGTGATGCCATCCAGCCATCTCATCCTCTGTCATCCCCTTCTACTCCTGCCCTCAATCTTTCCCAGCATAAGAGTCTTATCAAATGAGTCAGCCCTTTGTATCAGGTGGCCAAAGGATTGGAGTTTCAACTTCAACATCAGTCCTTCCGATGAACACCCAGGGCTAATCTCCTTTAGGATGGACTGGTTAGATTACCTTGAAGTTCAAGGGACTCTCAAGAGTCTTCAACACCACAGTTCAAAAGCATCAATTCTTCAGTGCTCAGCTTTCTTTATAATCCAACTCTCACATCCATACATGACTACTGGAAAAACCATAGCCTTGACTAGATGGACCTTCGTTGCCAAAGTAATGTCTCTGCTTTTTGATATGCTGTCTAGGTTGGTCATAACTTTCCTTCCAAGGAGTAAGCATCTTTTAATTTCATGGCTGCAGTCACCATCTGCAGTGATTTTGGAGCCCCCCAAAATACAGTCAGCCACTATTTCCACTGGTTCCCAGTTCCCCATTTACCTGGCTGCAGTTTGGGCATCTCTTCAGAATTGCCTTTGCTGGTCCTTTGGAGAGATTTGTGCTCACAAGAAACTGAAGAGAAACACAGAAAAGACCAACCAGGCAAGGTGATGGGGGAACAGACCATGGGTGATGCTGATTTCTGATGTCCAGTGCTTGGGTAAGCTTCTCCTTGGGAAAACAATACTGTTGTTCCAAGGACTTCAATTAAGGCCTGCTGGAGCCTTGTTCTGCCCGTTTTCCTTCTCTTTAGCCCCCAGTCATCTTTCTCCTCATTTTTCTGTCCTCACACATGGTCATTTCTGTGCTATGAAGGATCACACACCTCCGTTACCCTCTGGGCTTTTTCTTCTTTGCCCTTCAACGTTGTTTATCAGTTTTCCTACTCGTGACAGTTTTTCTTTCTAGGTTTTAGCTTCCCTGACTCCCTGCCAGCCCTATACAACAATCACTGTAGTGGGTCATCGAGGATGCTGGTTCCCTAGTTTGTTTAACTTGCTTTGAGCTGCTAAAAGACCCTTACACATTCAGTGCTACTATTTCTTTACCTATCCAATAGGAATAAGTAACAGTCCATTTGTTTACATCCATAACTTTGTGAAGATAAGAATGAGACCTTGTTTGCCAAGACTCTTTGAAAACTAATAGTTGCATAATAAATAGTATTAATGGTTGACAAAAATTGTACTTTAAACTTGGAAGCAATTGATCTAGAAGACCATGTTTCTTTGGGTTTTTTTCCAAAGTTAGCATTACAAGTAAATAAAATATATAAGCAAACAGCATATAACAAAATAACAGCATTATAAGCAAACAAAAAAATACTGAGCTTTTATTCTCTAGAAAAGATAAAGGGTGGGCAGGTATTCATGCAAGTTTTTACTATTCATAGCTATGAGAGACATCCCTTCTGTCCAGCATATTGCTGGTAGAATGCACTAGGGATATTTGTGTTATTTGTTATGTTACTTATGCTGTTATGGACTCATGGAATTCCAGGACACTCTAGATCTTTTGACTAGGGAGTACAGTCAATAAACACCTGCTGTGAATTCAGCCACCTGACACCCTCAACTGGCAGTTCCTCTCCATTCTTACCTGGTACACATTTTGGTGAGAAGCTCGTGGCTTCCTGGGGCCATTCTTCATCCCAGACATTGCTGTTCTCTGCAGAAAAGATTGCGATCCCACAGGCATTTAAATTTATGATCAAGGAAGATTCACAGCAAGAAAATAACTGGAAAATCAAGAAAGACTGAGAAACTGGAAGGCCCTGCTCCCCAAAACAACCTGCCATGCCATGCCATATTGCACTCAAGTCATGTCCAGCTCTTTCACAGCCCCATGGACTACAGCAAACCAGGCTCCCCCATCCATGAAAGTTTCCAGGCAAGAATACTGGAGTGGGTTGCCATTCCCTTCTCCAGGGGATCTTCCTGACCCAGGGATCGAACCCGTGTCTCTTGTGCTTCCTGCATTGGCAGGCAGATTATTTTACCACTCCACCACCTGAGAAGAAAATAATCTGATCTGAAGGTTAACTTTGCTTCACCAGGTTTCACTAGGGGATGAGGAATTCATCAACTGTGGGACAATCTTCCTTTTCTTATACTGCATTTTCTTTCTATTTCTTCCCTTTCCATTGATTCTGTGTATTTTATCCATCTCTGCCTCTGTTTCTTCCTGCTGCTGTCTCTTGGACTGTTTCTTTCTCTTTTCCTGCAGTTTTTTCCCTTGTTTCTCTGATGCTGCGCCTTCTCTCCTATTCTTTGTCTCTCAACTGTTTTTGCCTAACTTTCTCTAGAAAGATGTCCCTGAGATAGTATGTTTTAAGTAGGCTTTAGCCAGAGTGAGGCAGTTAAGTGGAAGACAGTGGAACGTGAAAACAGTTCTTAATAAGGTAGGAAATAAATGAAAAGGCTCAGGTATAAAAGAGAAATTTAACAACTAAAATTATTATAGGAGTAAGTCAGAGAAAGACAAATATCATATGATATGGCTTACATGTAGATCTAAAAAAAAAATACCAACGAACTTATTTACACAACAGAAACAGACTCACAGACATAGAAAACAAACTTATGGTTATAAAGGGGCTATGGGGAAGGGATAAATTAGGAGTTTGGGATTAACATATACACTTTGTTATGTATCAAATAGTTAACAAGGACCAAATAATAGCACAGGGAACCAAAATCAAATATCTTATAATAATATATAATTAAAGAACATGTTAAAAAGAATATATATATATAGGCTTCCCTAGTGGATCAGTGATAAAGAATCTGCCTGCAGTGCAGGAGACACGGGAGACCAGGTTTGATCTCTGGGTCGGGAAGATCCCCTGGAGGAGAAAATGGCAACTCACTACAGTATTCTTGCCTGGAAAATCCCATGGATAGAGGAGCCTGGTGGGCTACATATAGTCCATGGGGTCACAGGAGTCAGACACAGCTGAGACATGAACTCACCCATAGATATGTATATCTGAATCAGCAAAGTGATTGGCTGAAACGAACTCAACATTGTAAATCAACTATATTTCAATAAAAAATTTTAGAATGAAAAAAATACAGATTTAAAAAATAAAATTACTGGGGGGAAAAAGTTTATTCTATATTGAATTAACAGTGTAGGAGGCAGGTGATGAGGCTGGGAAAATAGACCAGGGGTTCACCTCGGGATGTCACTGGGAGAAACATATATTTAATCCTTAGTGTATTAAGAAAGTATGTAGGAACATAATCTAATTTTCATTTTCAAATGTCCCATGTGGTTGAAGTAAAAATGACACATTTGATGGGAGTAAGGTTAGAGAAAAGTTATGAGTAGAGCCTCTTTTGAGAACCATGACAGGGATCTGAATTCTAGACTTGAGGATGTGACAGAGTGAACAGGTGTGAGTTATTCTGGAAGAGAGATGACTATGCTGAATGAGAAATGGGCATGTATTTGAGAGCAGGAGGAGTCTTGGTGACACCTAGACGTCCAACGTGAAAACCCATGAGACAATAGTGACCCGTCACTGAGACATAAATGCGGAAGAGGAGTTAGATCCAGCTTGAGCAATGAAGAAACTGCTTTCAGTTCTGAAGTGCCAAGCTAAAGGTTCTTGAAAGAATTCAAGTGTTGCTGTCCAGCAGACCATGGTTTTTGGGTCTATGGATAAATATACTCTGAAGACAATCTAGGGCGGTGGTTTGGTCTTAGGAATCACTGGAATATTTGGGGAGAGTACTTTTTCAATCTGAGTATTTTACAATGCCACTTTGATGATTAAGGACGGTTTGATCTGAAAATTCACAGTTGATGCTGCCAACCCTTGTGCCGAAATTTGCTTATACCCAGTGCTCTTACCTCGAGCCTGCAATGTCCTGATCTGTTCCTTTCTCTCTTTTATCCTCTTTTCACTCAATCTGTTTTCCATCCATTCTCCAACTATTTCTCTACACAGTTGCCTTTGTATTTCTCTCTGACTTTTCCCAATTTTTAGTATCAATATTTTCCTCTTGCTTTTTCTCTTTCCATATTTTTGGCTCTCAATTTTTATTTCAGATTCTTTGGAGATTTTTCAGTTTATCTCTCCTCTGCTGTGTCTTACACTTGCTCCCCTTCCATTTCTGTTCTTCCCACTTCACCTTGACCTCTGTCTCTCAATGTTATTCAACTTCTGTCTTTCTGCGTGATTTCATCCTCCAAGTTCTGAGAGAGTCATTTCCTAGGCAGGTTGATAAGAAGTCTAGGGGTCCCCAGGGAGAGAGGAGTCTAGACTTCTCAAGGAGGAAGAAAGGACAAACTTATTTTACTCTCTACATTCCTTAGGCTTATATATACAATAATGTATCCTGCTTTAGGACAATCTGGAAAAAAAACCTTCTGGCTAATCCTGTTATCTTCAAATATAAATTATGGGAGTGGGTCTGGTGAGGTCTTTACAACCTTCAGACATTCTTTTGATTCATTGTAGTAACTAATTTGAGAGTATATAACTCCATTGCTAATGCTAGCAAGGGGGTACTCTTTCTGCCCCCTTCTGATGTCTATGTCAGAAGCTTTCTCTATCCTTTTTATACATTAATAAACTCTATTGCACAAAAGCGCTGAGAAATCAAGCCTTGTCTCTGGCCCCAGATTGAATTCTTCTCCCCTGGAGGCCAAGAATCCTGGAGTTCTTTTCATGGGTTCAGCAAAAACCTTTCAGTTCTGTCCTCTTATCATTTTCAAAACCCTTCTCTTAAAATCTGATTACAGTCCCAGGGACCTCCAACTGGCCAGCTCTCCCATGTGAACCTGACATGGCATGATGTTCCCCAATTTCTCGTAACTATTCTGTGAACCTAATTGAAAATTATCTCCTATCTCAACCTGGAAGGGTAGGATTTTATGTTCCTTTTGGAAAACTGGATCCATTCCTGTAACTGGTCACATATTTACACTTTATATACTTTTTCAATTTCTCTTTTTATATTCCCTATCAATGGATGCTCCACCTACTCAGGAGTTCAGTTTCCTTTTCTCATTGTCTCTGTTCTATCTGTAAGCAGGTAAGTGCAGGTAGGAGAAGTGGGATCTGGCAGAGGCTTAGGATAGGAGATAGAAGGTAGGCTTTGCTTCCATGAAGACAAGAAAACAAAGATTTTATATGGAATTGACAAATTAAATGATAGTTACCTTGCCTATTATATGGCAGTAGTCTGGGCATACCTTCAAATTCTCTTACACTCTTCATTTGGAGAGGTGAGTCTTCCAAGGACACTGAAGAGAGCAACAAGGAAATGATAGAACTCAGGCAGTATCCGGAGAAGAGACTTATCTGTAGGGATGCTCACATCAATAGGATCACACAGCATGTCCTTCTATAACTGGCTTCTTTTTCTCCACATAATGTTTCTGAGATTCATCCTTGTGGTTACATATATCAGTAGCTCATTCCTTATATTGCCAAATAATATTGTATTTAATAAATATATCACAGTTTATTCCCTCTCTTATTGATGAAAATTTGAATTGGTTCCAGATTTTAGCTATTAGGAATAAAGCTACAATAACATTGTTGTACAAATCTTTGTATGAACATTTGTTTTCATTCCTTATGAAAATATACTTAGGAGTGGAACTGCTGGGTGATGGGTTATGTTTAAGTTTATAAGAGATTGCCAAACAGTTTTCCAAGGTGGTTATATCACTTTATATTCAAACCAGCGACATACATAATGGAGTTCTAGTTGCTCCATAGGTCCCACCAGCATTTGGTATTGTCAGTATTTTTAATTTTAGCAACTCTAATAACCAAATGGTAGCTTGTTGTAGCTTTTCCCCAATGACTAATGTTCACTTCACTTATGTTCTTATTGGCCATTTTATATCTTCTGAGTGAAATGTTTCTTCAAGACTTCTGTCACTTTTTTTAAATTGGTGGTACTTTTTTATTATTCATTCATAGGAATTCTTAATACATTCTCTATCATTCTATGTGATGAACCTTTTACTTTTTACTAATAACTGTTATGAATCCTTCTACTACCCATTCTCATTTCCACTACTCCTAGTAGTAGATGAATATCTAAATATATTTTTTTACATACTTTGTACTTTTTAATGTACATTTTATACTTTTAGGAATTGGTCTTCATTCAAAAGAATAAGTATTATTATTAAACACATTCATATGTTACATAAATGTATTAATACAAGTCTAAAATATGTAATCTTTGAGGTATAAATACAAATATAAGATATATATTCATGATATTCTGTGAAGCCATTCTGTGTTTTTTTTCTTACATTGGTCATTTCCAAGGGGAAAAAAACCCAACGTTTAACAAATAATTAAATTTACTGTTGACCATTTGGCTTAAGGATGGAGACAGTTTTCCTGGGTTTCAAGGGAGTTTCACTCACTAAATCTCTAGCTACCTTCACATCTCAGTTTCTTCTCCTGAAAAAATGGGAGTAACAAAACTCTTATGACAGGATTGTTAAGAGAATTAAGTGAGATGCTCCTAATAAAGAAATATCTGAATTACAGTAACTTAGAAAGAAATCATAATTTTCAATTAATGTCTTAGAATGAATAATTATTAGTAATAATATGAATGAAATGATTAAAAATTAAGAAACCGTGCATGCTGGTTACAAAATTACATGTTGCATATGCGAGCATTACACAAGTTGATCCATGTCAATTGTTGGCCTTGTGTCTACTGGTTCATGGATGTTGTGTGTTGTAACTATTGTCAGAAATTTATTACTGCTCTTGGTTCTCTTCTTCCCTTTTTACTCCTTCCCTTTTCCTTTTCTTCTTTTCTACAAAACACTATTTCCTCCACATTTTCTTCTGCATACAATTACTACTTACTCTCTTCCCTTCTTTTATTATGAGTGAACTTTGCAACAGTTCCTTCTTTTGACACATCGAAGTCTTCCTCTTTGGACTTCTCTATCTCTGTATGTTACACACTCAATTGTGTCTGACTCTTTGCAACCCCGTGGACTGTAGCCCACCAGTCTCCTCTGTCCACGGGATTTTCCAGGCCAGATAAATGGAATAGGTTGCCATTTCCTCCTCCAGGGGATCTTGCCGACCCAAAGATCAAACCTGGGTCTCCTCATTGGCAGGCAGATTCTTTACCATCTGAGCCACTAGAGAAGTCCAAATAATACCAAACCCTTATCCTTTCCCAGGTCCACTGAATTCCTAACTCACGGTTACTGCTATCAGTTCTTCCCCTTAATTTTGCCTCACGGTCACAGTGAGACCTCTCTCAGATTTATGTTCTGCCTTCTTGGTTGTCACAGCTGCTTGGTAATATTCTGGGATTACAGATCTGGTTGCTTAACTGGAGCCCATACACACACTGCTGCTCTGGTTTCCCCATCTCCTGCTGCACCAAGAGCTCAATCCCCTTACCTCTGATCTCCTTCTTTCTTAGCAGATGAGAAAACAAGCTTCTGTCAAGTCAGAATTACCTTGTTGGTGGTTTAACTGTGAGTTGAGCGTCGCCTTTGTCTCTCCTTCATCAGTAGTTTGGCAACAGAAGTTGTCACGAATCACTGAGAAGAGAAAGGAAAGGCAAGTTGAGATCTCAGACCTGGACCAGGAGTTGCATCTCACAGTTATACATCCAGGCACATCCTTGACTCCCACACTTCAGGGAAAACCTTTCAGCCCACAGGGAACCCTGGGCTTCAGTGAGTCTCTCAAGTCCTGTGAGACTTGATGTTGCCCCTGTAACCTTACAGCTGTTCTACACTGAATACCCCTCTCAAGGTTCAAAAAAGAATAGACAGTGGAAAGTTGTAAACAGTGGTCAACCCCCTTTCTAAATGATCGGGAAACAATGAAAGCCAATTTAAAATAAATAATAAATGTGGAATGTGCTTTGTAAATTCTATGTGCAACTAAGACTAGGGAAGAAGCAGAAGGATTTATTCACGAGAAAAGTAATGTTTCTAAAGAAATAGACCTATGTTATAGAAGAAAAGCCCCAATGTCTTTAGAAGATGAAGATTTTAAAAAGAAGAGAGAAAGGAGGGAAGGAAAGAATGGAGGGAGGGAAGAAGGAAGGAAGGAAAAAAGATCTTGGGCCAGGGAAGAAGATCTGGTTATAGAGACACAACACTGAAGAGAAAGTCTTATTTCCCTGGGGTGAGATAATGGGGAGAGATTCAGGAAATAGGGACAGACACTGGCTGAAAGGCACAGACAGGAAGTGGCTGCTTTATGAACGGCACAAACAGGAAGTAAATATTGCCATAGCTGTATCAATGACCCAGGAGGTGGTAATAAGCACGGGAAACCAGGTCAAGGCACCCCTGCATCAAAACTGCATTTCAAGGTGACTCAGCACACATAGTTGGAAAAGCAAGACTCACAAGAAATGAAGAAAAACCACTCAAGCAATAGAGAAAGATGCTGACCGAAGATGCTGCTAGAAGGATGGATGGCAGGAGCATACCTCCTGGTGTGGGGGTGGGAGAGGGGGGCAGGCAATACCCACTGAGGGCTCAGGGCAGTAAGAGATGCTTTTTCCATCTCCAGGACACCTTGACATCATGCCCAGGCCAACTTCAGGAGAGGACATGGGGGGCAAATCCTGTGTGGGTGAGAGGTTTTAGAAATGTAAGGAGGCTCCAGAAGCAGGCATTTCAGGGATGGGAGTGAGGGGGCTTCTCTGACCTCTCCTACCAGCATCTTGGCTCCGGGCTGCTGACCCTAAGCTCCTGTGGACAGCTGGGCCTGGAAGGTACTAGCAACAACAACCCCACCTCTGGAGGCAGGTGGGAAGCTGCATTAGACCAGGAGGTAGCAGATGCAAGCCTGATGGGTAGGACCTCTCAGCACAGGAAGCCCCAGAAACTAACACACATGATGTGGGTGCTGGGGTCCAGGGAGGAGAATCCTTACAGTATTGGGAGAGGATCAGAGCCCCTGAGATGTGGGCAGTAAAGGTAACCACTTTTCCCTTCCTACTCGTGGCCTGGAGACACCATGGTTACAAACATAGTATTGACTTGAAATTTGTGCCTTTTATTTCTTTTTTGGACTTTGATATTGCATTGTGGAAATGAGATAGCTCTTATTTTACAAGACATAATTTTTGCAAATAAACACATCCCATCCTTTATACTGACTTCTTTTACTTTTTCTCTGCTCAAAAATCTTATATTACTACTTTATTTCTCAAATAATAAGTTTCAAATTCCTTAGCACAGGATGTCCAAACTTCAAAAATCCCCTCCAACTCCCTTTTCCAGAAGGAGCTTCCAAAACCTGCCACCCATGCTCCCTTTTGTAGCCACGTGGTTCTGCAAGTCTACTGTTCCTTTTTCCTGATGTAGCTTTCCCATGCTGCCCCTCCACAATGTATGGGTAGGTACTGGCCTTCTCCTGCAAATTCTCCACTCTGTTAGGGGAAGTAAGTTGGCATGTGACTGCCGTGAATGACAAATTTTTTCCTACAAAGAAAATCTTTTCATCTTTGAGCGTGTCTGCAAGTATTAGGGAAGGCCCCCTCCTTTCCAACAAAAGGGCATAATTCATGCCTTCCTCCAAAAGAGTAGACTCAAATCCTATGTTTCTCAGCTTCAAAAATAGATCCTGGCTGAGCAATCATTTGTGGCATTACTGGGTTAAGGTGTCACCCCTATTACCTTTAAGCTCCATGGAGACAGATTATGTGTGTTTTCTTTCCCATTTTACCTACCACTAGGCAGTCACTCAGTAAAATAACTTTCAAATATATGAAAAGTGAATGAATGAATCAGTGAATGAAGTGGACTTGAGTCCCCAAAAGTTGTTGAAAGCTCTAATTACCGTTTTGGAAGCTATTGCAAATCTGAAGTAAATCAGGATAGGCCTTCAGGTTAATATTGTTGAAAAGGGCTTCCAGAACCGTCTTGTCAAATTTCTTCTCCAGCTCACTGAGAACTTCATACACCACTCTTTCCACCGGGACCAGATTTATACAAGCTTCTTGAAAGTGCTTGAAAAATATTGAATGGAGAATTAGGTAGCTTTGAGTGTATGGGTTAAGGGAGACTCAGATCAGAAATAAACAAATTTGTTCCCTGGTGAAGTGTTAGAATGTTACATATATTTGGACTGGTTCCCTGATAGCTCAGTTGGTAAAGAATCTGCCTGCAATGCAAGAGACCCCGGTTCAATTCCTAGGTTGTGAAGATCCCCTGGAGAAGGAAATGGCAACCCACTCCAGTATTCTTGCCTGGAGAATCTCAAGGACAGAGGAGCATGGCGGGCTACAGTCCATGGGGTCACAAGAGTTGGACACATCTTGGCAACTAAACCACCACCACCACCACCCACTCCAGTAATCTCAATCTTCCCTTGTGGTTTAGCTGGTAAAGAATCCGCCTACAATGCTGGGGACTTGGGTTCAATCCGTGGGTTGGGAAGATCCCTTGGAGAAGGGAACAGCTACCCACTTCAGTATTCTGGCCTGGAAAATTCCATGGACTGTATAGTCCATGGGGTCACAAAGAATTGGACATCACTGAGCAACTTTCACTTTCACTACATATATTTGAATGACATCTAAAATATCCTCCATTGTAAAAACAGACTCTTATTTTGTTAACCTGCCTCTCTGACACTGATGTCCAGTTAAGAGAGCAATTCTGAAGAATAAAAATAAGTTCAAAGTTGAACGTGGTGTGGGGACTTGAAGAGCCTGGCCAGGATGCTTCAGGAGTGGTCCTTACTGGTATTGAGCGGCCGTTTTGTTGACCAGACAACAACCGCTGCCCTCGCTTCCCGGAAACCCGGCAACCACTCTCCACTCCTATGAACATGGCCAAAGGGCAAAGAAAATTCACAAAGACAAAATGGTGACTTGCCCCCAGATTCCCAGGAAGGCTCACAGCACATTCTGCATCCAGAAATGTCTAAAGAATAACAGTGTGGAGACAGCAGCAAGCACTTTGTTCCAAATTCATCTGAACGTGACACGACTTCCCTGTGAGTTCATTCACCTCAGATTCAAGCATGTAAAAGAAGCGAGCTTTGTGATGAGATGTTGCCCAACTCACTTATTCACTTTAATTTTGTTATTGTTATTACATTGTGTCAGTGGATCTAAGACGCTCCCACCTGTGTCTCGTTCCCATTTCCGGTGTTGTCACATTTCCATCGCCATGGCCCTCTCCCATTTACGACAGAAGAAGGAATATTGTCTGTGATGCTGCTTCTCCTATCGCCTCCTAACTGACAGGATGGCAAAGGTCCCTGTTCAAAGGAGGCCCTTTAGCCTGTCCATCGCATTTTAAATTTGGCAGAATATAGTGCGGGGCTGGTTATCAAGAGGAAATTCCCCTCACTTACCTCGTACATTAGCTCAGAGATGAAGCCCCGATCTCGCAGGCCCATGAGGAAAGGAAATGGCTTTGATATGGCATATGCGATCTCCACCTTATTTTCTTTGAAGAGCCTGAATATGAACTCATAGCAGAGCTGCTCCTCTGGGTGCTGCTCCACCGGGTTCTGATCCTCTGTGATCATTCTGAGAAACAAAGACACAGTATGAAAGTAGACACTGGCTTTCCAAGAGATAGAAAATAAAATTTAGCCTCCTTTTTTTTTTTAAATAGCTTCTGAATGCTTTTATATATGAAATGTATATTATAATGACTATTCTTTTTTCTACATGAATATTTACTGTATACATTTTTATACAATTTTTAAAGGTTACATTCTATTTACAGTTATGACAACTGCTGCCGCTGCTACTGCTAAGTCCAACACTGTGCGACCCCATAGACGGCAGCCCACCAGGCTCCCCCGTCCCTGGGATTCTCCAGGCAAGAATACTAGAGTGGGTTGCCATTTCCTTCTCCAATGCATGAAAGTGAAAAGTGAAAGTGAAGTCGCTCAGTTGTGTCAGATTCTTCTGCAGCCCATCAGCCCCCTCCATCCATGGGATTTTCCAGGCAAGAGTACTGGAGTGGGGTGCCATTTGCTTCTCCACAGTTATGACAAAATACTATCTATAATTCCCATGTTGTACAACATAGTTTGTCTCCCAGTCTTCCACTCTAAATTCCCTCTCCTCCATTTCTCCCCACTAGTAATCACTAGTTTGATTTCTAAATTTATGAGTCTGCTTCTTCTTTGTTATATTCATTAGTTGGTTGTATTTTTTAGATTCCATATGTAACTGATATCATCCAGTATTCGTCTTTCTCTGTCTGACTTACTTCACTTAGTATCCATATATGTTGTGGCAACTGGCAAAAATTTCATTCATTATTTATTGCTGAGTAGTATTCCATAAGGAAAAGGGAATGGCAACGCACTCCAGTATTCTTGTCTGGAGAATCCCAGGGATGGGGGAGCCTGGTGGGCTTACAGTCCATGGGGTCACAAAGATCAAGTGACTAAGCACAGCACAGCACACATTATTCCATATATATATGGAATATATATATATATATATATATATATATATATATATATATAAAAAGTTAAAGTGTTAGTCACTCAGTCATGTCTGATTCTTTGCAAACCCCATAGACTGTAGCCCACCAGACTCCTCTGTCCATGGGATTCTCCAGGCAAGAATACTGGACTGGATAGCCATTCCCTTCTCCATGGCATTCTTCCTGACCTAGGGATTGAACCCAAGTTTTCTGCATTTCAGGCAGATTCTTTACCATCTGAGCCTCTATATATACATATATATAGACAATTACAACTAATGCTGCTAGGAGAACTGGGGTGCATATATCTTTTCAAATTGGTGTTATTGCTTTTTTCAGATAAATACCCAGGAGTGAAATTGCTGAGTCATATTGTATTTCTATTTTTAGTTTTTTGAGGAAGTTTCATATTGTTTTCTACAATGGCTGCACCAATTTACATCAGCAATATAGGAAGGCTCCCTTTTCTCTACATCCCCACCAACGTGTGTTATTTGCCTTTTTGATGATAGATACTCAGTGGAGAGTCAACATGGATAAAACTATGTTCTTGTGGAAGGGCCACAATAGATGGAATCTATTTAACTTAGAGAATAATCACGGGTGAAATAGAAGAACACACTGGGCCTAAGGAAGACCTGCACCTAGAAAGAGTTTACCCTGCGCTACTTAAAACTTCCATAAAGAGACTTTCACCCAAACTCTCTTCGAAAACATTGAAATTTAAAATGATAAAACTTTATAGGAATTTATAACGATATTGTGATGGTTAATTTTATGTGTCAAACTGGAGGATTTGGGAGGATAAGATTACTATTTTATGTTAAACTGGTGAAATTTGAGTAAGCAGTTTGCCCTGCATAATGTGAGCTGGGCCTCATCCAATCAGTTGAAGGCCTGAATAAAACAAAAAGACCAGCCTCCCTGACTAAGCAGGAATTCTCCAGCTGACTACTTTCAGAGACTCTGCAGGGTCTCTGGGCTGCTGGCCCATAGCAGACTTCCAACTTGCTGGCCTCCATTTTTGTGTGAGCCAATTCCTTATTAATAAATCTCTCTCTTTCTCTACACACACACACATACACACAATATAGCCTATTGGTTCCGTTTCTCTGAAGAATTCTGACAATTACACATCATCAAAAAAGAAGTTACAAAGAAATAAAAAAATCAGCTGAGATAATACAACAGAATTGACCACCGAACTGAAAGTCTTCTTAGTTAATAACAAATAGAAGAAATCTCTGGAAGGTATAAAAGAAATAGACCACTCCCATCTGTAACTGCAGAGGCAGAAATGGCATTCCACATCATAAAATTAGGTCAAAGACTTCTCTGATAAAGTTTCAATTAAATATTGAGAATATGTCTTTCTCTTTGGCCTAATATAGAGGTGTGTGTGAATATTCAAAACTAGGACAGGGTTGTTCTGTATCTTAACCTGCCCGTGGAAGTGTTATATGCACAAAGAACTATAAGAGCTCTGGATTTCAGACATAACCACATCTCTGAGGAGTAATTTTAGTACTCAAAAAGCTTTGTAATTCTGATTCTTCCTTGATAAATTGTTTCCCTTGCTGATAATTTCTTAATCCACTTCTCAGTGTTGCTAAAAGGTATATAGACTCATAGGATATTTTTTATCTCACTGTAAGAGGGTCATTGGAACTTCCCATTCTCCAAATACACATCATGATAGAAAAAACCCATTTCTTCATTGAATTCCTTAAAAAATGAAAAAGACTTCTGGTTAAAGATAATTGATTGAAAGTAAGTGTTTTTCTCCTCTCTCGCTAGAGAGTCCTATAAGACATTAATAAAGAAATTAAAGTCATAATGACAAAGAGAAAAGAATTAGATGAGATACTTAAACCAAAGTCTGAAAAAGTGGTCAGAACATTAATGACTATTACTGGTAGTGGATGCTCCCAGGGGTCAGAGAGGGGCCTCCCCTGGGGAGGTAGTGCAGGCAGGGAAGAAGACACAAGGATGAAAACAGAGGGATTGTTTGAAAGGAGAAAATATAAATCAGTGTGCTCCCTTATTCCTCCCTGACCCCAACCAGAACTTTTTCATCTATGCAGGAGACTAGAGGTTTCTTCTTAAGAAATCTATAAATGACTCGGGAAAAACATCTTCGCCTTCGGGCATTTGCTGGGATTCACCCAGCAAAGCCACAAGTTTTCAAGTCCATCTCATTAATGGAGTCCCAAGCTAGCTTATCAGTGCCTTGCCCTTAAGAATGAACAAACGATTACAGACCACAGCCATTCATGGAAACCAACGGCATGAAAGGGCAGAACCAAGATGAGCAGAGGGCAAAAATTACTCCAGCATAAACAGAAATGTTACAGGAAACAGAGTTTCTAAAAAAAACCAAAAAAACAATTTTCATACACATAGGAGACAGTATTATGTCCAAGATGCCAAGAAGACAAGACCAGAAAATAAGATAATGGGCTTGGAAATTTTAAAAGATTATTGAATTTTTTTTTATGTTTAACTAAACTGATCATAAAATAAAGACAACAGAATTTTTCCAGAACGTAGCTGGAAAAAATTTGTAAAGGAGAAAGGAAAGTAAATTTGAAACATCTGACTGTCTAAAATAGTTATGCAAGTGTGTAGATTCAGAATTAAAAGGAAATGAGTAAAACATATATGTATGCCCTGTTCAGACATTTGTGTGTGAAATGTGAAAAAAATAGCTGTCTGGAGGCTCAGAAAACACATCACTCACGCATTCTCTGTGCTGCTCACATAGTTTTCAATGTTCAATATTCTTTGTGTGTGTGCTTAGTTGCTCAGTCACGTCCTACCTTTTGTGACCCCATGGACAGTAGTAGCCTGCTAGTCTCTTTTGTCCATGGAATTCTAGGCAAGATACTGGAGTGTGTTGCCACGCCCTCCTCCAGGGAATCTTCCCAACCAGGGATTGAACCCAGGTTTCCTGAATTGCAGGAGGATTTTGTACCGTCTGAGCCGCCAGGGAAGCAAGCCCTCAATGTTCTTTCCTTCTGGGCAAAGGTAGGGATGCACCTCCTTGCCTTCTTGTGCTGATGGGTGTCACTTTGGGAGAGGAATTCAGAGCCAGTACATGTGAGTCATGCTCACCATACCTCAGCTTGCTCTGGTGGCTATCACTTCAGGTGGTGGCCCTTCACCAGTCAGAGACAGTCCAGGATGAGGAGTCCTTGAAGCAGCCAGGGACCCGTGAGATTTTTAGAACTGTCTGTTTCAAAGGAATGTGCTGCGGTGCTTAGCTGCTCAGTCATGTCTGATGCTTTGCAACCCTTTGGACTGTAGCCCACCAGGCTCCTTGATCCATGGGGTTTTTTTCAGGCAAGAATGCTAGAGTGGGTCAGCATTTCTTCTTCCATGGAATCTTCCCAACCCAGGGATCGAAACTGCATCTCCTGTGGCTCTTGTGCTGCAGGCGGATTCTTTACCCGCTAAGCCACTGGGGAAGCTCATTGCAATACAATAATCTACTCCAAACTTACTGACACATGGTCTGGGACAAATTATTTGCTGATATCAGTCTATAAGAGAATCAGGAAATCAATACCAGCAAATTCTATTATTCAAGAAGGGGAAGGCATTACTAAAATCAGCTAAAATACTAATGTCTAAAAACTGTAAATTCATTTGAGAACAGAAAGTACATCTCAAAATTATTTTACAATAGTAATTCTCAAAGTGTGGTCTGGGGACCCTGGGGATTTTGTGCAAAACCCTTTCAGGTGTCATCAGAGCCAAAACTATTTTCAGATAAGATGTTATTTCCCCTTTTTCTTTCTCATCCTCTTACAAATGTATAGTAGATTTTTCCAGAGAATACATGGCCAATGGTATCACAAGAGATTGAATGAAGAAGCAGAGAGGAGAATCAAACTGTCTTCTACAGAATCAGCTATTAGATTTGCAAAAATGTGAACATTGCTAATGTCATTAACTTAGTTTATTTTAGAAGACATAGTTATTTTTCATAAAATATATCATTTATGTTAGCAAGTAATGAGTTCCTCACCATCATTATTATTATTAAATGAATGAATGAATAAATATATTTAATTGTCCAAAGTTCTACTTTCTCATATGGTAAATATTAATAGGTATAACCTACATGAGCAAAACCTAACTCTTTGAAATTCCTAATAATATTTCAGAATATAGAGGGTTTAAAATAAAAAAATTTTCAGAAGACCTGTTCTAGAAAGAGAGGATATATACTGCATATAGTAATAAAATTATAGTAAACTTAATCTAAAACTTCAGAGTATATTAAAAATTTTAACAAACCAAATCTGGGCAAGTTAAAAAACTGAGTTAAATTATTTATGTCAAAGACACTAAACTCAAACAGCCTGGCTTCACGTTTGAAGTGTTGAATTAGAGAAACATATACTTGAGATTTAATTAGAAATCATAAAGGTAACAAATAGAATCAAAATGAGACTATAAATCTTACAAAAGATAAAAGTAAAGAAAACATACTGTTTTTCTTAAACAGAGAAAAATGAAGAGGCATTAGATATTAAAAGTTCCCTCGAAATTTATAAGCAAGAAGATATGTGTCATTTTACATAGATTAAATTTTCATCTATCAAAGATACAATTTAGCTTTGATAAAACTACCAAAGATACAACAAAAACAAGGTGACATTAAAAATATTAAAAGCCAAAAAATGGGCGAGTGACATTAAAGAATTGTAAACAAGAGAGAGAGCAGAATTCACAATATCTGTATTTTAATAACATTTAAGACTACTAATAGACAAATCTTTCAAAGTTGTTAAAAATTTTTACTTTCAATTTTTAACTCCACAAGTGTATTTAAAAAGATATATGGGATATAAGTTTTTAAAATTGCAAAATAGATATATTAATAACTTGGTCATAAACACAAGAACATACCGAGTATTGGGCCCTGAATTGATCTAAATGAATAATAATAAAAAGAAATTAAATAGGTTACATGTTCTGGCTATAAGATAATATTACAGTAGAACCATAATACTTTTAATACAAACGTTTTAAGAAAAAAATCTAACTTGTAGTGGTTTTAAAAGTTCAATTTTTGGTTTCAGTTCTAACAATGCAAAGACCTAAGTAGTCATCACTGACATCCTTACAAAAAGAAAAAAGCTAAACAACCTGAAAATCAATGAATTTCATGTACATACAGGAAAATTAAGGTGACAGGGCAAGCTGTCACCCCCAAAACTGACTGATAGACAAATCCAGAGAATAACAGATGAGATTAGCTATCTGGAATAGAAGCCACTTAAAAGTCATAGACCACAGAAACACTAAAATGGTAAGTTTAGATGGAGGCTGAATGTGGATTTACATGAGAAGGAGAAACTCCTGGGGACCCAGAAAAAGGGCAATTACCTCAAAATCCAGTTCCTTCTAGGCTTCTGTCTCTCTTAATGGAGTGAGGAAAGGGAAAATACTTAACAAGTCATTCTAAAAATTACAGTCTAGGAACACAGTTCCTCTACAAGATTGAAATTTAATCATAAGCCCAAAGAATGCTTTCTCTCCTCTGTACCTTACCTCTTCATAAAGAGGGTGCCAGTATAATAATAAGTGAGGATTATAGCTGAAAGAGCTGCAAGGCTCTATTTAATAAATTCTTAGGGAAATACAAAGAAAATAGGAGAGACAAAACATGTTGATGTATAACACCAAACATGAAGCAATATAGCTTGATTCAGAGTGGATATGGTTAGTTGTAAATATATATTGCAAACTCTAGGGTAACCAATAAAATGTTCTAAAAGAAGTATAATTGGTGGACTAAGAGAGATGAGAAAATGAAATCACAAAATGCTCAGTCAAATGTTCTATTAAACAAACAGGCAGAAAAAGAAAGGAAGAAAAAGGGAAGCAAATAAGCACAATGAATAAAAAACAGTTACAAACATGGTAGATTTTAATCCAACCATAGGAATAATCACTTTAAATATGAATGGTCTAAATACACCAATTAAAAGACAGAGATTGACAAAGTGAAAAAGTAACACCCAGCTATATATTGTCTTTGAGAAAGGGATTTTAAATATAAAACACAGATGGGTTAAAAGTGAAGGGATGAAGAAGTGCCATGCCAGCATCCATCACAGGAAAGTTGTAGAAGCTATATTAATGTCAGAGAAGACCTCAGAGTAAGGAAAATCTCAGAGACAAAGACAAGTATTGTACAAAGGGCAAATTTCTCCAAGAAGATTCAGCAATCCTTAATGTATATGCAACTAATCTAAGTAGCATCAAAACATGAGACACAATTTGGTAGAACTACAAGAAGAAATAGACAAATCCGCCCCTGTTGTTGGAGAATTCAATACCCCTCTTTTAGTAATGGACAGAACAAGGAGGCAGAAAGTAAGTAGAGATAGAGTTGACCTGAACAGCACCACCAACTTAAAGACTATTTATTCTACAGTGAAAAAATGTACACACCACTCATGTTCACATGAAATATTTACTAAAATGTACCACATTCTGAGCTGTAAAACTTCTCTTAACAAATTAAAAAGAAAATAAATCAGAAAAAATTATATTCTCAGACCACAATAAAAGTAGAAATAACAGAAATATAGCTGTGTATTTTGAAAATTCCACAATACTTAAAGACAAAATAGCCTATTTCTAGAATCAAAGAAGTCTCAAGAGAAATCTAAAATTACTTAGAATGAAATTAAAATGAAAACACACTTTCACAAAAGTTAAAGAATGCAGCACAGAAGTGGTTAGAGAGACATGTGTGGTGTTAAAATGCATATTAGAAGAAAGATCTAAATCAATAATATAAGCTTCCATCTGAAGAAACTAGAGAAAAAGGAGAAACGTAAGCCTACGTCAAGCAGAAGAAATCATAAAAATCAGGTAATAATCAATAACACTGAAACAGAAAAGCAGAAAAAAACCAATGAAACCAGAAGCTAATTTTTTTAATCAATACAACTGATAAACTTCTATCTAGACTAATAAAGAAAACGATGGCAGAAATTACCAATATCAAAAACAAAACAGGGCTCATTACTATTAATCCTATGAACATTAAAAGGATAATAAAGAAATAATACTACAGATGATGCTATCCCTACAAATTTGATAAAATGGGGCAAACCTTGAAACAAAATGCCAAAACTCACACAAAGAGATAGCTCATCTGAATAGGTCTGTATCTATTAAAGGAACTGAACTAATAACTAATAGCGCCCTCCAAAAAAGAAGCACCAGGCCCAGATGGTATCCCTAGTGAATTCTACCAAACCATTTCAACTATAACCTCTTCCAGAAAATAGAAGCAGATGTACACCCTCCTATCTCATTCTATGAGATCAGCATTACCCCACTCTCACCTCTCAGAGCCTTTCTTTTCCTGCCTGGAAGCCAAAGGCTAGTTGGACTTCAAGCTCCACTGGCTCATTCTCCCATCTCTCAGGAGCAAGTGGGAGCAGGGATGCAGAGTCAGCCTCCAGGAGCAACGGCGCTGAGCACTAAGGACCTAGCAAGCTGCACCACTGCAGGCAGAAATGCTGGGGCCCAGCTAGTGCCAGAAATATCCCTAGCTTGGCAGCCCAGGTTAGAGGAGTTTTTACATTTACCATGCACTTTTACATTCCTTAAATTGTTTACCACGAAAAATGGATTGATGGTTGACAATAAGTCTTCTCTTTTTCAAAGACTATTTCCCTCTTTCTCTAGCCAGATGTGTAATACACCCCAGAATAGAAAAAACAGCCACTCCCTCCCTTCCTGTTTGAATTCATTCATGTTGAGCCCCATCTATTTTCAGTTCTTCTAGCAAGTTCCTGAGTTGACTCTCAGACTCGGTGCTCTGTCAAAAATATTCCTCCATTACCCAGAAACTGAGCAACGTTTTTAACAACAGTTAGGCAATCAATTTGGATGTTAGTTTTTCTAAAAAGACGCTTCCTGGACAGAATTGTCTTTGGAGGTAGGGATGGAGAAGGCACTGGGGAAAATGAAAAGGCTCAGAGGGCACAAGGAATCACCCAACCTTGCTGCAAGCCCTCAAGGGTTTGCAACAGTTTCCAACAGGGCCCACCCAGCATCATGGCCGTTACAGGAAAATAAGAAGGTGGCGTCAGTCAAGGTGTCTTTCAGTTTCCCCCACAGCTAATCCACAACCATTTCTGAAATTGCCTTCACTCATTAATTGATTGATTTGTCATCTCATTCTGTTTATACCTGCAGGCTGAGACTGGGTAGACAGAAATAATGAGCATGGACACCAGGACATGCTCTCTCCTTAGGGGAGATGCAGGATACAGGAGGCCAGGACTAACCTGCAGTTAGAGGGGCTGCCAGCACTTGCCATCTTCTTCTTAGACCATGGAGCCAGCCCCAGATCACTCTTGCTTAGATTTTCACTGCCTCCCTCCTTTCCCAGAGCTGTGACAAGAAAGTCTGCCCATCTGTCAGCCCCTCGGGCGCAGCACCTAAAGGGTAGAAGAAAAGTGAAACAGCTTAACTGGGTGCAGTGGGTGTGCCAACACGCTGGTCTTTCCTCCTCCCAGTCTCAGCCCTCAGGGAGGAGGAACAGAGCATCCACAGAAGAGAGGGAACCCCTTGCTCTTGCAAAGGAAAGAGGGCAGGAAAGCTCCTTGAACTCAAGCAGATCAGACGTGTTTTGAGGTGAAGTGGCACAGTGCTGACAGAGAGGAAGAAACTCAACGTTTGCTCCTGCCCCCTGCCAAGGTGCCTGTGAGCAGAAAAAAAAGGAAAGCCAGACATTTCAGATTTTCTCATAGGCCCATGGGCTGACCTGGCACAGTTGTGAGCCTGGACTGGATGAATTAGACCTAGTATTCAGATCCAGTATTCAGACCCAGGACTGGAGAGAACCAAAATGCTGGAAAAAATATTCTTCAAATTTCCAGAAAGCAGCCAGAGGCCAGAAAGACCTCTCCCAGTTCCAGCAACCAGAAGGAAGAGCTAAGTTTAGGCAGAGAAAACTGATGTGCAATTCTAAGTTTTCTTGAATCTATGGGCACTTTTCAAATGCAGCCAGGAGTGCTTAGGAAAAAAATTGAGCTTCAACTAGTCTCTGAAATCTCAAAGTGACAGGCTTTTCATTGGATGGGGGAAGGGTTTAGAACTAAGACTCCCTACATCTTAAAGGACAAGGTGATGATGCTAGCAACAAGTGTGTTACATTTATATATGCACATCATTTTTTCATTTATACCCAGCTCTCATTTTGTAAAGGATTTGAAGCAACTTTGGAAAAGTTTGGTGGAGCTAGTGGTAAAGAACCCGCCTGCCAATGCAGGAGACATAAGAGAAGCTGGTTCCATCCCTGTGTCTGGAAGACTCCCTGGAGGAGGGCATGGCAACCCACTCCAGTACTCTTGCCTGGAGAATCTCACAGACAGAGGAGCCCAAAAGGGTCTCAAAGAGTCAGAAATGATTGAAGCGACTTAACAGGCACTCAGGAAAAGCACGCTTTACGCCTTTATGCTTTTCATTAACATAAAGTTGAAAGATAAAGGAACAGGGGCAAAGCACAGATAAATAAACAAAACCAGAGGAATAGAAATCCAGGCAGGGGGGGAGGGAAGAGGGAGGGGGGTTCCGGAGGGGAAGCATATGTAAACCCATTGTGATATCATGACAATGTATGGCAAAAACAATTAATAAAAAAAAAAAAAAGAAATCCAGGCAGGACAATGGGTCAAAGATAGAGGTGAAAGAGAGTCAAGGTGTCTATAGAATCCAGGGTCTTGGTGAGAGTCATGGGCCAAAGTAGGTGAGAACTGGGAACCTCCAAGTAGTATGTTTCTGAAGTATGTCTCACTGAATCCCAGTGCTTCTGACTCACCGTAGATATGCTCGAAAACCTGCATAAATATGTTTCCCAAGTATAGGGGGCAGAAGATTTCTACCCCTCTACCCTTGTCTGTTCTCTTTCGCCCAAAGAAGTAAACACGAATCTGGCTGGGCAAATTCCAGGACGTGATGAGCCCAGTGGGCAGGGTCCATGTGCCTACCAGGTGCTGACATACATGTGACCACCCACTTCTCTCTCTCCCTCACTTTGTGGGCAAAAAGGCTAGTAAGCTCTGCCTCTGTCGGGCATCGCTGTCTTTGGTTTTTGAACTCCATTGGACACAGCAGCCGTGACAAAGTTGGACACAGACTAGACCAGCTGGCATAAATATGCCGCCTTTTTCACTTATAAGCACAAGGTCTTTGGTGTTCCTCAGCTGATGGTGGTAAGATTAGGGCTTAGGGGGTATTTCTGCCAAATTTACAAGAAAACTTTACTTGGCAATATTCTGCATTAGCCAGATAATGGTAGGAACTTTAGCTTCTGTTTTCCCACTGCCTATTTTCCTCTGTGTTCACTAGAGACTCAGTGTCTAGGATAAGATCAGGCCATGTCTGGTGCAAGCCCACTAATGACCATCAGATGATCCCTGGCTCATAATGGAGGGGTAGTGTTGTCTCATTTTTCTTCCATATGCCCTGGGGGATGATGAGATTCTGACCTGCCTCCTTGCTCTATCCTCCCACCCAGATTTAGGTCAAGTAGGTGATAATCTCTGAAGGCAAGTTAGCACTTTCTACCTGAAAAAATATCTCTCCATTTGGTTAAATGTGCTAAGATCTGACATTTGGAATAGACGTGTGAATTGCAGAGTTCTGATCACAATCCAATGTTATTAATTTGCTATTAGCTTACCAAAGTCTACTCATGTTTGAACACTGTTGGTTTTTTCTTTTTTAATATGTCTACTTAGGTCAGATAACCCAATGACATTTCTGTGAAGATCTGTTGCCCACAATACACTCTCTGCTACCAGCTTTTTGGGCTTCCCAGGTGTCTCAGTGGTAAAGAAACTGACTGTCAAGCAGGAGACATGGGTTTGATCCCTGGGTCGGGAGGATCCCCTGGAGTAAGAAATGGCAACCCACTCCAGTATTCTTGCCTGGGAAACTCCATGGACAGAGGAGCCTCATGGACTACAGTCGAAGGGTTCAAAAGAGTCAGACATGACTCAGCAACTAAAAAACAACAACCAACTTTTTAATCAGTTGGGATGTGGGGGTACAAGTAACCAAAACTGCCTCAGATTAACTCAGGCAGAAAATCAATTTCTTAGAAGTATATTGGGTAGCTCAAAGAATTTATAAGAAGGCTGGAGGACTGAAATAAGAAATTAGGCAGTCTAGGCAGTAAGATCCCCAGCCCAGATCATGTATGTGGCCACTGATTTGACAAATATATTCTCTCCATTCTGATTAAAAAGGAGGATCAGAAACTTTTTATTCTCACAGGACAGATAAGATTATTCATTCACAGCTTTTCTTGAAGTGATATTAACTCATCTGTCTTTTGTCATAACACAGTCCAAAGAGATCTGGATCACCCGGGCCTCTCAAAGAACATCACACAGATCGATTATGTTGGTGATATTGTGGTGATCAGACAGGATGAGATGGGCCACACACCTAAAGAGAAAAAAAATTACTGGCCCTTCAACAACAAGGCCGAATCTCGAAAGCATTGTGATGAGCAAAAGAAGCAGGACACCCAAAAGTGCATACTGGGTGTTTCCATTTATGTAAAACTTTAATACAAGCAGAATGAATCTGCAGTCATAGAAAAAGTATATCAGTGATTGCCTGATGCTGGGGTTGGAGAGGAGGGAACTTTCTGGGGTGATAGAATTGGTCTGTATCTTAATTGTGGTTGTAATTGCATTTGTAAACACTCATCATATGCACACTTACGATGGATGTACTTTACGCTTCAATAAAGTTGAGCTCTTGCCCATATAGGTTAACCTTGGTTTCAAGGATTCTTAGACCTTAGAACTGTGTTTCCCATTTGTTTTTTTTGTTTTTTTTTTTCTGAGGAATAAGACACCATATGTGTCCTGGTAGGGGAACCATGGACTGAATACATTTGAACATCAGTGATTTCAGTTTAGTCGCTCAGTTGTGTCCGACTCTTTGCAACCCCATGGACTGCAGCACTCCAGGCCTCCCTGTCCATCACTGACTCCCGGAGTTTACTCAAACTCATGTCCATTAAGTCAGTGATGCCATTCAACCATCTCATCCTCTGTCGTCCCCTTCTCCTTCCACCTTCAATCTTTCCCAGCATCCGGGTCTTTTCTAATGAGTCAGCTCTTAGCATCAAGTGGCCAAAGTATTGGAGTTTCAGCTTCAACATCAGTCCCTCCAATGAACACCCAGGACTGATCTCCTTTAGGATGGACTGACTGGATCTCTTTGCAGTCCAAGGGACTTTCAAGAGTCTTCTCCAACGCCACAGATCAAAAGCATCAATTCTTCGGCCCTCAGCTTTCTTTATAGTCCAATTCTCACATCCATATATGACTACTGGAAAAACCATAGCCTTGACTAGATGGACCTTTGTTGGCAAAGTAACATCTCTGCTTTTTAATATGCTGTCTAGGCTGGTCATAGCTTTTCTCCCAAGGAGTGAGCAGTGATTTAAAGAAAGTTAAACAGATTTCCGTATTAAAGGATTTCTCACAGAACCTACACAATAGTGCATATTAGAAATCTTTAATGGGCTATGCAGAGGGGGCATTCCCTGCCTCCCTGGAGGCGTCTCCTGGCCCCAGCTCTGCCCTAGATCCAGGTTCCACATGCTCCCAGCTCCTGCCTGCCAGTCTATCCAAAGGTACTTGCCTGCCTGGAGGTCTGCCTGCCACTGCATGATTTCAGTTTATGTTTGGGTTTCCTTTGATTTCAATTTTCTTATGCAGTAATTTTATCCTGACCAAGTACAGGCATTTCTGAGTCACCTCACCTCTGCTTTGTTTTTCTCCCTTAAATTTGATAATCTCTAGTAAATTCATTTAGTTGTGCCACCATCACCATCACCACAATTCAGTTTAGGTACATTTTCATTACTCCAAAAAGTAAAGAAGGAAGAGGTGTCCTGGGGAAATACAGAGGTGGGTAGGGAGGCAAACAGACAGCAGATTCCCAGTTCCTGGGGACCCTGGGGCTGACCCCTAGACCTCCTCCCCTCGGGATAAGCAGCAATCCCCTTCCCCAGCCCCCACAAGCCCTGGGAATCTCACCAGTTTCCGGAGGTGGAGAAAGGCTGCAGACACCGAGGCCCTGCCTTCAGCTCTGCACAATCGGCCCAAGTACTTTCACTTTCCTTTCCTAGAAGCCAGGCCCTCCTCGTGTGTAGCAAAGCAGAGACTTCCTGTTTTGCCCCCTGGTATTTCCCTGCTCTTTTCCCAGTCTCCCAGGAGCTACCCCAGGCCAGCCCCTGGATCCGCAAGGGGGGCACGAAAAGGTAGCCATCTCAGCATCCAGGTGGGTTTTCATCTAGGCTGCTTTATTCACTTTGGGTGATTAACTTTTACCGTTCATGTCCTGGCAGCAGCTGCAGCTGCTGCATGAAACTAAACAACTTCAACTGTGACTCTTTGTAAAATAGTATTTTCCAAAGAGTCAGCGAGGGGACTGTGGAATTTAACAGGAGACGGTTGAAAAGAAAACAAATGACAAGGAGAAGCAAACTCAGCTCAGTTCTTTTTTCCCTAAATTCTAGTTTGCTTTTGTAGTTGGAACTCAAGTTCTGCTCTCTACATTCATTGTCCGTGAAACGTGATCCTGCACTCTGCCGCCAACGGGCAGCTCATTCATTATTCACTCCACAGGTGACTAGAAGTAGCTGGAAAACTAGTGGGAAAGAGAAACTCAGGAGAGGACATTTCATTTCTGCTCTAGTGTATCCACTTTTCAATATTTTTTCTTGAAACACATTCATGATTATTTTCTTGAAATAAATTTCCAGAAATGAAATTTAGGATTCAAGGGGGTATATATTTTAGGGTATTTGATACTGGTTACTAAATTAATCTCCAGAATGCTGGGACCTGTTTGTATCTGGACCAGGAGTGTCTGTGATTACTGCTATTATTTGTATCTTGACCAACTTGACAGGCAAACGTTACCAAGTTGTTTTTGCTTACACTGCTCTGATTACCATAGAGTTACCATGTTTTTTATATATTTACTGTGCATTTGACTCAATTGTCTGTGTATGTCTTTTGTTTTGTTTTTTCCCTCATTGGATGTTTGTCTTTGCTCGTTCATTTTTAAGACCCTTTTACATAATACGCATCTGAATACTCATCTATGAGATGACTGCCTTATCTTGCACTAGTGAGAAATGGGACTTTGGTCAGATGAGTTCGGCTTGGCCACCAAGTACTTTAAGCTAGTTATTTAACCCCTCTGTGCCTCAAGTGCGTCCTTAGCAATCACAGCAGATGGAGAGTAAGGAATATGATGGATGTTCTGTTCTAAATGCTGTGGTATAATTAGTCATTCAGGGCCCCTTCCTCATCTCAGCAAGTGGTCGTTCTGATGCTTTCTGGCTCTGTGCTGATCTTTGCAATATCCTTCCCCTATGCAGATGGTGAACAGTTAGTTCCTTTCCTATTGGTTCTCTATCTTCTATGATTTCATCACAATTACCCCAATAGCATCTTCTCTTGTTTTCTAGTACTGTTGTGATGATTGTTTTTTGCAACACATTTTTGTTATTGTTGTTAAACTTAACATATTTGGGAATGAGGAGAAAGAGACAAGGGCACTCAATCTGCCACTAGGATTAAATACCTAGAAAATCATTGTGCATACATGCTCAGTCATGTCCAACTCTGTGACCCTGTGAACTACAACCCACCAGGCTCCTCTGTCAATGGAATTTTCCAGGCAAGAATACTGGAATGGGTTGCCATTTCCTACCCTAGGGGATCGTCTCAACCCGGGGAATTGAACTTGAGTCTCCTGAGTCTCCTTAATTACAGTTCAATTTTCTCTTCAATACAAAGTTGGAAAAATAGATCCGTGTTCATTATGTTTTTATAAAAATCTCTAGGTGATTGAATTTTTGTTACTGCTTCCCTTTTCTCAACATGTTTTCAAGAATATCAAAGGTGCATTTTCTTCCTATTGTAACTTATTGATATTTTTGCATGGCCTACAAATGGTCAACTGTTGTGATGTCCATGGGCAAGGGAAAAGCCATGTCTGTTCTGAGATGTGAAATGGACACAGGAAGTACTCGGTACATAGTGACTCTGTTTATTACCAGCTGCCTCTTAGGGATTCCAGCATCACATTGTGGGGCACTTTGCCCTCTATGTTACTGAGCATTGTCACTGCTTCCTATGCCCATGAGTCTTTTCAGCAGAGGTGACTGCGGACTGGGAACCAGAATGCCTGTCTCCAGATGCCTGTGCAACACAGAGAGTGGCTCCTCTAACTTTGCAAAGTCTTTGCTTCTCCTTTCTTCTTGTGCCCCTTTTGTAGAAGAACCACCATGACCAGGGCCTTGGAAAAGGCTCTTCTTCAGCACTTCATACATCAGAAGCTGGAGATCGCTTATGCCATCAACAAGCCATTTCCTTTCTTCGAAGGCCTCCGAGACAACTTCTTTATCACCGAGAGACTGTACAGGGTGAGTCACTTGGCGCTTTGCCATGGCAAACCACCCCCACCAAGAATGCCCAACTATTGAGGTCTCAAGCCACAACACTCCAGAGCTTCTAGAATTTGGAAGCTCCAGACTAAAATGGTCATTACCAGGGGAAGAAGGTGTCCAAAGTAGGTAACTTCAAACTAGATGGCTTAAAACAAAGAAATATGTTCTCTCACAGTTCTGAGGTCCAGAAGTCCAAAATCAAGGTGTTGGCAAAGTTGGTTCCTTCTTAAGACTCAAGGACAATCCATTCCCTGAATTCTTCTGTCTTCTGGTACTGCTGGCAATCCGTGGTGAACCTGGTTTATAGAAACTTCATACGTTCTTTCCATCTCTACACTGCCTTCTCTAATGTACCTTCTCCCTTTTTCTTCTCTGACAAGGACAGTTTGTCATTGTGATTTAGGGCCCACCGTAATCCAGGATGGTCTCATTTTAAGATTCTTAATTATACCTGCAAGACCCTTTTTCCAAACACAGTCTTGTTCACAGGTTTCAAGCAGACATATCTTTGGATAGAAGGAGGCACCATTCAATCCATAAGAGTTTGTCACTCAAAGTCCATTCTGATGTGAAGCAAGGCAGACAGTGGGAGATATGGTTATGTGGACAAAGTGAGATTCTTTTCATATAATTTAGGTTTTTAAAGCATTTCCTGAGCCCTAAGAATCTGGGCCCCAAAAAAGTGCTAGCAGTGGTAGGACAATCTTCCCCCAGTCTTGGCCGAGTTGGATCCAACCCCTTTTCAGATCATGATCAGGGTGTCACTGATAGCTTACAGTGAACAATGTCAGATTTGTGATCTCCAAAGAAGAAGATTTAGCTTCAGGACTAGGGACCAGGCTTGATCCCTCAAGAGTTTTTGTGTAGCAGAGTTTTATTAAAGTGAAAAAGGACAAAGAAATCTTCTGACACAGACATCAGAAAGAGTGCCCCATCCACTACTCTTATCAAGGCCTTTTACCAGACCTATACTTTTACCAGACCCACTCCTACAACATATATCTTAAATTAACAAGATTAGAACTAACAGTAGAAAGGTCTTACCAGACCTACTCCCACAACATACAGTCTTAAGATAACAAGATAAGTCAGAAGGTTCTTTTTAAGGAGAAACATGTCCTCCATCAAGATAGATTTTTGTTATATAATCCTTAGCACAGAGTTCAAGATGAGTTTTGTTGTGTAGTCATTAGCTCTGGACTTAAAGAAAACAACATCTTATGTGACTAAGACAAAGCAAAGTAGAAAAAAGCATTTGTCCTTTTCTCCTCCTTGAGAGCCCCAGATCCCTTTCTCCTTCTTTAGGGCCCCGGACCTTTTCCTCCTTGAGGGCCCCAGACACCTTATCAATCTACCTAAGAATTAACTCTCTCATCACTCTTCAGAGAGGCATCCTTGGCCTGGTCATCTAATTAAGTCCCCCTCAGTATTCTTCCTCATAGCAAATTATACTTTCCTTTAGGAATTGGGTATTTATTTAATTTGTGTTTATTATTTAATGTCTATCATTTCAACCCAATAGCGCCCCTCCTCGAACACCATGTTGGTCTTATCTGTTGCTAGAGACCAAAACTCAGCCATTGCTCACCAAACCAAGCCATGGCTCAACAAGGATTTTTCAGTCAATTCTCTCCTGCCATGTTTCTCCTCTTGGCCAACCTCTCAGGAGGATTTCTCTGATTTCCCATTTAGGGCATTTCAAGTTCATGAGAGTAGGAAAGAGAGAGCAGAGGCTAACAAGAAATCCACAGAATTGCAACTTGTGACCAATTCGTACGTCCACAGCTAGAGTCCTGGACAGAGTCTTGGAGAATTAGACAGGAGCAGTCTTTGTCTCCACTTTTCTTCCTTAACATTTCTCTCTTCCCTCAAATGTACCTCAAATAAGTTTCATGAGAGAGACTTATTTTCTAGAATGCTAAACTCCTATGACTAACCACTCAAATATCAATATATATGAAACTCCAAAAGTAAACATGTGGAAATGTGATTTTTCTATGTTAGAGAGTTTGGCTACACAGTTTGCATTAAATTCCTTAAGAGAGCAAAAATCGCTTTCTTACAGCTTAGAAAACCACAAATGTATAATAAATCTCCCTTCCATTTTATAATCATGTACAATAATCCTTTATTCTGCTTTTTAAGGAATCTTTGGAAGCCTGGGGAAATCTGGTCCCTTTATCCAGAGTTGTGTACAACATTCTTACCCGACTGGAGAAGACATTTAGTTTGTCATTTCTGAAGATACTGTTCAGCCAAATTAACCTGAATGAATACCCCAACCTGATAACAACTCTCAATAGCTTCACAAGAGGTATGAGGCTTCTTTTTTTTTAAGTTTTATGTATTTATTATTATTATTTGGCTGTGCTGGGTCTTCACTGCTTTGAGCAGGCTTTCTCTAGTTGCAGTGAGCAGGGCCTAGACTTCGTTGCAGTGCTTGAGCTTCTCAATACCATGGCTTCCCTTCTAGAGGATCACAGGCTCTAGGGCACTCAGGCTTCAGCAGTTGCGACACAGGGGCCCTAGAGCACAGGCTCAGTAATTGTGGCACATGGGCCTAGCTGCTCTGTGGCATGTGGGATCTTCCCAGATCAGGGATCAAACTCACATTCCCTGCATTGGCAGGTGGATTCTTGACCCTTGGACTACCAGGGAAGTCTAAGGCTTCATGAATACCTTTGGGGCTATAGGAACATCATAGAAGTTGCTGTGCTAAAAGTTCAAACTGGTTTTCTGCCTTGAGGACTATGCACTTTAACTTCCCACTTTCTCTTTGAGAAGAAATGGACCATTCTCTCTCAGGAGTGTGGCAGGAAAACAGCCCCTGGCTCTGGTTCTCTAAGGTGAATTTCTAGATGACACAACCATTTCAGTCTTACACGTTCTATGGGGTGGGAGGGACAGGGGGAGGTGACTGTACAATTTAGCATACTGGACAGTCTCTAGGGAAGGGAACACAGAAAGTGATGGAAGAGACCTAGCCTGACAGAAGGAGAGCCAAAGAGTAAGAAAAATGGATATGGATGGATAATAATAAGTATCTTTTTCTTTGTTGAAGTATAGTTGATTCACAATGTTATGTTATTCTTAGGTATACAGCAAAGTGATTCAGTTATATATTTACATTCCTTTTCAGATTTTTTTTCCAGTATAGGTTTTATAAGATATTGAATATTGTTCTCTGTGCTATACAGTAGGTCCTTGTTGCTGGGTTTTTTGTTTTTTTCTGAATGCTTACTATATGCCAGACATTATCCCAGGCACTTTGAATGATTATCTTATGTCATCTTTAAAGCAATCCTTTGAAGTCATTCTTGTTCCCATGTGACATATAAGGAAATTAAGGCTCACAATAACTTTCCCAAAGTTACTTGTCTGCTAAGTGCAGAGCCAGAGTCCTACTTAGATCTCCTAATACTAGGGTCCAAGGTTTTGATTACTATTTTTTTCAACTTAAGATTTATTTTTGATGTGGACCATTTTCAAAGTCTTTATTGAATTTGTTAGAATATTGGTTCTGCTTTATATTTTGGTTTTTTTAGCCATGAGGTGTGTGGGATGGATCTTAGCTCCCTGCCCAAGGATGGAACCCACACCTCTCCTCCCACACATTAGAAAGTGAATGAAGTCTTAACTACCGAACTGCCAGGGAAGTCCCTTAATCACTAATGTAAGCAATCTGCTAGGGGGCAGATTATAAAGCTAAATGAGGGAAGAAAATTAGCTAAAGAAAAAGGGAGAAGGAATTGTGGACACGGAGATAAAAATAGAGAGTATAAGTAAGAAGCAGAGAATGAAGTTCCCTGTGAAAGAGAAGAACTGAATAAATAAAGTGGTACAAAAGAGCAATGACATTGCTGGGAAGAAAGAAGCAAAAGTAAGAGAAGCAGGCAGTTAAATCACTTAGTTTAGTCCAAGTATATGGTTCATTTATCTGAGAACCACAAGGAAAGGATCAGCAAATCACACTGAATAGTAGCTTTCTTACTACTGGAGTCACCACTGTTGACAGCTCTTCATCTGCTCTCTGACACTTTACCATCAAGAGACTCCTCCTCAAAGGGAGAGATGATTCCTTGAGCTACAGGGGCAGCAGAAGAGAAGAGACTTCCCCCAGGCTAGCACAGCTGCACATGGGCCTGACATAGCAGCAGCATCAGGGCAGTTCTGGGAGAAACAAGTTCTCAAAGGCCAGGCTAAGTAAGTCTAAGAGTCAAAGGGATGCACACACTGAATGTACTCCTAACCCAACTCCTACCCACAGCCTGACTGAGCTCTAGCATCTTTCTGGATCCAACTCTGTGATTTTGTTCTAGGATCCTCTCCAAAGTCTGGCCTTACTTTCCTTTTTTTGTTCACTGATTGAGACAAAATGGAGAAGAATCATAAAAGAAACCCAGCCCCGGACATGCAGGGGAACAGCAGGCAGAAAGCCCAGGCCCTGGGGTTGTGGCATGGGAGAGAAGTTCAGTGTGGCCAGATCACAGGGTGCAAGGAGGCATGGAAACTGAGTCTGCAGAAATGAGCAGAAACTAGAATATAGGGGTCCTAGTACACTGTGCTGGTAAAGAATCCACCTGCAATGCAGGAGACCCTGATTCGATCCCTGGGTTGGGAAGATCCCCGGAAGGAGGGCATGGCACCCAGTCCAGTATTCTTGCCTGGAGAAACCCATGGACAGAGGAACCTGGTGGGCTATAGTTCACGGGGTTGCAAAGAGTTGGACACAACTGAGCAACTTTCATAAAAATAAAAACATACACTGTGCAGAGGAATTGTTGTTTAGTTGCTAAGTTGTGTCTGACTCTTTCACGATCCCATGGACTGAGGTCCACCAAGCTCCTCTGTCCATGGGATTCTCCAGGCAAAAACACTGGAATGGGTTGCCATTTTCTTCTTCAGGGGATCTTCCTGACCCAGGGATCAAACCCACATCTCCTACATTGGCAGATGGATTCTTTTCCCACTGAGCCACCAGGGAAGCATGAAGGAATTTATATTTTCTCTTATTTGCTCCAGAGATGTGTGAGATGTTTATTTCTTAAAACAAGGACAGCATTTAAAATTATAGCATTGTACGTAATTGTCTAAATTCTGAAGCCAAAACTAGAGAGAAGCTAAAGAAAATTAAATCCCTGAGTACAAAACCAATTTCAACTTCATATGTCATAACCACTCTGGTGTCACATCAGAGGTTAGCAGCTCTTGATATCTCACTAAAAGGCCACATCAAAGAAAGAAAATCCACCAGGTCCACAAATGGATAATGGATTCATTCTACATACCTGTAAGAGAGTGACTAGCTCCATGACTTTGTCCTACTGAATGTGAAGTATAAAGAAATCCCTTCCCAGTTTGGGATGGACATGTACACACTGCTGTATTTAAAATGGATAACCAACAAGGACCTCCTGTATAGCACAGGGAACTCTGTTCAATGTTAGGTCCCCCTGGAGGGGAGTGGGGTTTGGGGGAGAATGGATACAAGTATCTGTGTGGTTGAGTCCCTTCACTGTTCTCCTGAAATTATCACAACATTGTTAATCAGCTATACCTTAATACAAAATATAAAGTTAAAAAAAAAAAAGAAAGAAATCTCTTCCCCAAATAATTCCTACGTACTTATGTGTGGTCCCTCGCCATTCCCAGTTGTGACTTCCCATGGAGGCTGGAGCAGAATCACAACCAACCCAGCAGGAAGGAGCTCCCCGAGGACCCTGCTATTGCCGTGTCTCCCATGCCAACACCCCTTACGGAGCCTCCTGCCCTGTGCACCCAGTGTCAGCGAGCCCGGAGCACCCGCCCAGCACAGCTCTGAGGTCCTGCGTGAGCTGCCCAGCCCTGCCGGCCTCGCCGTGTCTCTTCCAGGAAACATCCAGGAAGGAAGACTCAGTCCAGGTGAGACACAGACTCCATCCAACATCACTGCCTCCCCATCCTAGGGTGCCTATGGCCCCGGAACCCCAGGGTCCCATCTCTTTATTGACCTGCTTCTTCTCGAGCTCCCACTACCATACATGGCTCTTTCCAAGAAGGACTGTGGGCACTGCCAGGGGCCTGGGTAAGGCCTGGAGCCCAGAACACCTGCTTCCCACCCCTAGAGCAGCCCAAGCCTCTGCTCTTTGAGTCTTGTACTCTGCTGGCTCCTGGCATTTTAACTGTTGGCTCCTCTCCCTGACATCCTGTCCCTGTAACCTACAATGGTTTTCTTCTGACTTCCCTGGCAGCTCAGACCGTAAAGAATCTGCCTGCAATGCAGGAGACCCAGGTTCGATCTCTGGGTCTGGAAGATTCCCTGGAGAAGGAAATGGCAACCCACTCCAGTATTCTTGCCTTGAGAATTCCATGGACAGAGGAGCCTGGCAGATTACAGTCCATGGGTTTGGACATGACTGAGCTACTAACACACACACACACACACACATAAATGACCAATGACAACACCCCAAATAGGTGATGAATAAAGGATGCCCACACTCACCTGTCCCTGTTCAGAGCAATGTTGCTTGGAGCTGACTCGCCCCGCTCAAGGTGACTATGAAGGGAGAACACTTGCCTCTAAGTCAAGAGGGCTGTGGCAGGAACCCCAGGGAAAATAACTGGTGTGACAAGGAAAAAGAAGCAGAGGTCAATGCACTTGACCTCTTGTCAGGGATGCTGTCACAGCCATATGACACTGTGATGTCCAAGAGCCCTGCCCACCCAGCACTCAAAACATACTGCTCTCAATTGACAAGTAACTTGGGCAACAGGCAGCCTCAACGCTTTACAGATTGCTCACCCTCTGGTTACAGGGACCATTCCATTTAAACCAGATTCATTTTTGTATAGCTTGGATTCTATGAGGAATGTTATTAAAATTATTAGTAAAGATGATAAAAATGTTTAAAAGTTGCTGAGCCTGATTTTGCTTCTCCAGTTGTGTCATTTATCTCCCCCAACCATCAGGATAAAGGACTTTGATTACATAAAATGTAACTGTAGAATACTATTGGCTACTGTCAAAAAAGGTATCATGGATTCTGAGCTCTCCAGTACTGGGAATAAAGGGTCCTATTTGGTCCAAACGTTCTCTCCACTCATCTAAAATTATCATCCAAATAAGGTTAAAGTGGGGGCTTCCCAGGTGTCACAGTGGTAAAGAATCTGCCTGCCAAAGCAGGAGCTGCAGGAGATGTGAGTTCAATCCCTGGGTCAGGAAGATCCCCTGGAGGAGGAAATGGGAACTCACTCCAGTATTCTAGCCTAGAGAATATTGCCAGGTATATGCCTTGAGAGGGAACCCAGGACGTACTATTGTTCCTTTCTCCCTTATCTCCACACCCCACTCCCTTCCCTAATTAGCATCTGTTTGAACCTGCTGGTTGGAACTTAGGGAAGGCCTTGGAGGTCAGATGAAGCCGATATCCTGTATTCAAGAAATAGGGACAGAGAAAAGCTTTTGTGCCCAAGAGCCCCTCAGGGTCCTGCACAGTATCAAGACCTGGACTCCAAACACCACTAAGGAGTCTGCAAATAGAGGACGTTCCTCTGACAGGTGATGTGTGAATCCCAGTGGGGAAGGACTATTTGGCTCAGCAACTGCCAGAGGCCACTTGAGTAGATAAAACTCCAAACTGCTACATCAAAATACAAAGCAAAAGCAATTATTCTCCAATTTAAAATAATTTTTTTAAAAAAATGAAATTCCTCAGTGGTGCAGTGGTTAAGACTCTACCTTCCAATGCAGGCAGTGTGAGTTCAGTCCCTGGTTGGGAATAAGATCCCATAGGCAGCGAGGGGTGGCCAATAAACATATAAAAAGACACCATCCTTCTGCCACTATGGCAAGTTTCAACTTTTGTGCCTTTTTTTCCCCCTTGCAATTTACTCTTTGAAACTGGGTCATTTACTGTTTATATTTACACAGACTGGGTTTTGCAAATTGCATTCCATGATGTTGTTTAACACGTTCATCTAAACTGCTCGACTCTGAATTGCTTCTGGAAAAATAAACTTCCCCATAACAGCTATTTTGGTTATCCTGAGCTATAACATGAACAGTAAAGGAAAAATCAGACAAAAAAGAATGCAAAGCAAACAAAAACACTGTGTGACTCTAACACGGAATCAGTGCCCCAGTTGGGGATGGTCCTCCTTTCAAGCCCCCACCTTGACTATGAGAACTTTCATTTTGAACTGTATCATTTTTTACATCATTTGGATTTTCAAGGTATTTATGTTGCAGCCACGCATTCCGAGAAACAAACTCACTCAGAAGGACAATGCAGATAGTGGAGTGCCATTTATTACACCGGCGGGCCCAAGGCAGAGTCTCCTCTTAGCCAAGGACCCTAACCAGCATTTGTGAAAATCTTTTATACCTGATGTGTACATGACTGAACTCACCATCCCAAATTCCTTGAAACTTACATAAACAAACAAAGGGTAAATACAATCACAATAATCTCATCATTCATGTGTTTTATGTTCAAACAGTTAAACAATTGGCCAATAATCAATAAGCCCAAGGTTACACTCCGATAGGTACAGAAAAATTTACAGCCTGTCCAGAGACGGGGTGATTAGTGTATGTTTTCTCTTAGGCGATGAGTAACCTGGATAAGATCTTCAAGGTCCCCCTGTCCGGAGGGGGTCTTGTCCTTTTATTGTCGTTTCCATAGGCACTAAGCAGAGTTTAGAGTCCATTGGAGAGGTGGCCAAGCATCATCAGCATGAACAGGCCTAAGATGGAGTCCAGGCCCTATGAATTCCCTCTTCATTTAAATAATTTGAAACTCAACAAATCATTTTTAAAGTCTGAGGACTGCTGGCTAGCTGCCTCAGTTAGCTGCCTCAGTTAGCTATTTCTCTGCAGGCTGGAACTTGACACAGATCTCATAGCACTGTGTAAGCAAGAAGGTGACTGCCATTTGTTAGATGGGCCCTTATTTGATATGGCTTCAGGTCCTTCTGTCTTTCTTAGGGCAGCAAAAACTAGCAGAACTTTGGGTATTCTTGTGGCCAACAAATGCTGGCAAGCACAAGCTGACTCCTGCTTTCTTCGAGAGCAGATAGATGGAAGTATATAAGGCACTTAGTCTTCTTCACTATTTCTCAAGATGAATAATCACAGATACAGCAGTTTAAAAATATCCCATCACAGATATCTAAGCAATAGCATGTACCTTTCCTATGGCAAAGGCATTCACCCTCTTTGTGGCCCTCAGAATTCAAGATCACCACGCACACTGGCTGCTGAGAGCCTGCTTTTCTTCTTCCATTGGGAAAGGGGAATCTCTCTAAAGAACTCAGACTGAGTCCTCCTCTGTGGGACAGTTGTTCAGGGTTCACTGTGATAATCACACAGGGACCAGTAACCACAGGTTGATCAAACCCAGGCCAAGTTGGGGAACCCAGTGAGTCCCCAGACCTATGCTAGGGGTGCTCTCCACTCTCTGTTTCTCCCACCAGAATCCCTTGGCACTTTCTCATCAGCCTGCTCTGAGTTCTAAAATGAATTATATTTTTTTGTCAGTGAGAAGAGATGATGTTCCTGAACCAAGTGGCCCAAAGGAGCTCCAGGAGGTATCCAGGACACTTCCCAGCAAGAAAGGTAAGGATTGCCTTTCTCCTGAAGATCTCAGGAGGGTGGGTTTGGGGCTGCATCTTGTCATGAGCACCTACTAGGTGACAGTAGGCATCATGCCCAACACAGTTTGTTTCCCATTCACTGCATCTTCCTCTAAGGCCTTCATGAAAATTACAGGGAAATGAGAAGGCATTTGGAGCCATTGAAATGCACACCCATTGGAATTGTTTGTTCTGAAATCATCAAGGTCTCCTACATGTACACAACTTCTTATAGGGTTAGTTACATTTCCTTCTTTAATGAAAAGTTGGTTGCCCAAGAGGACACTGCTTCCTCTTAAGACAAGACTGCATATTCTCTGCTACCCTCTCCTCATGTAGGAAGGTAGGTTGAATGCCACCCCTGGCCACCCACTGCCCCACCCAGCCTCTTGTTCCCCATCCTCTCCTTTGAGGCTTAGCCATCAAATGAAGGTCTCACTCCGTTTTCATACTGTCTGACATTGACTTCCCCACCACTCCCTGGAGGACCTCAAGGCTGACTTAGAGTCTTTCTATCAGTCTTTCAGTCCTGCTGGTCCTGGATGGTCCACCTGCAAGGTCCGTGTGAGTAACAGACCCATCCAAGACCCTGACCTCTCAAATCTTTCAACTCCTGATTTCCAATGACTTTTCCCCCCAACCCATTCTTGGCCTCCCGAACCCAAAGAGACTTTTCATCATTTAAATCTGGCTCAACTTCCCAATAATTTGAGATTTCCTCTTTTTGACACTCAGTGCTTAAAATTTGCTCCTTCTATAGCTATTGCTCAACTTCTGATTTCTCCTTCTTACTCCAGTCTATAAAAATGAATTCAAAAATATCCCTCCTTGATTTATTCCATATAATTTCTTCCTATGTAGCTTTCTTTCAATATCATTTGGGTGACCAGTCCATGGGCCTTTCCTGTCTCCGTTCAATCATCTGTCTTTCTTTTATTTTTTTATTTTTGTCTGGGCTGGGTCTTCTATGCTGTGCTTGGGCTTTCCTATAGTTGTGGCAAGCAGGGTCGACTCTTCATGGCCGTGCACAGGCTTCCCATTGCAGTGGTTTCTCTTCTTGGGGAGCATGGGCTCTAGGGTGTGAGAGCTTTGGTGATTACCACTCCCCAGCTCTAGAGCACAGGCTCAGTAGTTGTGGTGCACAGGCTGAGTTGCTTCAAGTCATGTGGGATCCTCCCTGACCAGGGATGGAACCCATGTCTCCTGCACTGGCAGGCAGATTCTTTACCACTGAGCCCTACCTACCTTTCTTCATAACCCTTCTTACCAGTTTAGAGTGCCAGACCCATTGTTTCAGTAACCTACTGCTCTCTTTACCTGCTTTGCTTCTTGTCTTTCCTAGAACTTCCTGGCAGAACTTGGAGAAGACAATTATCTGCTTCCAGCACACTGTTCCTGAAATCAGGCATTGCTGGAGAGAGGCACGTGGCTGGGCAGTGTGTTCTCACTGTGTCTTCATGATTCCAGCATAAATGACCCCCACACTGCGTGACCACGCCACTTCCTGTGATCCTTTCAAGATCCTCTCAAATCTAAAAAAAAGCCAGTTTTCTATTTTCAAACCTCTTATACCTCAGTGCCTCCCTTTTGCACAACAGATGACCTTTCCTCCTATTTCATAGAAAAGCATCAGATGGGAATTCCCTCTCTTCCTGCTGCTTCCATCCCATAAATGCTACATCTGCCTGCTCCTTTCCAGTTCCTTCTTTCTCTCCAAAGCAACCCTTCCAGCTCTCCTCACCATCTCTTTCTTGAGAATTCAGCTTCTCCCCCTGGTGGCTCAGATGGTCAAGAATCTGCTTGCAATGCAGGAGACCCAGGTTCCCTGGGTCAGGAAGATGCCCTCAAGAAGGGCACAACAACCCACTCCAGTATTCTTGCCTGGAGAATTTCATGGATAGAGGAGCCTAGTGGGCTACAGTCCATGGGGTCACAAGAGTCGGACATGACTGAGCAACTTTCACTTTCTCACAAGGATATTCATTCAACAAATACTCAATCTTATCACAGTTCATGAAAGGAATTTTCTCTTGATCCTCCTCTCACTTCAGCCACCTCCATCGCTCTCCTTTCTGTTTCACAATGAAACTTCTAGAAATGAGTTACCCAAACGTATTGTCTCCATTTCTTTACATCCGTCTCTTCTCTGCTGCTTTAGAATTTCAGTGCCACCAAAGGTCACCAATGACCTCTTGGCCACTGTGATTTGAAGCTAAGCATTGTTGACGTATGAGGTTGGTAGATCAATGTTTGTAGCTATAAAAGACGATCTGTATCTTTTCAGGAAAGAAAAGAAAAAGATGTATGTGGGCCACCTCAAAGAAGAGACAGCAGAAAAAAAGCCACCGAGGAGGTAAGATGAGAACGCAAGAGGGGGCTGGAGGCCAGAGACAGCTCATCCTTGTCAGCCAAGGTGTGGGAGATGGGATTTTATTCTAAGTGCAATGGGGAGCCACTGAAGAGACCTAGTCTGTGAAGTGACATGATCCAATTTTTTTAACTTTTTATTTTATATTAGAATATATAGTCAATTAGCAATGTTGTCATAGTTCCAGGTGGATGGCAAAGGGACTCAGACTCCATTCTCCCCAAATTCCTCTTCCATTCAGGCTACCACATAGCATTGAGGGGAGTTCCCTGAGCTGTACAGTAGGACTTTGTTGGTTATCCATTTCAATATAGCGGTGTGTACATGACATGATTCAATTTTCACCAATCAAAAATTATGGTGTTATGTAAAGAATGATTTGGAAATAGAAAAGAATGGATACAGAGCACCTCTTTATATAGAGGCAGATGTCATGGGAGCTTACAGCAGCCTGGATTCAGATCTGGCAGTGGATGGAGAGAAGGTCTATTCAAGATCAGTTTGGAGGTGGAGTTGATGAGATTTGGTAAATTGGAAGTTGAGGATGAGAGAGAGAAATCAAGGCTTGTTTTTCAGTTTCTGGCTTAAACGCTGGGTGAATGGTAGGTGATGCTGTTGCTGAGAAAGGATGCAACTATGTTGCAGGAAATTTTTAGAATTCAATTTTTGACTTGTTCATTTCAAGATTGGTGCTGTCTATGCACATGTGTGGTTTGTCAAGTACCACGAGGCTCTGAGATTACCCCCTCCTGCAAAGTGATGTTCTTTAGATATATGAATATTGTAAAACCACAAAGACCCACAGGTACAAGGAGAGAGCTGATGGAATCTTTTGTGTGAATGCAGATTACATCCTATAGACACAGGAGAAAGAAGGATGGGTTTTCTGTTTGTATACAGGACAAGGACAGTCATCCTCTTCTACTCCTGAAAAGAGAAAAGCAAATTTTCTTTTACTGCTTTGAGATAAGATTGAAAAGATCCTGAGTCTTCACCCTAATTTTGGAGAATGTAAATGTCTCTAAGAGCCAGAAAAACCCCAGGTGTCTCCAGCTTTAATTAAAGATTCTCCAAGTTTCGGGCTTCATCCCTTTTGACATGTAAACACCTAGGGATAGAGTGCTCCAATGTCCCTGTTACTGTGGGACTTAACCTAGGAGCTTAGCCCTGGCCACAGCCATTTCCTCATGACCAGGATGAGAAGTTTTATCACCTCTTTGGATTAGCCAGTAATTAACTAGCTAGAGATTTAATTTCTATGGTATGTGAAAAGCAAAATAATTCTAGGGGGGGTGAAAGAAAACATCCCCTATTTTTATATCATATATACTTTTGTGTCTCAGGAGGCTAGAGCTTTTCACAGAAGCATTAAGAAATCAAGGAGACAGTTTCCCCACAGTACACCAATTTGAAAGTGCAAATCACTCAGTCATATCTGAATCTTTGTAACCCCATGGACTATAACCTGCCAGGCTCCCCTGTCCATGGGATTCTCCAGGCAAGCAAGAATACTGGAGTGGATTGCCATTCCCTTCTCCAAGGGATCTTCCTAACCCAGGGATCAAACCCTGGTCTCCTGCCTTGCAAGTGGATGGATTCTTTACTGTCTGAGCCACCAGAGAAGTCAATTTGGCACTCAGTAAAAAAAAAATCTAGTCCAAGGATATAAATACAAAATCCAGTGGCAAAATAAAGAGAGAAGAGAGTCCCATTGCTAACACCCCTACTCCCACTTCTCTTCATCCTCTGGGTCTCAGCCTCACTCTCCACTGCAGGGCCCCTGCCTCTCAATTCTTTAATACCTTTCTGCCCTTTTCCTGCTAGAGGCATCCTGGGTCTCTCCTGTCTCTTGTATCACACACAGGCCCTAGGGAACCTGGAAAAGTGCTTTACGAGACCCCGCCTCTGCTGAAACAGACCATCTGGCCATATTCACTTGGATGTGGCAGTTTCTGGTAGCAGGGTTCTGAAGCCAGGAAATAGGAAATATGCCCCAGTGCTCTGGGATTCCCCCAAGTTAATCTGATTGATTTCAACAGGTTGCACAGAGAGTGAGAATAGATGGTAAAAGGTGCATATAAGAAAAAAACATATATATATATATATATATATATAATTACAAAGAAATAGCAGGAGAAAAGTGAGGTACAGAGCAGGGATACCAAAGTCTCACAGTGGGGAGACTGGGAGTGTGAGAAGGCAATCACTATTCAGGGAAGGAGGAGGGTCACTGGGACCCCCAATTAAAACTATTAAAAAAATCACTGTTTGGCCAGGGGCAGCCGTACCTGGGCATGGCATCCAAAAGACACTCCAACGGCTGGATCAGGTGACTCATACAGAGAAGGACTCAACGAGGAATACAAAGGTCGTGACAAGAGCACAAAAGAGAAGGACAGAATGTGCCCAGATGCCTAAAGCAGAGGGTAAGGCTGGTGATGGAATTTGTCATCTGAATGCTCAGTGTGGAAGGCTCTCTCCTGCAACCCGCAATAGACCAGTAACTTATTACCATAAATAACATATTTTTATGAAAAATAGTACACTTTTCAAATAAAAATATTCATTAGGTGAATGGTATCATTTTACATGTTTGCAACTCTCTTTAATGTCTGCCTTAATCAAAGCTGGATTCTTTTTAAAAATTTTATTAACTATCTTTTCAATGTGCTTCTTCAATATTTTTGTACACATCTTTACTGTATTATATTGAGAGCTGAGAGAATATTTTTAATAACATCAATCTATATCCTGTTAACAATTGCTTTCTGTTTTTAAAGCTTCTTTTAGATTTTTTTCTTTAATTGAAATATGTTTGGTGTACAATATTATGTTAGTTTCATGTACACTACATAGGGGTTTCATTTGCATACACTATGAAATGATCACCGCCATAAGTCTAGTAACAACCTATTCCCATTCAAAGTTATTACAATATTATTGACTTTATTTCTTATACCATTTGTTATATCCTTTTGGCTTATTTATTTTATAACTGGATGTTTGTACCACTTAATCCCCTTTAACTTTGGTCGAATCATAGGAAGAAAATCCATCCCCACACAAATCTGTAGCCAAAAGGGTGGAGTACTTTAACAGTCTTTTGAGATATCTGTGGTTATTCACCACTGATACTACACCAAAACTCAACAAGCAAGTTTCTTAAAGGTTTGCTGTAGCCAGAGTCTGAAACCACATCAATGAGCTTTTCATACTCTGTTGTAGTAAGATATTTCACACTATCTTGTGTTTCAAATGAATCCTCTACTCACACTAGATTTTACAATATCATATACAACTGGAAAGTATTGGTTCACTGGATTTTACAGTGAGCTTACAACTCAATCATCTGAGTATAGTTCTTGAGACAACCACGGTACTTCAAGATGCAACAAACTACTTTATATGTGCTCCCCAATTTTTCACATAGACTTTTTTTCTTTTGGCTGCATTGGCTCTTAGTTATGTCATGCGGGATTTTTCATTACAGTGCACAGACACTCTGTTGTGGAGCACAGGACTTAATTGCTCCACAACATGTGGGATCTTAGTTCCCTAATCAGGGATCGAACCTGGGTCCCCTGGATTGCAAGGCAGAGTCTAAACCACAGGACCACCAGAGAAGTCCTCACACAGACTATTGAAAAGATGTATTCTCAAGGGTAGAAATTTAATACAGTTAATAATTTTAACTGTTTCATCCAGAACATTCTTAAATGAAACTGCTGTTTTTTGTTGTTTTTGTTTTTTTTTTTTCATGTTGAGTAAGTGGTGGTGGAGAATGCAATAGATAATTTGAAGATTTGGGGACTTTATTTGTACTGAAGCACCAGCATTTTTACCTGCCTTATCTGTGCAAAAGCCAACATAGCAAAAAATGGCAAAGAACATCTTATTATGAACACAATTTTAACCTGAAAGTTCTCCTGAAAGAGTTTCCAGGACTCTCCAAGGAGTTTACAACCTCGCTTTGAACTTTTGGTCCAGAGACTCAAATGACTGCTCCCCAAAGGACATTCTGTTAGGAGAACCGTTACTGACCAGCTTTGCTATGCCCCTCCCCTGACTGGCAGACAGATCAGTGGTAGACTTATTCTCAAGAGGGTGTCTTGGAAGCCCAAGCAAGACCAGAACCTCCAGCCTTCAACTCCAGAGTGTTCAAGGTCCTTCCTGCTTCTCTGGGAGAGTCCCCATTGACTTTCCAGAGGGGAAAGTGACATGAATGTCATTTTTTTTTTTTCCAGAGATCAGTGATAATACTTCAGAAATGGATGAAGGGAAGAGACCCCAGGAGCCACCCAGCACACCACCAAGAATCACCCACAGCAAAGGTGAGAGATCGCAAGACTCACAGTACATAATCAGGAACCCAAACCTAGAGCTGTTTTACTCTGAGTCAGTGTTTCTCAGCCATTTGTTCATCATCGCTGCTCCAGAGAGCCCATCCAGGTATTTTTTTCTAATCATGAACCCTACCTCCCAGGGTATTTTAATAACACAGGTATATATCAATTTCTATACTGGATATATTTATTTATGCTTTATACGTGAAAAGAGTTAAGTTTTTTTCACCCTAAGAACCAATTAGGGGGCAACCCATCACTGTTAAGGCTCCCCTGGTGGCTCAGAGAGTAAGGAATCCACCTGCAATGCAGGAAACCCAGTTTTGATCCCTGGCTAGGGAAGATCCACTGGAGAGGAGAATGGCTACCCACTCCAGTATTCTTGCCTGGCCAATTCCATGGACAGAGGAGCCTGACGGGCTACAGTCCATGGGGTCACAAAGAGTGGGACATGACTGAGCGACTCTTTCACTTTCTTTTGCTACTGCTAAGAATTCATGCTCTGAGTATATCAGGGTACTTTATTACACTGCCAAACCATCTGGTTTTTCCCTAAGACCCCAGTCACTATATTTATCACATGACCTTTCTGGGAAGTGAACAGCTAGTCATAAACACAAATGTTAATATTATGGCTGAACATGAGCCCCTGACTTTGTTGTAGAGCCCTCTTGAGGAGCCACCATTCTCCATTATAATAAAAGGGATAGAAATAATACTGTTAAAGCTTTACCAGCCCAATATTGATGGAAATGAATACAAGGATTGCTTATTCAAAAGTTTCTTTCTTATTACTTTCAAGATTCCATGGATGATGACAGTAAACTGTCTTTGGGAAAATCTCCTGGGGAAAAGCGTAAGTGTAAAGAACTTATTTGGTCTCTTGTAGAGTAGATTTGATATTATTTTTATTGATTGTTATGTCCTTAGGACATCCAAGCCAGAAAAAGATGTGGCTTTTTACAGCAATAATTTAACTTTTTGCAACATTAAAAAAAAAGTACTTTATTTATTTATTTATTTTTATTGGTTTTGCCATACAATGACATGATATCGCCATGGGTGTACATATGCTCCCCCTCCAGAACCCCCCTCCCTCCTCCCTCCCGACTCGCTCCCCCCAGGAAATCTCGGTGCAGCAGTCCCGAGCAACAATCCTGGGCTGGCGATTGATTTCACATATGATACTTAACATGTCTCAATGCCATTCTCCGAAATCATCCCACCCCTGCCCTCTCCACAGAGTCCATGAGTCTGTTCTATACGTCTGCGTTCCTTTTGCTGTCTTGCATGCTGGGTTCTTGTTACCATCTTTCTAAATTCCATATATATGCGTTAGTATACTGTATTGTTGTTTTTCCTTCTGGCTTACTTCACTCTGGATAATAGGCTCCAGTTCCGTCCACCTGAGTAGAACTGATTCAAATGAATTTTTTCTTTTAATGCTGAGTAATATTCCACTGTGTATATGTACCACAACTTTCTTATCCATTCGTCAGTTGATGGCCATCTAGGTTGCTTCCATGTCCTGGCTATTGTAAACAATGCAGCGATGAACATTGGGGTACATGTGGCTCTTTCAATTCTGGTTTCCTCAGTGTGTATGCCCAGCAGTGGGATTGCTGGGTCATATGGCAGGTCTATTTGCAGCTTTTTAAGGAACCTCCACACTGTTTTCCATAGTGGCTGTACTAGTTTGCATTCCCACCAACAGTGTAAGAGAGTTCCCTTTCCTCCACATCCTCTCCAGCATTATTGCTTGTAGATTTTTGGACTGCAGCCATTCTGACTGGTGTAAAGTGGTACCTCATAGTGGTTTTGATTTGCATTTCTCTGATAATGAGTGATGTTGAGCATCTTTTCATGTGTTTGTTAGCCATTTTTATGTCTTCTTTGGAGAAATGTCTGTTGAGTTCTTTGGCCCACTTTTTGATTGGGTCGTTTATTTTTCTAGAATGGAGCTGCAGGAGTTGTTTGTATATTTTTGAGATTAATTGTTTGTCCATTGCTTCATTGGGTATTATTTTCTCCCATTCTGCAGGCTGTCTTTTCACCTTGCTTATAGTTTCCTTTGCTGTGCAGAAGCTTTTCATTTTAATTAGGTCTCATTTGTTTATTCGTGCTTTTATTTCCAATATTCTGGGAGGTGGGTCATAGAGGATCCCGCTTTGGTTTATGTCGGTGAGTGTTTTGCCTATGTTATCCTCTAGGAGTTTTATAGTTTCTGGTCTTATGCTTAGATCTTTGATCCATTTTGAGTTTATCTTTGTGTATGGTGTTAGGAAGTGTTCTAGTTTCATTCTTTTACAAGTGGCTGTCCAGTTTTCCCAGCACCACTTGTTAAAGAGGTTGTCTTTCCTCCATTGTATATTCTTGCCTCCTTTGTCAAAGATAAGGTGTCCATAGATGCGTGAATTTATCTCTGGGCTTTCTATTTTGTTCCATTGATCTATATTTCTGTCTTTGTGCCAGTACCATACTGTCTTAATGACTGTGGATTTGCTAAAAAAGTACTTTAAAAGCAATACGCTGTGGCCATTAAGATGAGCTTGCTGTTTGTGACAGAAAACCACCGCTTACCCTCCCCCTCCGAATAGTGGGTGAGATAAAAAGTCTTATTTCTCTCTCCTATACAGAAGTAGGTGGTCGGGGCTGGCACCATACACAGCTCATTCTGGCTGTCGCTCCATCATCCTTAGCATGCAGCATCACCTTCACTGGGCTCCAGCCCACAAGAAAGGAAAGAGGCATGGTCAAGGAGAGGCATACCTCCTCCACTGTAGAACTCTATCTGCAGGTTAATTTTAGTAATTCTGCTACCATTTCATTGCCAAGCAGTGTGGATCAGCACCATCCATAGCAGACAGCTGTCCTGGAGACCCCTGTCCTGCAGAGAACTATGCCTGACAGAGAAATACACTGTGCAGGTTAAGTCACCAAGATCTGGTTCAGCTTGTACTGAAGAGTACCCATCCTGTCCAGCCCCAAATAAAGTTCCTCATAAAATCTGCCAACAGTATGCAAAGTTATTAATCAGGAAATGAAATATCTATTTAATCTGTTTCTGCCACCTTACACCTATTTTGTATGTTACAAAAATGTCTGCTTTCATGTACATATATATGTATACATTCTTTACATATATATACTATATGTATATGTATATACATTATATGTATGCATATATACCACACACACATGCTTATTCTGCATAGTCTATTCTATAAACACTTCTACACATTTTTCTCATTGTGTCAATGTTATCCATTATCTATTTTCCTTTTTTGGAGGGGAGGGGATATACGGCTCACTACTGTGTGATTAACAATTTATTTCAATAATAACCTATTGGTGGTAAGTTAGGATACTTCCCATTTTTATATTAAAATAGAAATCATATTTCATGTGTTGCTATCTTTACACAATTGTCCAATAATTTCCTCCAAATTAGTTTCTAAGTGTGAATTATTGGGTTAAAGTCTATATATCTTAAATTTCGTATTTGTTACCAGACTATTCTCCAGAAAATACTGTTTGGCTGTTGTTGTTCCCTTTAACAACACAAGTGCTCATTAATTATATCCTCATCAACCCAGACATGATAGAAGTTTTTATAAGTTTCAGTATAATTCAAACCAAGCAATGCATTTTCTGGACTTTTGGGGGGGGTCTAAAGATACTTTTTTCAAAAAAATTTTTCATTTGTGTTTCCTCTTTTAATTTATGCTTTAATTTAATTTATGTACTTTTGCTTTATGCTTTTTGTCCACTTTCCTAGTCTACTATTCATTTTTTGTTGTATCAAGGACATTCATCCTCTAATGTTACATATATTGGAATTTCCCTGTTTTATTTTAATATCGTATGGGTGCTTTTTGAAGTATGGGCATTTAAGTTTTTTAAATGGTTAAATCTGTTCATTTTTTACCTTTATGATTTTTGGCCTTGAGTTTGGCTAAGAAGATCATTTATATCTATGGTTTATATCAATCTCTCTATATATTTTCTTCTAGTCTTGGAAAAACTAGTTATTAGAAAAAGTGGCATATTTTAATGTTAATAATTTGCCACATCTCTGTTATTCTTTATTCAGTCCTTTTTCATTTCCAAGTACTTTTTTTACATTGGCGTCTGATTCTCTTTCCTCCCCAAAGTGATGGGAAGATAGAAAAAAGTTTTACTTAAAAATGTCAAACTTGTAGATCACTATAGATAGTCATAAAGATGATTTTTTTTTTCTGTTTCAGAAAGGAAGAGAAAAATACATAACTGGCCAAGTTCAAAAAAAAGACAGAAAAAATGTCTCTCAGGAGGTAAGCAGAAGGATGAAGTTGTCATTCCCGTGGTATTCATTAGGGTTCTTCTCTCCAGCGACATGGCCTGCTCCACCCCAATGCTTAGACCATCTCATCAAGGTCTATACCTCACAAAGGGAGAACCATGTTGGTTCCAACAGGCTTCTTTTATCTTATCACTCAGAAGGAATGAGGCAGAGGTGGACAGGAGGCATCAGACCATTTTGAGATATGGGGCTCCCCAGGTGACACCAGTGATAAAGAACCAACCTGCCAATGCCGGAGACACAAGGGACATGGGTTCAGTCTCTGGGTTGCAAAGATCCCTGGAGGAGGGCATGGCAACCCACTCCAGGATTCTTGCCTGGAGAACCCCCATGGACAGAGGAGCCTGGGGGGCTACAGTCTATAGGGTAACACAGAGTTGGACACGAATGAAGTGACTTTAACATGCAGGGTCCAGTGTAAGTGCAGAGCCAGGAAGAACAGACAAAGCAGAAACCTGAATGTGCAGGCAGGATTCATGGTTTCAGTCCCAAACTGGAGTTAGATGTGTGGTCATAAGGTGTTCAAAACCACCCGCAGAGAAGCTTAGCATGCCATTGACTCCATGCATGAAAAAGCATGTTATTTGCAGCACAAGAAACAAAACTGCGAGTTTGCAACTCTGTGTTTTTCTGGACCCTCTGCTTTATTCCTTTTCGCGCTCATCACCTTTTCTCCTCCTCCGCACTTTCTCCCTCTTCCCCTGGGCCTCTCCTTTCTCTTTGTTTCTTTAGTTCAAGATGTGCAGATTGGTGGGGATTGTCTTGGGTTCCCAGCCCTTAGGAGGGAACGTGGCACCCTGGGAGGAAATCTCTCAGCTCCCAAACAGGAATCATGACATGCACTTCACAGCTTTGGACATTTTCCCAATTTTTCTGCTTGTTGCCAACAGCCCTCAGTCTTGGGGTCTCACCTGGGAAGGGACCAGAACCTCCTCCACCCTTCTCCTCCCCTTGTCTCTTTCTCCCAGTCCCCAGCCCCACTGCCTCCATGTCACATGCTGAGCTCTCTCTACCAACAACTTCTGGGAACACTTGATGTTCAGACCTCTGAGCTTTTCTTCTTGGTGTACAAAAATAATTTTTGGAAATAGAAATCCCCTTTCACTCTTGTGCTTCTGAGATTTTGTGTAGTATCTCCAAAGTGGCCTCGACTGAGATCCTGGGCTAGATTCTGCCTTTTCCAGAAAATTGATTGACTTCATAATTAGGAAAACCTGACCATTACAAGAGGCTCCCCTTGTGGCTCAGCTGGTAAAGAATCCGCCTGCAATGCAGGAGACCTGGGTTCTATACCTGGGTTGGGAAGATCTCCTAGAGAAGAGAAAGGCTACCCACTCCTGTATTCTGGCCTGGAGAATTCCATGGGCTATACAATGTATAAGGATGAAAATACATAATTTTAATAGAAAATAAACTATGCTGCTTGTTACACATTCATTCCACAGAGATGCATTGAGCTGAGGTGTATTGGGCACATGTCCTAGATTCTGAGGACTCAGCAACAAGCAAAACAGACCAGACCCCTGCCCTCACAGCTTATATTCTCACTGACACACATGTAATGATGAGTCAGAAAGAGGAATTGAAGGGGGAAAAGAGAAACAGTGTTTAGGGAGGAGAGGAAAGATACAGTCAAGAAAAAGAGAGAGAGGAGGAGTTACGGAGAAATAGTAAGACAAGAGGCAGGCAGGGGCACAAAGGGAACTCAAAGTGAGGGGACTGGGAGCATGAGAGGGAGGCCACTAACGGGAGGACCACTGGGACTCCAGTGAAAACTCATCAGAAATCTCTATTTGGTTCAGGAGCAGCCTCATCAGGGCTTAGAATCCAAGAGAAGCTTCAAGTGGTGGATCAGGTGACTCAGAAGAAGGACGACTCAACCGGAAATTCAAAGGTCATGACAAGAGCCCAAAAGGCACAGGCTGAAGGTGCCCGAATGCCTGCACGAAAGTGTAAAGCTGGCGATGGCGCTGGTCACCTGAGTGCTCAGCGGGGGAGCATCGCTCACAGAGCCCGCTCAGGTGACGCAGGTCTAAAGTGACTAGTAGAAGGAGGGAGACGCAAAGATGAGGTGGCATGAAGACAGAGCAGGGGTCTCGGAGTCTGGGGGTGGTTGTTGGGAGAAGTAATCGTGTTCTCAGGGTGCAGGTCGCCTCAGCTGTGTCCTGTGGACCCACATCACCTCTCCCAGGGTCTGCTGTTCACATGTCCATCATCAGCAGAGTCACCTCTGCTCCATGGAGTCAGGGGGCTCCTCTCTGATTTGGGCTGACCCAGTGATGGAGTGGCACCAGACCTCGAAGTGGACACGTTCTCTGTCTTATTTCTTCATGGTTTGTCTCTGGAGGTGAAATAAACTGATCCATGAATCTGCATATTTAAAATTATCTCAGGACTTCCCTGCTGGCCCAGTGGTTAAAAATCCACCTAACTGTGCAGGGGACATGAGTTCAATCCCTGGTCGGGCAACGAAGCTCTCATGCCACAACCATTGAGCCTGTGGGCCACAAAGATCCGTGTGCCACAACTAAGACCCGACGCAGTCAAATGAACAAATAAATAATTAAAAAAATAAAATTTTCCCATACTGGGAAACCCCTGGTCATCCGGTGGTTAGGATTCTGTGCTCTCACTGCTGAGGGCCTGGGTTCAATCCCTGGTCGGGCAACTTAAATCCCATAAGTGGTGTGGTGCAGTGTGGCCAAAAAATTAAATTAAAAATGAAGTAAGATAAATAATGCCCTATCTGATGATCAAATTGTTGCCAGTTTAGAGTCCCATGAATGTGGTGTGGACACACTTTCCCCTACGGTCTTCACCACCACTAAAAATAACAAGAGCTTCCTTGGTGGCTCTGATGGTAAAGAATCTTCCTGCAATACAGGAGAACCAGGTTCAATCCCTGGGTCGGGGAGAGCCCCTGGAGAAAGGTACGGCTACCCACTCCAGTCTTCTTGCCTGGAGAATCCCATGGACAAAGAGCCTGGTGGGCTACAGTCCCTGGGGTTGCAAAGAGCTGCACATGACTGACTAACACACACACACACAGAAATAACAAGCCTTTTCCATTTGTTGAACATACAGGCCAAGAGTGATAGTCTGCCAGTGTTTTTCTTGGAACTTCTTTGCACGCTGCGCAGGGTTAAACATGAGGTGGGAGGTCACAATACTGCTCGCCAATATCTCAGAAGGTCACATACTCCTGCTTTGTATACTCAAGAAGGGCCATGTGACTTGGCCAAAGAAATGTGGACAGAAGTGAGAGGGCCACTGCAAGCCAAAGCTTGAAGAGCTTTTTCCTAAAAGGGCCAGAGAGTGAGTCATTTAGGCTCTGCTGGCCATACCGGTTTCCTGCTACTCCTTTAACCCTGACTTGGTAGCAGGAAACTGGCGGAGGCAAAACCATAAACAAGTAGGCCTGGCTCCACTCCAATAAAACATTCATTACAGAAACAGGCATTGGGCCGATTGGGTCCTGGGCTGCAGTTTGCTGACATCTATAATAAACTACTGAGTTCTGGGAGGATCATAAATGACTTCAGCATTCTCTAGCCTACATTTACTAACATCCCTGTTTTTATTTGGGGCTTCCCAGGTGGCGCTGGTGGTAAAGAACCCACCTGTCAGTGCAGGAGACGTGAGACACAGGTTCAATGCTTGGGTCGGGAAGATCCCCTGGAGGAGGAGATGGCAACCCACTCCAGTATTCTTGCCTGGAAAATCCCATGGACGGAGGAACTTGGCAGGCCACAGTCCATATGTTAGCACAGAGCTGAACACGACTGAAGAGACTAAGCACGCACTGTTTTTATTACTTTTTAAGTTTTTATTGAAGCGTAGTTGATTTACAGGGTTGTATTACTTTCTGTTGTACAGCACAGACAGCACAGTAATCAGTTATACATAATACATATATCCACTCCATTTTAGGTTCTTTTCCCATCTAGGCCATTAGAGAGTATTGAGTGGAGTTCCCTGTGCTGTACAGTACGTCTTTATTCGTTGTCTATTTTATACATAGTATTACAGTAGACAGCGCTGCGTTAATTCCTATTCTGGTCAAGCTCATCGCAGGTTGACATCTTGAGGCGCACTGGTATACTGTGCTTTCAGAAAAATGCTGGTGCACAGTGGACAACTTGAGGGACTCACACGAAGGCAAAGCCCAGGTGTACCCTACAACCAGGTCAAGATATAGAACATAATCCACACCCATATTCCAACCCCTAGCCACAGCCCCCAGGGTCTCTCCCCGCCTGGTCCTCTGAGCATCACCAGTGCTTCCTTCTCCGTCCTGCTCAGGGCCAGCTCATGTGTCTCCTCCCCCATCACACGCTCCATCCCCATAGCCAGCCCCTCCATCCTCCTTCTTTCTTTGCTACACAGCTTCAGACTCACCTTGAACAAAGCCTCTTGAACTCATCAGGTAGTGTTTTTTCTTGGTGGCACTTATCACAAGTGTAATTTTTTTTTTTTTGAGAGTTTTTTTTTTTTTTTGGTTCTCTGTATTTTTGGCCATACCTTGAGGTATGCAGAACGTCCCCCACAGGGATCAACCCCACACCCCTTGCAGTAGAAGCACAGAGTCCTAACCACTAGACCACCAGGGAAGTCCTCAGATATCTTTATTAAAAAAAAAAATTGAAGTATAGTTAATTTACAATGTTCTGTTAATTTCTACTGTCCAGCAAACTGACTCAGTTATACATATACCTGAATCCTTTCTCAAATTCTTCTCCCATGTAGTTTGTTAGATAATATTGAGTATAGTTTCCTGTGCTATACAGAAGGTACTTGTTGGTTATCCATTTTAAATACAGCAGTGTGTACATGTCCATCCCAAACTCCCTAACTATCTCCCCCTGCCGTTCCCGCCTGGCAACCATAAGTTTTTCTCTAAGGCTGTGAGTCTGTTTTATCACAAGTGTGGTTAACTGTCTGTGTACATCCTATTCACTGCAGGAAAGTCAAATGAGGTCAGAAGGCCTTGCTCATGGCTCCAGCTCTCCTCTGTGCCTTGCAGTTTGTGCTTAAATAGCTGTCAGATCAATACATTATCCATTCTTCCTCATCAAGTATGAATACCTATATCAGGGCCTCCACTGACCCGTATAGACTAGAAAAGAGAGCCCCTTCCTTGACACGCTTGACTTACATCTGGCAGAGCCGATTCTTGTAACCAGGCCCTTTACTGCCCCCTGCTGGAAAGAGGCAGGAAGTGTGCAAATGGACTACAGCTCTGATGTCACTAGGAGCTCCCCATCCCCCACCTTAAAGAGGGACCCCTAGCTCAGTGTGTATTCCACACAACCATACGCAGAAGCCCTGCCAAAGATATGTAAGTGTGTACATCACTACAATTGGCAGCCAACCAGGGATCGAACTCATACCACTTGTGCTGGAATCACCAAGTCTTAACCAGTGGACCACCAGGGAAGTCCCTCCCTTTGCTTTTTAATTGCTTACTTTTCCTAGCAGGTTCCTCGTCTTTGCTCACATTTACTAGCTGTGACCTAATAGATGTGGGAGAACTGCACTCAAACAGCCCTCCACCCTTCAGGCTTCCATCCTTAAATGTCTGTTTACTGAGATGAGAGGTGGGATGGAGCCAAATGAAAGATCATGTGAAGCAGATCAGAGAACTTTCTCCCTCCCTGAGGGGTGGGGGGTTGGAGGGTAGCTTTGGAAGCATTAGGGACGCAAGGTCCCTCCTAACCAGGAGAAGGAGGGGGAGCTGCCCATGCCCACCACTCTGCACACTGGGCTGGCTGCCCAGAGGTCCCAAAGCCACACACTGCAGCCACATCCGCCTGTGGGCATGTCTGGGATGTCTGTGTCCCCTGGACCTGTGCTTGATCGTTCGGTGACACAGACAACTATGGAAGGCCCCTGTTGCCATCTGAATCCCCCTCTGGATTTTCACAGTGATTCACAGTTACCCGTGACTCCACCTTGTCAGCAGGTTAGGAACTCGTAGTGCAGATGCCCCCACTCAGCTCTGATGACATCAGCACACGCTGTTGTAACCTTGCTAGTGAATTGCAGAGCCAGGATTACAAGCCCACCCAGTCTGGCTCCCAGGGCCATGCTCTCGCTCACTGGGTCATATTTAGTGGGCGGCTTCTGGGGACCAGTGGTGAAGCCAGCTACTCTGTACAAGAGCACTGGCCAGCTGCTCTTCCCACCAAGGTCCTCCCACCCCTTATTCCCACCTACCTTGGTGTAGCCCCTGCTCCCCAAGGCTGAGCTTCCTCTGGGTTCTATAGAAGGCAACCTTCGCCTCACTTCTCATTTCTCATCTGACTCTACCTAGTTCATATCTTTCTGAACTAACTCATGGTTTCTTTGCCGTTGATGCTGCTCTGTTTTGTTTTTTTCCCCCAATTATGCGCTTGCTTTTTCATATGTTTTCCTTTAGATCTTTCCATAAGTGTTCAAGACCAGGGTGAGAGTTGGACTATATATTCTCCTTGCCTCATTGCAGATGCAACAACATCCAGTATGAATGCACATCAGCCCTGGGGGCCCCACCTCCCACCCCAGGAAACAGCTCCTGCCTGTGTCTTTAATGAACTCACCCACAGTGAGGTTGGTGGGGGGGTGGGGGAAGCAGGAATTGCTGATGTTCAGGTTGTGTTTGTGCTAAGGCGCTTCAGTCATGTCCAACTCTTTGCAACCCAATGGACTGTAGTCCAAGAGGCTCCCCTATCCATGGGATTCTCCAAGGAAGAATATTGGAGTGGGTTGCCTTCTCCTCCTCCAGGGGATCTTCCCAATTCAGGGATCAAACCTGAGTCTCTTATATCTCCTTCATTGGCAGATGGGTTCTTTATCACCAGTGCTCCAGGAAGACCGATGTTTATGTTACCCCTTCTTCTTTTACAATTCCTTCTCCTGAATCAGAACCCCAGATCCCTACTCTAAGGCTCTGAGTTGCCTAATCTCTCCATAGGCAATGTGCAGACTAGTCTAGAACTCTTGGGGGTTTTCTTTTCCTCTTAGAGGAAGAAACGGGAGAGCAATCAAATGAAAAGGGACAAGACTTAACATTCTCCTCTCAGTGCTAACTGCTTCACTTACCCCCATCTTTGTTTGAATCAGGCAAAAAAAAAAAAAAGTCATAGAGAAATGTTCTCCAACTACATGAATGCAAAGGAATATTCTGGGCTGGCAACTCCCATCAGCACAGAGGGACAAGCAGCATGCTTGTGGAATAAAGGAGCATTGGGTGATTGTGGATTAATCTGTAAATTTAAGAACATTCACACAATTGAAGCACAATATGTTTATTAAAGTATTTGATGTGATGTAGTGTTGGTGGGAGTCATTTTGTTCATTAGAAACCCCTTGGTACACCCATGTAGTCTGCCACTCAAAACGGAAGACTTCCTGTGAATGAACCAGGGAATGCTCCTCAGTGTTCTTTATGTTATTATGGTCACTGCTATTATTATTAGAATTCATGGAAAATTCAAGGGGGAGACAGAATGAAGACTGAAGAACACTAATCTGTTCTTTTCCTTTTTAATAATTTATTTATTTGATTTTTGGTTGGGCTGGGTCTTGGTGGCTGTGAGTGGGCTTTCTCTAGTTGTGGTTGGGGGGGTCTACTGTGCTGCGGAGCACAGGCCCTAGGCACACTAGTGCAGGGGCTTCAGTGACCGTGACACCCTTGCTTTAGCTGTCTGAGACATGTGACATCTTTCCTGATCAGGGATCGAAACCACGTCCCCTGCATCGGCAGATGGATTCTTATCTCCTGAACCACCAGGGAACTCCAACCTGTCCTTTTCTACTTTCAGGAAAACCCGAAGATGAAACTCTCGATTTTCACTCTCCTGAACTCCCCGTGACCTGTGGGGAGGCCAGGGGGATTTTATATAAGGAGAAAATGAAGCAAGGTGAGTTCCTTGACCTTCTGCCCTTTGGAACCCCAAGATGAAGGAATCCCTAGAAGGGAAGGGAATATCCACATGTGTCATTGTTCAGGGTGTGGACCCTGCAAGCAGGCTGCTTTAGAAAAAGCCGGGCTTGTGATGAAGGGACTTTCCACCTTTTCAGTGTCATTTTATATCTGGTGACCAGGCCACTTCCCTCCACATGGAAGTCATCCAGGGACCTGTGACACTCATCCTTGCCACATGAAAGGCAAATCCTGGCCCAAACCCTCACTACTCAGGTGGATTTCAGGGCTTCCTTCAATCAGAGAGGAGGAATCGGGTTTCCCTGCTTCTTCTCCCACCTCACCAGGGAGTCTCTGAACCCAGAACGATAGAGCATCATGAGTAGGGGGGTGGAGGTTTAGGGTGAATTCACTGAGGATGGAAGAGGATGTAGGATGGACTGTCTTTACTTTCCAGGATCCTCAGAGAAGTGTATTCACAATGAGAAGGGAGTTTGGTTCACAACAAGAGAATTTGAAATTGAAGGAAAGCGGAAACTTTCTAAGAACTGGAAGCGAAGTATATTTTGTGGAGGAAAGAGCCTAAAAAAGCTGCTGCAGGTATTGTAATAACAAGAGACACATAGGTGATGAGTTTAACTTCCTGAAGGATGAGCAGACTTACAATAACAGAAGTGTGAGGAAAATTCCCATCAGGATTCCACAGTGTGACTGAGAAAGAGCTAACCGATGAGGAAGTTAGGAACCTAGACTGGTGCTGATGAGGGGAAACTTTAAATGCAAGATGGAGGGATTTAAGAAGCTTACCTTGCTAGTATGGAAGAGGGTGGGCTGGAGGGAAATTAGATGAAGACAGAGACCCCTCTGAAAGCTTCTCCGTGCCCACCACCCAATAAACGCCTCCTCAAGACCACACTCCATGTGGGCCCCTCAGTGAAGCATTTCCAGACCGTCCTGTCCGTGGCCAGTCCCTCCTCTCCACTTTCCTGGCACGCTGCTCCATCCCGTGAGCAACAAACAAGGGTACTAGGCTCTGTGATCCCAGATCCCAACACGAAACCGCTCCATAACACTCAGAATGTGATCACCGAAATGAAATCATAAGGATTTATCTAGAGAAGAAATGGGAAGGAAAAGGAGTGGGTAGGATAGCACAGAGAGAGAAGAACAGGTCTTGAGTTTGAGTGACAGAGAATAAATAATGTCCACAAGAAGAGTCAGTGGGAGGAGGGAGCTAGTTAATCCTCCTGCTCTCTTGGGCTGGAAACCCAGTAGGCTGTCCATGTACAAATATTCATTCACAGGTGGGGACTTGGATATTTACAAAAGAGGAGCCTTCAGAACAGCCCCATTCATTGCGCCGTCCTCTCTTACAGGAGGGAATTTTGCTCTGTCCTTCAAGAAGACATCTCAAGAGAGAGGTAAATAGCAGGTGAATTTCTACCACATTCTCAGCCACCATGTTGCAGACTTTCCATGTGCCAAGGCTGGCCTGGGCGTCCTCAACCTTCCCAGGCCTGAGTCACCTTCCCATTTCAGCACTGCGGTTTCCTGACGACTGCTTTAGCACACTGATGCTTATTCATGCTGCCTTTAAGTTCATAGTTAACTTAAAATAGGGAAGCAGATAACTCTTTAAAATGAAGATTAGGACAATAGCATGTGTTCTACAAAAAAGATTTGTATATTTGGATGATCAGCAACCAAATGTGTCAGAAATAGAGTGCTCTAGTTTGTAAGTAAATACGGTATTGAAATAGACAAGAATAGATAGATAAATAGTCTCAGACAGTAAGGTGTCTGTCTGCAATGCAGGAGACCTGGGTTCAATCCCTGGGTCAGGAAGATCTCCTGGAGAAGGGAATAGCAACCCACTCCAGTATTCTTGCCTGGAAAATCCCATGGACAGAGGAGCCTGGTAGGCTATAGTCAGTCCATGGGGTTGCAAAGAGCCGGACATGACTGAGCGACTTCACTAAGAAGTAAGAGTAAGAATATCATCCTTGATTGAACTCCAAGTATTCCTAACTTCGACATGTTCCTTATTGGTAGCAGCAGAATGGAATAATGTGTTTGAACTGAGCTTTGTCTCTGCAGAGCCTCTCGATGGCATTCATTCATTGGCTGTACCTGCTACTCCTCCTCAGGTGGTTTTACTTACATAGATAGGTCTTCCAGTCTCGAGTCCCATTCATGGGCTTCCCATTAGATACGGACCTCCAACAGATGCAATGATGCCTCTTCCATCTTGCCCAGGAGGTTAGCCTGACCCTTGGCTGGATTCACTCAAAGTTGATAAGATAATGGTCCCCCAAAGCTGTTTATTATATAAATCATCTTTTCCATGCTGATTTGAAATACCTTCATATGTTTAGGGAGGTTCCTTGTAATAGCAGAAAAAAAAAGAGGAAGAATATAGATGTCCATCAGTACTATAAAATAAACATAATCGACAGAATGGTAGTTTTTAGAAATGCATGTTTTGCAAGTATATATTCATCCTATAGTCACCTAAGGGTGTTAAGGTCAGGAAAGCTTCAGGAAGCTTAAACTGGTTATAACATGTACAGAAGGAGAGCAGTTTTGTTTATGTGAATGTGTAAGGCTATGACTGAAAAAATATCTGGAAGAGTTGGTTATTCTGGGATGGGATGACAAGGGACATTTGCCTTCCATGTTATATATTTATGTACAGGCTAAATTTTTCTAATGATCATTTATTACTTTTGTAACCAGAAAGAAATAAAGGTTTTTAAAACCCAGATAATTAATTAATGGCCCCAATATTATAGTTCCTTCTTACTCATAATGCTACATGTCAGCAAATGACAGCCAGGGGCACACTTGACTTTTCAGTCCCCCCTGCCTTCACCCCATCAGGGGTCACAGTGAGGTAAAGAAAACCAAATTTAGTTCTGATCACAAACGCACCAATGCAGGCCCTTCCCCCAACACGCCACCGTCACTCTGCAGTATACCAAGTCTTTGCTGGCACCTTGCTCTCTTTCTGTGTACCAGCAAGAGATCTCATGCTGATATTGGGTTGGCCAAAAAGTTCATTTGGATTTTTCTATAACATTGTATGGGAAACCCCAAATGGACGTTTTGGCCAACCCAATACTGCAAACGTTTGCTTTGTGGCTGGCCTGCAGGGTGCTGCTCCCAGGACTTCATGGCAACCTGGGCAGCTGGTGCAGAGAACCAGGGGCTCCAGTCCTTTGAGAATCTGTACCACTGGAAGGACCTACTATGCAGCCTACTGTTGCTATACAAATGGTGTATAGGGTGAATCTGATAGCTTCTGCTTTTTGCTTTTTCTTTCTTTAACTTTTTGAACAAATCATAGAGCTTTTAATTGAGGCGTCCCCATTCAGGTTAGATAGCAAGATGTTTAGACAGCTTCACTGACTCAATGGACATGAGTTTGAGCAAATTTCTGGAGATAGTAGAGGACAGAGGAACCTGGCATGGTGCGGTCCCTGGGGTTGCAAAGACATGACTGGGTGACTGAACACCAACAACAACCCCATTCAAGTGGGCTGATTTGCAACCAACAGTTTAAATGAGTATAAGTAAAATCTGTACATGAAGATGGTGTTACTTTCAGAACTCAAAAGGCTTTAAAATGTTGGGCAGTTGTAGGATTGAATTTTAAGAGTGTCAATCATTGTTTCTTGACAGTGTCAGGGATAAAGCAGCCCTTATCTGACCAAACAATGCCCAGGAATTTGCTGAGCAGGTAGGGCCTTGTTCTACATGTGGCGTGATGGCCCTTCCCTTCTCCTGAGTTCCTTTCTGTAGTTGTATATTCTGAATATGTCAAATGAGAAGGGCTGCATCTATGTGGTGTCAGTCCTGTGTTCCTGGGGGAAGTCGGCTGTAGCTACGATCTTGTCTGTAGAGACTATGTGTGATGGCAAAGCTGTCAAGGTACCCCAGGATAGCTAGGTAAAGGTGTGTTGTATGCCTGCAAAGGTGAAGGCCAACTCCAGCTGAGATGCTGTTGAGATAGGCACTAAACAGAACATATGACCCAAATCTGTGAATGTAAAGCATTTGCCAGTTGCTAAGTGGATGGCATCAGTAACGGCATTAAAATTGGCTATATCGTGGGAGTCCTTTGTGAGTAATTGCATCCCATTAAATTTAAACAAGATACCTACTATCCTTTCAGGGGACTTGCCAAACATAAAACAGAGGACAAACAGATATACCTCACCTTAACCATCAAAACTGCTGCCTTACCTAAATGCCCCAGGGTTATAACACCCACTGCTCAAAACTATCCTGTAGTGGGCATGGATGCTTTGAGCTAACAAATGATGAAGTAAAATAAAATTAAATCTTTGACACAATCAGTTTTACATAATGGAGTCCATGGACCTCCCACTCTGTTAAAACAGTTAATAGAACTCAGTGGAAATTAAAGCAGGGCCTTCAAGAGTAGAAATTTATCATGTTGTTGTGTTGTTATTTAGTCCCTAAGTTGTGTCCAACTCTTTTGTGACTCCATGGACTGTAGCCTGCCAGGTTCCTCTGTCCATGGGATTTCCCAGGCAAGAAAACTGGAGTGGGTTGCCATTTCCTTCTCCAGGGGACCTTCTCGACCCAGGGATCAAACCCAAGTCTCCTGCATTGGCAGGTGGATTCTTTACCACTGAGCCACCAGGAAAGCCCATATAAGATCTGTTTAGAACAAGAGTGATTATCTCTACTTTTTCTCCATTTAAATGTCCAATCTGGCCTGTTTTAAACTTGGAAAGAATGGATGGTGCCTCCTGGTGGATGATGGCAACCTCAGTGCCCAGAAGAGAACAACATAACTTCAAGCATAAGTCAGCAGGGACCTGAGCCAGTTAGCAATCCAAAGAGAGACCCCCTAGGTTGGAATGGTCACCCAGTCTCCTGCTTGCCAACCCAACTGTCTTGTGGTTGCCCACAGGTAAGTGAACTCAGCCCTTCACTAAAAACTGGGTTCAGATAGTGAAACCAATGAGGCAACACATATGCCAAGAGAGAATAAAAGATTTATTGCTCGTATACAGAGACTTTCTGGGGAAAGGCAAGGCAGGCACCCAAGCTGGTCTGAAAGTGGCTGGAGTGAAGAAAGGGTGTGCATGCTACGTCACTTCAATCATGTCTGGCTCTGTGAGACATATGGACTGTAGTCTGCCAGGTTCTTCTTTCCATGGGATTTCCCAGGCAAGAATACTGAAGTGGGTTGCCATTTCCTTCTCCAAGGGATCTTTCCAACCCAGAGATCGAACCTGAGTCTCTTATGTCTCCTGCAGGGGCAGAAGGGTTCTTTACCACTAGCGCCACCCCAAAAAGGGTATAGCCCAAGGTTTATTATGGTTAGGGATGTGGCCAAGGGCTTCCATGATAGCTCAGTTGGTAAAGAATCTGCCTGCAGTACAGGAGACCCTGGTTCAATTCCTGGGTCGGGAAGACCCCCTGGAGAAGGGAAAGGCTACCCACTCCAGTATTCTTGCTTGGAGAATTCCACAGACTGTATAGTCCATGGGGTGGCAAAGAGTCAGACACGAGGGAGTGCCTTTCACTTCACTTCCTGTGGCCAAGGTGAGGGTTCTCTTGCTGGGGCGAGGTCTGTCCGACTTGAACTTCTCACTGTGGCCAAGAGAGGGAGCCCATGAGTTTTCTTAGCACCTTGCCCAGTTGTGCCAAGAGGGGAAGAGAGAGGGGTGGGTTAGAGAAACCACCAGTCATCAAATATAAAAACCAGAGTCAGATTCTTTATTAGAGTGTGACTCTGGGTATGTGTGTCCTTCCTGTCGCATCATGTGTGCTGGAAGCTTTCACTCCAGAACATGGAGGTACGGGGCAGGGGTATCAGTGCTCTGGGCCCAACCAGGTTCTCCATCAGGAGGAGCAGGTAGGTCTGCACTGGCATCTATACTCTGGACCAGCGCAGGCCAGGTGTCATCGAGGCAAGAATGGCTGTTGCGTGTCAACCCTAAAGACAGAGAGAGGCAGACTGGCAAGTTCAGGAGGGGAAGGCCAGAAAGATTTTTTGACCTTCAGGGTTATGGAGCACTCATTAGGAGGCCTTGGGGCTTAGGAAGTGGAGAAGGTGCTCAGGAAACCTGCCCAGCTAAGAAAGATGAACACCATCCCAGATCAGGAAGACATTTCCCTTTGGCTGACTGGCTGGTTTTGCAAATGAACTAAACATTCCCATCCCTGATGCCCTTGTTGAGGGTCCTCATATCTGTGTTAGGGACAGTGGCGGGTGGTGGCAGGGTCCTCTCCTTGGTTGTAATTGATTCTCAGTTGCTTTGAGCCTTTGCTCCAGCTCCTGGTGGTCTATTTCCTGACCACCCACCATCTGTCTTGGGGGGAGAGTACCACGGTGTGACACAGGAAGGACCCCTCTTCCAGACTCCTACCCTCTGTGCAGAGAAAAGTTTCCCTTGTGCATGTGGAAGGCTTCTCTGGTGGCTCAGATGGTAAAGAATCCACCTGCCGGGCAGGAGACCCAGGTTCGATCCCTGGGTTGGGAAGACCCCCTGGAGAAGAGAATGGCTATCCACTTCAGTATTCTTGCCTGGAGAATCCCACAGACAGAGGAGCCTGGTGGGCCACAGTCAGTGGGGTCACAAATAGTCCAACAGGACTGAGCAATTAACTTGTGTAGAGCCCTGCCCTTACTGTCTTGTGGGGCTGGGAGCAGAATCAGGATTCCCACCTGTGAATCTTCATTGTTGTTTCTCAGTGGCTGAGTCATGTCTGCTAAGTCGTGTCCAACTCTTTGCAACTCCATGGACTGCACTGTGCAAGGCTCCCCTGTCCTCCACTATCTCCCAGAGTCTGCTCAAATTCAAGTCCACTGAGTCCATAATGCTATCTAACCATCTCCTCAGGGTCCTCATATTTGTGTTACAGACAGTGACAGGGGGTGGCAGGGTCCTCTCCTTGGTTGTAACTGATCCTCAGTCTCTTTGAGCCTTTGCTCCAGCTCCTGGTGGTCTACCTGACCACCCACCATCCTTCTTGGAAAAGGACTGCAGTGGGGCGCTCTGGCACCCTTTCTCCTCCCCCTTCTCCTTTTGCCTTCAGTCTTTCCCAGCACCATGTGAATCTTCATCAAACCATAAGGATCATGCCTCTCATATAAGTTACTTGTAGAATTTACTAGATTACATTTTACGGCTATGAGAAAGACCCCTATGGATTCTCAGCACCACCACCCAACCCCACCCACCCACCCCGCCACCGCCAGCCAACCATACAACCCATTGACACAACAGCTCTGCGTCTTTGTGTACGTCCCTCCGGGTGTCAGCATAACCTCAGGGACTGTTTTCAGAGTTGCCCAGAGGTTACCTGGGCCTGCGTGCAGCGACTGAGAGCATCTCTGGCCCAGGCCTGGGAAGAGGGGGCAACCTGGCTCAGGTAGCAATTCCCTTCTAGCAGGAAAACTCCAAGGAATGTGAGGTGTGCTGTAAAGGGGGCTCGCTGCTCCGCTGTGACACTTGCCCGCGAGCCTTTCACGAGAACTGTCACATCCCACCCGCGGAGGCTGAGAGGTTAGTGAGACACAGTCCCTCCTGGTGCTGACGCCCCGCCCGGGCTCCGCCTCTGATGGCTCATCTCGGGTTGGAGGATCCTGGGCATTCTGGGCTCCGCCGGTGACCCCGCGTAGCCCCATCGGCCCGCAGCCTGTGTCCCCACTGGTATCAGTGCCTCTGAGTCTGCGTCTGAGTCACGCTGACCCCCGACACTGCCCCTGCTCCTGGGAGTTGTCCTTTCCCGGTTTCGTAACCCAGACTCCTGTCCAAAGGGCGGAAAAACATCATTTGTGCTCTGTGATTTCTCAGAAAAGGCAGGAAACATGGCCTGCTTCTCCGATTCCCGCCCCCCCGCCCCTCTCAACAGGCTGATGGAGCTTCAGTCACCCAGGGGTTAAGACCCAGTTTCTGATATTCCAGCCGGGTGCGCAGCGCTTCTTATGCTCCCGGGAGGGCAGAGGAGGAAAGGAAAACCTACCTCTCACCCTGATACCGCCCTTCACGCTCGGACTGCTTTGTCGCTCTCTCAATGGGACCCCTTCCCGCACTCCACTCCCACCCCCCATCCCCCTACTCCCAACCCCCTCCACCTTGGGAGTCTTGGAGACTCCGGGAGGTGACCCCTTCCTTCCGTGGCTGCATCCATCAGGAAAAGGAAAATGGTGGCTGTTTCCACCTCGCTCATTTATGCCTGGCCCTACAGGAGCCGATGGAGTTGCACCTTCTGCAGGATGAAGGAGTCTTCAGGAAACCAGCAGGGTCTCTGGGAATCTGAGGTTCAGGCAAGGTCCATGCAGCCGGAGGAGCAGCTGGTGAGTGGGATGGGGACCCAAGCCTTCCCCCTTCCCCTCAAACAAGCAGAGGGTCCAGGGAAGGGCACCCAAAGAAAGCCTCCAGTGTCTCACTTCCAAGGATGGAGCTTCAGCACTCTAACGTGGAGGACAGACAGAATTCAACATCCACCTCCCCACCACGGCACCTTGGCAGACAGACACAGTCGGAAGGCTGGTTGTGTCTGGCTGCTCCTGTGTGGGGTTTCTGGGCAAAGGCTTGGCCTCACTTTCTCCAAACTGCATTTGCCTCTAAATCCCTCTTCGTATTTTACAGAAATGTGAGTTTCTCCTCTTGAAAGCCTACTGTCATCCACAAAGCTCTTTCTTTGCTGAGACCCCACGTAATGTAAGTTCTGCTCGACATTTCTCATCCTCTGGGCATCTCTCTGCTGTTAAACTCATTTTAGAAATATGGAGTGTGCATCCTGCAGGCATCTCTGTTTGCAGAGGGTAGAAGGTTTAGCTGCAGGCTCTGGAGTAGGGCTGCCTGCTTCAAAGTCCACCCCATTGCGTACCAGCTCTGGACACAGTATCTTAGTTTCTCTCTCTTCAGTGGGAGTGTCTTTCTTACAGAGAGCATACGATTGAGGGTCCAAACTCAGGATACTTGAACTATGGGTTCAATGTAGCTCAACTAGTTTTTAGCTGTGAAATCTTGGATAGGTTACTTAACCTCTCCATTCCCTGGTTTCTCATCAATAAAACTGGGGAAATGATAGGAACAACCTCTTATGGCTGTTGTAGAGATCATATATTAATGTATCAGCAGTGCTTAGAACAACGCCTGGCACATAGACATCAGATATCATTATCAGTGTATGCATGTGTGCTCAAAGTCGCTTCAGTCATGACCGACTCTGTTACCCCATGGACTGTAGCCCACCAGGCTCCTCTGTCTATGGGATGCTCCAAGTAAGAACACTGGAGGGGGCTGTAGGGATCGAACTCGCATCTGCCTGCATCTCCTGCATTGGCAGGCTTGTCCTTTACCCTCTAAGCCACTTGGGTATTACCCTGCAAATAAAGGCTGGTGTTGGATCCGTTCTAGTGACATTGCCTGTGCTCACATCACCTCTTTGATGTCTTTGCCCCCAGATTCGAGATTATGGTGAGCCCTTTAGGGAAGCCATGTGGTTGGACCTGGTTAAAGAAAGGCTGACTGAGAAAGTGTACACAATGGCTTGGTTTTTACGGGACATGCGCCTGATATTTCACAACCATAAAACATTTTACAAGGTAAAGGGAATTTCCTGCCTCCTCCCTTTCACATCCTTTCTACTTTCCCCTCGTTTCTGGGACAGCAGAGCTTTGCAAGAATCATGCCTAGTCTTGTCCTGGGGAGAGTTCAAAAAGGAAGGATTATAGAAGAAAACTGCCTCCCAATCTCAGAGTTGGAAAAAAAAAAAGAAAATCACTCAATCATGTCTGACTGTTTGTGACCTCATGGACTATACAGTCCATGGAGTTCTCCAGGCCAGAATACTGCCATCAGTAGCCATTCCCTCTCCAGGGGATCTTCCCAACCCAGGGATCGAACCCAGGTCTCCCACATTGCAAGTAGATTCTTTATGACTGAGCCACCAGGGAAGCCCCAGAGGTGGAGAGGAGGATATCAAAAAGAACAGCAAGCAGGTCCTTGTAAATGGTACCTGAAAAAAATTTCATCCTCAGTTCCAGAAAGATAGGCCACACCCACTGAGAATGGTCAATTTCATCCTGCCTCCTTGTTCAAATAGGATGGGGGGAGGGGAGGCAGTTTATGCTTACATAGTCCTTCATGTGTCAGAAATACAGAAATTAATTAATTAAGATGAAATGAGTTAAACTTTCAGGATGCTCATGCTCAGATTTTTTTACTCTTGAGTTTCCCAGTGGACTCAAACGCTCAGATTTGCTCTCAGCTGGTGTTGATTCCATCTTTCATTCAGTCAACTAGTTGAACTGTTTTGCAATCCAAGGCGTTCTTAACTTTAGTTTATAGCATTTACTCTGATTTTTACTCTCACTTGTCCTGATATTTCTTGGGACATATATAAAGCGAATTCTCAATTCACCCAGCCTCCTTCCCTCCCTACTTGCCACCAGTTGGTGTGTTCATGAGCCACGGACTGTAAACTGGTGTCCACCTGTGGAGCTGGAGTAGGAAAGAATCAAGCCAGGGAGCCCCTCAACGCCTGGCGCAGCCTTAGCTTTGAAGAATGGAAGGGGTCATCTTTCCTTCAGAGAGTGGGCTTTTAAGAAAAGGGGTCAAAATCAGCTCTTTGGTCCAGATCACCTGTCAGGTCCAGGTTAACAACAAGGCAGAGCCTCATGCATTTGAACATCTGAGTGGCAGCCTCTCCCACCTGTTCTGCTCACCACCTGGGGGAGTACAGCCTTTGGGCAGGGAGAGCAGATCTCTTAAGAAAGCATGAGAGATCTATGATCCTAATTCTCTGTCCTTAGGGCCCTGTGTGCTTGTTTTTTTCTCTTTCAGGCTTCCGACTTTGGTCAGGTAGGACTGGATTTAGAGGCAGAATTTGAAAAGGACCTCAAAGAAGTGCTTATTTTTCATGAAGCCAGTGAGAACAGCTTCCAGGCTCGTCCTTGATCCTGTTCTGGATGGACTAAAGCATCCCAGCTTCAGGATCCATATAATGGTACCCTGGCCATCCTTAGAGTGTCAAAGACTCTGGGATGTTATTGGCTGCCCTCTTCACTCAAATCCAGACTCTACATAGAATCATCATATCCTCCACCTCCTTTTATTCTTTTTGTATTTCACTCTCCCCCTAAAATTGAATAGTTTCTTAATACCATTAAATACCTCACCACCGTTCACATTCTCTTCATTGTCTCATAAATCCTTTTCCAATTGATTTATTTAAAGTGGGATCCTAACTACTTTCACACACTGAATTTAGCTAATCTGTCTCTTAAGGTTCTTTTCATCTGTAAATTCCCCACTTCCTTTCTTCCTTGCTGTCTACTTATTGGATAACCTGGGGTCTTTGCCCTACAAAATTTTTCATGTTCTGGAATCTTCTTTTTACTTCTTTTGGCCACACCAAGCAGCTTGTGGGACCTTCAGTTCAGTTCAGTTGCTCAGTTGTATCTGACTCTTTGCAACCGCATGGACTGCAGCACTCCAGGCTTCCCTGTCCATCACCAACTCTGGTACTTGCTCAAACTCACGTCCATCAAGTTATGATGCCATCCAACCATCTCATCCTCTGTCGTCCCCTTCTCCTCCTGCCTTCAATCTTTCCCAGCTTCAGAGTCTTTTCCAATGAGTCAGTTCTTCACACCAGGTGGCCAAAATATTGGAGCCTTAGTTCTTTGTTTTCATTTTTGACTCTGCTGCCTGGCTTGTGGGATCTTTGTTCCCTGACCAGACACTGAACCTGTGCCCTCCAAAGCGAGAGCACAGTCCTAACCACTAGACCAGAATTCCCATATTCTGGGTTTTTCTACATCCTCCTGTGAAAGTGTTGGTCGCTCTGTGGTATCCTACTCTTTGCAATTCCATGGACGACAGACTGCCAGTCTCCTCTGTCCATGGACCTCTCCAGGCAAGAATACTGGAATGGATAGCCTTTCCCTTAGTCAGGGGATCTTCCTGTCCCAGGGATCGAACCCTTCATTGTTGGCAGATTCTTTACCAGTTGAGCTACCAGGGAAGCCCTCATGCTCTTAGTGCACGTTTTTTTTTTTATCTCCCTGGCATATTTTTATACCTAAGGGTTAGATCTAGAGGCTTACTTAGATTCAGGTTTGGGGGAGGTTTGCTTCAAGTTGACTGTTTAGTATAGAGACTTCCCAGGGGGAATCTGTATTTTCATTTGTAATGTTAAGATCTCAAGCAGTTTCAGGTATTATCAGCCTGACTCATCTGTTACACATCACCTTTTCCCCTAATGATTTTAGCAGCCACTGATGCTTACTGCCTAAACCCAATTCATTAGGGTTTGCAAAATGATGATATTTAGATTCTGTTACTTCTTCTATGTGGGTTAGATCCCTGGGTCAGGAAGATCCCCTGGAGGAGGAAATGACAACCCATTCCAGTATTCTTGCTAGAAAATCCAGTGGACAGTGGCAGGCTATACCCCAAATGGTTGCAAAGAACTGGACATGACTGAGCAAAAAAGCACTCTATTCCTTCTGTATTTAGTAGTTGGAATTCTTCTGCAAAGAACTCCCTTCAATAATGTTTGGTTAGCTTGAAGCACAGTTTGTATCGGAAATAAAGGATAAATTCTAGACTCTTTATTTAAAATGTTCAAGTTAATGAGTTGTTTCCCTAATAGCCTCTAAAGATAGACACAGAGGTTTTTGTTTTTTTTCCTATAAAGTATCTTGAGCTCATGAATTTAAATATTAAATGTGCTCCAAACCATTGCAGTTAATATCTTTATTGCTGCTCAAATTGCTTATCAGTGAGTGAGAGTCTCTTCACATTGGCTCCTGAGTTGTTTTGAAATGACCCCAGGATTCTTTGATAGCGTATTAGCTACCTATTGCTGTGTAACAAATGACCCCAAAGTTTAGTGGCTTCAAGGAGCAGTCATCTTATTGTTCACTGGTCTGTGGGCCAGAAATTTAAGAAGAGCTCCATGTGGATGCCTTATCTTTGTTCCACATGGTATTGACCAAGCCCTTTCATGCTTATACAGTGTTACTTCTGCTACATACTATCAGTCCAAGCAAATCACCAGGCCAAATCCACAAGGAGGGGAAATGGGCTGTACCTCTTGATAGGATGAATAGCAAAGCCATGTTTCAAAGGGAATGTTATTTGGCAAGAAATGTTGCCACTTTCTTCAGAAACACCCTACCATAGTCTACCTTCTGACCACAGCAATTAACATCCTTCCCACATGCAAAGGACACTCACCCCCCATCCCAATAAGACTCACTCATTGCAGGACTAAAGCAAAGTCCAGGACCTCATTACCTAAATCAGGTTCAAATCAGATAAGTTCCTTAGGTGTGGTTCACTGGATGCAGCCCTGTAGCTACATCTTCTGTGGAACCAAAGACCTGTGAAGTGAAGGATAAGTTAGTCTCCCCCACTTTGCAAATATGATGACACTGGCTGTAGAAACTTGCATTAAAACAGGGGCAAATGGATAGTGTATAGCAGTCACTGGTCCATAGCTATTCAGAAATCCAATCAGGTGCATGTTTGCAGGACAGAGAACATTCCTTGATAATCTCATGATTTATTAATATATATCTCTAATTCCCATCCAACACCGAAGGCTCCTCCCATGTCTTCCTATAGGCAATATTTGTGCCTGTCTTCTCCGACAGTACATTTACTCATTTTCTCAAATCTAAACTACAACAATATTTTCAGAATTTCTACACTCATAACACTATAAAAAAAATTAAGTTGAATTCTAAATTTGTGTGGAATTTTTGTGTCTGTTATGTATCTAATATACCATTGCACAGGGTATTTTTAGGATTTTGCATTTGTATTTATAAATGAGATAGGTCTGCAAGTTTTTGTATATTGCCACTGTCAGATTTCGTTACCCTGTTGTTGTTCAGTCACTGAGTTATGTCTGACTCTTTTAACCCCATAGACTGCAGCACACCAGGCTTCCCTGTCCTTCACTGTGTCCCAGAGTTTGCTTAAACTCATGTCCATTGAGTCACTGATGCCATCCAACCATCTCATCCTCTGTCACCCCATTCTCCTCCAGACCTCAATCTTTCCCAGAATCAGTCTTTTTCCAATGAGTCTGCTCTTCACATCAGATGGCCAAAGTATTGAAGCTTCAGCTTCAGCATCAGTCCTTTCAAGGATTATTCAGGGTTGATTTCCTTTAGGATTAACTGATTTGATCTCCGTTCCGCTCCAAGGGACTCTCAAGAGTCTTCTCCAACACCACAATTTGAAAGCTTCAGTTCTTCAGCGCTCAGCCTTCTTTATGGTCCAACTCTCACATCCATACATGACAACTGGAAAAACCACAGCTTTGACTCTATGAACCTTTGTCAGCAAAATGATGTCTCTGTATTTTAATATACTGTCTAGGTTTGCCATATTTTTTCTTCCAAGGAGCAAGTGTCTTTTAATTTCATGGCTGCAGTCACCATCTGGAGTGATTTTTGAGAACAATAGTAATGTTTTCTGTTCTTATTATTTAAGTTTCCCCACTTTTCTTATCTTGCCATGGCATCTCCATACTTCTTTATTTTTTTGATACATCTTTCTGTTGACCGAAGTATATATATATATATATATATTTTATTAGTTTTGCCAAACAATGACATGATATCACCATGGGTTTACATATGCTCCCCCTCCAGAACCCCCCTCCCTCCTCCCTCCCACCGGGAAATCTCATTGCACCAGTCCCAAGCATCAGTCCTGGGCCGGCTATTGCTTAGACATATGATAATTAACATGTTTCAATGCCATTTTCCCATATCATCCCACCCTTTCCCTCATCCACAGAGGCCACGAGTCTATTCTATACATCTGCGTTCCTTTTGCTGTCTCGCATGCTGGGTTCTCGTTACCGTCTTTCTAAATTCCATATATATGTGTTAATATACTGTATTGTTGTTTTTGCTTCTGGCTTACTTCACTCTGGATAATGGGCTCCAGTTTCGTCCATCTGAGTAGAACTGATTCAAATGAATTTTTCCTTAATGCTGAGTAATATTCCATTGTGTATATGTACCACAGCTTTCTTATCCATTCATCAGTTGATGGGCATCTAGGTTGCTTCCATGTCCTGGCTATTGTAAATAAAGCAGCAATGAACATTGGGGTACACGTGTCTCTTTCAATTCTGGTTTCCTCGGTGTATATGCCCAACAGTGGGATTGCTGGGTCATATGGCAGGACTATTTGCAGCTTTTTAAGGAACCTCCACACTTTTCCATAGTGGCTGTACTAGTTTGCAATCCCACCAACAGTGTAAGAGAGTTCCCTTTTCTCCACACCCTCTCCAGCATTTATTACTTGTGGATTTTTGGATTGCAGCCATTCTGACTGGTGTAAAGTGATATCTCATTGTGGTTTTGATTTGCATTTCTCTGATAATGAGTGATGTTGAGCATCTTTTCATGTGTTTGTTAGCCATTTTTATGTCTTCTTTGGAGAAATGTCTGTTAAGTTCTTTGGTCCACTTTTTGATTGGGTCGTTTATTTTCCTAGAATGGAGCTGCAGGAGTTGCTTGTATTAATTGTTTGTCCGTTGCTTCATTGGCTATTATTTTCTCCCATTCTGACGAAGTATATTTTTAAGTAACTTTAAAAGAAGGGCATGTAGCTGTTATGTTTTCTGAGTCTTCGCATATCTCAGAATGTCTTCTGTTGTCTTCATTAACTAACAACATATTGTGCTACAATATATATTTTATCACAATTTCTCACCTTCAAAATTGATTTGGACTTTGTTCCACGGTCTTTGAGCATTTTGTTCTGCAACTCTACTGTCTGATTTCAGTCAGAATTATATTTCTAGTGTGTGAACACATATGAAATTCCCCCTTTATCTCTGTATTATATGTTTAGCTATTTTTGACAGGATGGGATTCAGTATAATATTCTTATCATTGGTCTTGCCTGGCACACTGAGCCTTTTCAGTATACACATGTGGTTCTATTTTCAGCTCCAGTACATCTTTCTGATCCATTTGTTCTGGGCTTACTGTCAAGAACATCTTTTATCCTTGCTTGGTCCTCCCTATTTATCATTAAAAAAGAATTTCATAAAAACATTCTTCTTCTTAGGCACTTAGTATGAGACTTAAATATACTAATTTAATTGCAATTCTATGGTCAATGTTTTAAACTTAATGATCTTTTAGCACTTTCATTTTGCTAATTGCTATCTATTAACAAAGCCTCAAAGGATAAAAACTTTTCTTATCACAGTGGTTTTCTTCCCTCAAGACAAAAATAGGAAGTCAGTGCAAATTACTAGATTGCTCTGATCTGCTCCACCCAAATTCTCCAGAACTGTGAGAAATATATGCCTGCAGTTTCAGCTACTTAGTCTGTGAGATTTTGTTAGCCAGCAAAATAAAATAAATAAGCTGACAAATAAAAATCGAGTAACACCATCATCAGAGGCCCCATCCCTGCTCCCATAGCAAGTTGAAAACTCTTGAACAGGATCTTTCAACTTCCCATTTAGGTACCTAGTGTCACAGACTAATAAACAGGAAATGCATAGAGATCCCTTTGATTCTGATTTCCCACTGTTTCCACAATAGTGTGAACTGTGAAATGGACTGACTTCACCTGTCATCCAGAAAGGGGTGTAAGCAGTTTGGGCACCTAAAGAAAAGCATGTAATGAAACAGAGCTCCTTTTACAGTTGGAAAGGAAGATAACAAATATGGCCATAAGGACTTCTGGTGCCCTTCCTGGAGAGCATGATTCTAGAGATAATGATGGCTTTGGATTTCCAACTCCTTCTGCGGGGAGCACTAAAGGTTTCTCGTTTCAGCACAGTCTCCATTCTTTATGGTAAAAGACCCTTCTCCCCACTGGTTTCTCGGTAGGCAGGATTGCTGTGCTCTAAATTACCTTGAATCCATTTGTGACATTCTCTTTCATTCTGGCACTGATAAGCTGAATCAGGTCTCTCTCCCTCTGTTCTATCACGGCTCTGGATTGCTCTATTATTGGGGGAAAAAACCACTCGAGAGTCATTTCTTTCAGATGGAAAGTTTCAGCTACTAGCAGTTCAGTTGCCATGACAACCAAGACCCCTCTACCTGGGACCATCTATCCCTTTAACTTCTTTTTGTTGCTGTTCTCTTTCCTACTTGAAAGAGTGGGGTTTGATTTATTCTACTTAGCTCAGTGGTCCATATATTCCAATAGTCCTTCTGAGCTGGAGGCTCAGATCCATCTTCCTTTTGTTCTCCCACTGCCCAGGCCCACCGAGTTTTGGCCCCCACCTCCTTAAACAGTAAAAACTGATAGTGTGGGGAGTGGCCCAGGGGTTAAGACTGTGCTTCTACTGCAGGGGCCACAGGTTCGATCTGTTGTGCATGGACCAACAAATAAAAACTCCTAATGAAAGCAGTGTCAGTGACAGCTCTGAAGACAGTGTGACGTGCATCTCCCTGGAGACCTCTTCTAGTCCTGCACTCAGCCTATTTCTCTCTTCCTGGTCCAACGTGGTCCCATTCCCTACTGGCCAGAGCTGCCGAGAATCCAGGTCACCTCAGGACAGCCTCCTCCCAAGTTGTGACACAGGAGGTGACTGTTGTTGTTGCCGTTGTTCAGTCCCTCAATTGTGTCTGACTCTTTCTGCCCCCGTGGACTGCAGCACACCAGGCTCCCCTGTCCTTCACTGAGTGAAAAAGTGAAAAGTGAAGTTGTTCAGTCGTGTCCGACTCTTTGCGACCCCATGAACTGTGGCCTGCCAGGCTCCTCAGTCCATGGGATTTTCCAGGCAAGAGTACTGGAGGGGGGTTGCCATTTTCTTCTCCAGGGATCTTCCCAACCCAGGGATCTAACCAGGGTCTCCCACATTGCACGCAGATGCTTTACTGTCTAAGCCACCAGGGAAACCTTTACTATCTCCCAGAATTTGCTTAAACTCATGTCCATTGAGTCAATGATGCCATCCAACAGTCTCATCCTCTGTCACCCCCTTTTCCTCTTGTCCTCAATCTTTCCCAGCCTCAAGGTCTTTTCCAGTGAGTCTTTGCATCAGGTGGCATTGGAACTTCAGCATCAGTCCTTCAAATGAATATTCAGGGTTGATTTCCTTTAGGATTGACTGGTTTGATCCCCTTGCTGTCCAGGGGACTCTCAAGAGTCTTCTCCAGAACCACAGTTGGAAAGCATCAGTTCTTCGGTGCTCAGCCTTCTTTATGGTCCACCTTTCATATTCGTACGTGACTAGTGGAAAAATCATAGCTTTGACTATACGAACCTTTGTCAGCAAAGTGATGTCTCTGTATTTTAATACACTGTCTAGGTTTGTTATAGCTTTTCTTACAAAGAGCAAGCATCTTTTAATTTCATGTCTGCAGGAGGTAATAAATGACTCTTAAATGATCCTCTGCAGCTGGGCAGAGCTATAGCTTCAAAAATTGAATAAAGAAAACTTTAAGGAGTGACTGGAGGAATTATATATAAAAATATAGTGTCCCCTCCAGCTGATTCCAGAAATTCAACCTTGGAAAAGTCATTCTGAGGAGCTGGGCAGGCATGGTTTCCTAGTCAAGAACACCTGCTCTTGGGAGAGCAGAATGGGCTGAGTGCCTTTCTTAGACGCTTTCAAGCTTCTGCTGAGCCAGACCCTGCTGAGCAAGCTCACATCCCACATGTGGCTATGGGGTCTGCTTCTGGCTGCTCTGGTCAGTCCTGCTGGGTGCCATGGCCCCTCTTCTCCACTCCCACAAGCCATGAGGACCCTGACTGTGTCTCTTTCCTCCTAAGGATGCTCCCACTCCACCCCCTGGAATTTCTCTGCCTGCAATTGAGTGTGAGGGCTACAGGAATCTCAGCTCTCCTTTCTGTCATTGTCCCTGGAAAAAAAGAAAAGCACACACACTATCACTTTAGCACTGTGGGGTGACACTTGAGATCCTGGAATCCAAGAAGCCATGGTCTTACACGCTTCTTCCCTGGTCTCAAGGGGCCATTGCATCTCAGGAACCATCTAAAAAAGGGAGTACCATTCAGTGAAGCCCTGCCAGCCTGGACTCCTCAGGCCAAGTGCCAACAGGCATGCCAATTGGATAAAGCCAGAGCTAGGATATGGTTGGCACTGGAGGTGCTTCTCCCCATGAACAGCCACTGGCAACCTGTACAGAATTCCTGCTGGAATTCTCTCATTCATCATCCAGATCTCACATGGAGCCCCATTTTCCAAAAGACAGCAGGGGGTCTCAAGCAGGAAGTCATTAATGAGGACAGTGACCCAGACATGGACACAGGACCCAAGGAGAAGCAAAAAGAGGCGGGTGCATGTCCAGAGTCTCAGCTGATACCAGAACTCATCTGTCAGGCCACACTAGGCAGTGTCTATTTAATGTGGAGTGACAGCTTGACAGAATAAATGCTGTAGGGGATGGATGGAGGCAGAAACATTTTTCCTTCACAAGGGTAACAGCGAGGTTTCTAGTTTCAGGCACAACAATGGTTCTCCAGGCTCCATAGCCCCAGGCAGAGCACCCCGGCATCTCGGTTGCAACATTCAGATCCAAGGATGTAACTGTGCCTGGCAGTCAAGATGTGGAAGGAGGGGATGGATCAGCTGACCTTGTGACTAGGTTCTGAATTGATTCCTGAGCCCATGAAAGTACCCTGAGGAGCGTGGGAGCCTGGTCTCTCTGCCCCCAAGCAGGTGGGTTCTGGAAGCCAGTGAAAGGGGCTTCAGGTTCACAGGCACATGTTAGTACTTTGTTGTTGTTTTGTTGCTAAGTTGGGTCTGACTCTTGGGACCCCATGGACTGTAGCCCGCCAGGCTCCTCCATCCATGGAATTTTCCAGGCAAAAATACTGGAGTGGGTAGCCATTCCCTTCTCCAAGGGATCTTCCTGACCCAGGGATCGAACCCAAGTCTCCAGTATTGCAGCGGATTCTTTATCACTGAGCCACCTGGGAAGCACCACATTAGTACTTACCTGCAGGAAAAGCCATCCAGCACATCCTCACATCCTGGGGGTAGGAATATCCCAGCGTGAGAGGCACACCCCTCAGAAGTAAACCAGAGGACTGGTCTCAACACAGGGAAGCTCAACACCTACAAGTGCTGATGCAACCTAAATTTTCCCAGCCAGAGCCTAAGGGCGGACCTGGCTATTTCTGCATATGGACCATGACCCTGTTTATTTGGGCAGCCTTGACTGATATCAACACCATCTCAGTTTCCAGTTCCTCAAAGCAGTTTTCCCTGGACTCCTGTAGCCCTGGTTCTGAGCTCTTTGGAGAATCTGGGCAAAGCAGAACAGGTAGAAGAGGTTTTCCTATTCTCTCAGGATAAACTCAGAACCCAGTAGGCACTCTGGACTTCTGAAGGCGATGGTACAGTGCTGCGCCACCACCAGAGGGAAGTGTGAACCCCTTCCAGGGGTGCTCGGTAGGAACGTGGTGGTGGAGGTGGTTTAGTCCCTAAGTCGTGTCTGACTCTTGTGACCCCATGGACTGTAGCCCGCCAGGCTCCTCTGTCCATGGGATTTTCCAGGCAAGAATACTGGAGTGGGTTGCCATTTATTTCTCCAGGGGATCTTCCTGACCCAGAAATCAAACCCAGGTCTCCTGCACTGCAGGTGGATTTTTTTACCGACTGAGCTACGAGGGGAGAACACTGTAGGAACTGGGAACTAGGAGAAGTAGTGAGGGTTTTCAAGGGTCAAAGGAGCTCTCAAAGGCTCTGTAGTTGAGCATCCAGGAAGAGGAGAGCCAACCAAGGACGTCCACAGATTAGCTGAATTAATTACAGACGCAGATGTAGAGAAGAAACTTGTGGACACAGCAGGAGAAGGCAAGGGTGGGACAGACAGTGGCATTGACATGTATACACTAGCACTAGCGCTGCAGTGCTCAGTCCTGTCCAGCTCTCTGTGACCCCACAGACTGCAGCCCACCAGGCTCCTCTGTCCATGGGATTTCCCAGGCAAGAGTACGAGAGTGGGGTGTCATTTCTTTCTCCAGGGAATCTTCCCGACATAGGGATAGAACCCAAGTCCCCTGCATTGGGTAGTAGGATTCTTTACCACTGAGGCACCAGGGAAGCCCATATATACACTACCGTGTGTAAAACAGATGGCTAGGGGGAAGCTGCTGTTTAGCACAGGGAACTCAGCTCAGGGCTCTGTGATGACCTAGAGGGGTAGGATGGGGGTGGGGTGGGAGGGAAGTCCAAGAGGGAGGGGATATATGTCTACTTATAGCTGGCTCAGTTGTTGTACAGTAGAAACTAACAGAACATAGTAAAGCAATTATCTTCCAGTTAAAAAAAAAAAAAAAAGAACCCTTGACCCCTAAGTCACTTCCCATGTCCCTCTGCGACCCCAGCGCCTGGCCACCACTCAATCTACCTTCTGTCTTTATAGGTTATAGCTGACTCTGGACAGTTCATATAAACAGAATCATATGTGGTTTTAAAAAATAAAGAATAACCAGCTGGACAGTCATGGTTAGGCACAGGCTTATGCCTCTGACATATAAGTGAGAATTTCCTTACTGAGACAAGAGATAGGAGTGGGGTGAGGGAAAAGAAACACTGTTCCAGGAAAGGTGAGGGGGAGATGACGTATGGGGGGATGGGTCTACCATAGATTTCAGTTTCTATCCTAAAACACCTACAACCTATAATCAAGGCACACCTTTTACCGAGAAGAGTTCATTTCTTTCTGACCCCCACTCTTGATCCCCAGGTAAGATTCCTAGCTCTATCAGCTGGCAGAGTACGTCGACTCAACTTTCCTCTCTGCATGTATGCACGTTCAGTCTTTCAGTCGTGTCTGACTGTGCAATCCCACGGACTGTAGCCCACCCGGCTCCTCCGTGCATGAGATTTCCCAGGCAAGAATACTGGAGTGAGTTGCCATTTCCTCCTCCAGGGGATCATTTCTTGAGAATTGCTAAGCCTGCCTTGAGCTTTATTCTGCTGAAAGAACATGGCCTTCAGCATGGGGTATGTCAAGTTTTCCTTTGATGAAACATAATAGAGGCTGCCCAGCCCAAAATTAATCATCCCGATTTTCTCAGGAGGAAAGAAGTACCTTTTGATCCAACCACATATGCAAAGTGCCTGGCACACAATGGCATCTCAATAAGACCAAGTCATTGCCACTGGGAGACAGCCAGAGTTCCTTGCCCTTGACCTGTGTGTCCAGGGTGTCCCCCCCAGCCCACCCCACCCCCCCGCATCAGTGGCCTGTGGGGCTGTGGTCAAGTGACCAGCTTCTATCATGGTAACCAGATTCCAAGACCCCCACCGAGGTCAGGTAAGGAGACCCCCAAAGAGAACAGGGACCCCCAGCCCCAGCCCAGGGGACTGGGGACTGAGGGAAGCTGCAAGAGTGGAATTCTTGAGGTTGGCTGCCTCTTGTGCTTTGTTTTCCTGGATGTAGTTTATATTGCGGAAAACCTTTTTTTTTTAAAGAGAGGATGTTTTTCTCAGAGGCATTCACCGCCTGGCGTCATCCCTGCCTCCTTCCGACCCCATTCCTCCCCCAAGTCCCCAGGGTGGAAATTCCTAATCTGTTCGAGGTCCAGCTCCATGGACATTCCAGACCAGCAATCGGAAGACAGCCAACAGCCGCAGCCCCAAAGAGCTGGCCCCTGATCTGCTGGCTCTGCCTCTAAGTAAGAGCTGCCCACAGCCCCCACCCCGCTGGACCCCACCTCTGCCTGGGTCTGCAGTGGCCCCCCGGTCTCCCCACTTCTACCCTGCCCAACTCCCATCCCAAAGCCTGTTCTCAGCTCAGCAGCCAGATTGAGCCGGTTCAACCCATCTGCTCTTCCCTACTCCCCATTTCCCCAGGATGAAATCCCAGGGTCCTCAATGGGGTGGGGGGCCCTCCTTTCATCTACTCCCCTTGGTGGGTTTTCCTCTGGCTACTCACTGTGCCTGCAGCACCAGGTCACCCCTGCTCAAGGCCATTCTGCCAGCCCATCCCTGTGTCTGGAAGGTTCCTCCCCCTAGAAATGCTCAGGGTTCATTCTCAAATGAACTCAAATGTCACCTCTGGGGGAGGCCACCCCGGCAACCCTCATCTCTCTCCCACTCTCTTGCCTTGCCTGCTGGCTTGCTTTCCCCAGAGCCTCACTGAGCATGTTCTAACACTTCATGTGGTCTGTGTATTGTTTGCAGTGTCTGTCTCTCACCACTATTAAGTTCCTTGGGGACAAAATTCTCTATTTTGTTTGCCAGAATACCCCTCTCTAGCGCTCCGGCGCTTCACAAATATTTGTTGACTGAATGCCCTGTTAGTCTGGGCCAGCTGGCCTGGGGGGTCCACAGCATCTCTGAGCAAGCCTCCTGCTTCCCATGGTTCCACACCATTTGTTAGGAGCAAGGGTCTCACTCTCGGGCCCCCATGTGGTAAGCCAGGCTTCGGGGTTGGTTAACTGCCCCAAGACCCCACCTTCTGCCCATGCCCGTCTTGTCTGGGCCGGGTTCCCTCTCTACCCAGAGTCTTGCTTCACTTGGATGGATGCATCTCACCCTTGCCCTTACCCACCTTGGGGTCCAGCTGGGCTCTGGGGGCTGGGGGCACCTGTGCTACTTTACCTGTCCATGCTGCTCATCTGAGATCTGGTGAAGAGGTGTTCCCACTCAGAGAAAAAAAAAAAAAAACAGCGGCTGGCAGTCATTACTGAAGGGAAAACATAATTTATTCAGAAACTACTGCAATAGGGGGCTTTCCTAATGCCTCATTGGTAAAGAACCTGCCTGCCAAGTAGGAGATACAGGAACCAAGCTGAGGGTGTGATCCCTGGGTCAGAAATATCTCCTTAAGAAGGAAATGGCAACCCACTCCAGTATTCTTGCCTGGGAAATTCATGGACAGAGGAGCCTGGTGGGCTGTAGTCCATGGGGTCACCAAAGAGTCGGCCATAACTTAGTAACTAAACAACCACATCATTGCAATAGGTGGAAAGACACCTCAGTATGGAGCTGAGTTCAAATCTGAATCTAACAAGAACAAGAGGGGATTTATAGCCAAGGAGTAGGTAGGGGGTTCCATGGGTATAAAATCAATAACAAGAAATATCGAGGGTCAGGGGGTAGAGGGTGGATTCTGGTTAAAGAGAATAGGATTCTTGTTGAAGGCAAGCAGATACCAAAATGGGGGTGTGAAGAGTTTGGCTAGCTGTCGAGGGTGATCACACATCAAGTGATCAGGTAACAAGGATGAGGGATTCTCTCTAAGCTGACTTAGCAGGATTCTTGCTGAAACTGGGCAATGCAAGCCCAACAAGGAGGGATCCTGAAGTCCAAGGTCAAAGAAGGCTTAGAGGAGCCTGAGTAAGGTTTGGTCAAGGCGAGAGCCTTCATCCTCACCTTGGCAAGCAGAGCCTTTTGCTGGTACCACTGGCACCTACTTCACTTGATTCGGCTCCAGGGCTGGGTCCACCCGAACTGCCTTGCCCTGATGAACAGGCCAGTCCAGTCAAGTCAGGGCAAGAACATCCTGCAGGGGTGAAGAACTGGCTCCCATCCAGTCCTAGCTGTCCACCACCCACAGCCTCCAGATAATACAGTGGGTGACGGGGTGGGCATGCAGAACCCGGCTGCTGGGGAGCCAGAATGCCCCCGCAGCTTCCCAAAGGTCACTGAATAGCTTCTCAGAGGTCCCACAGTCCAGTGGTTAGGACTCTGCACTTCCACTGCAGGGGACACAGGTTCGATGCCTGGTAGGGGAACTAAGATCCTGAATACCACACAGCACAGCCAGAAAGAAGACAAGCAAAATATCACTGAAATACTTGCCAGTCCCTCATGCCCTCAACTGAAATCTCAGGGGTCATCTCAAGTACCCCTGTGGTCACCTCCAGTTCACTGACCTCGACTTTGAGACAATTGCCTCAGTCGGTTTCGCCCAAGGATTTTGAGGAAGGAACAAGAGGCTTTAGACTCAGTAAGCTTAGCCACTGCAACTCTCATTTTGACTCAGGAAAGAAATAGATAGAGAATTCACAACTCTTGGAACTTCCCTGGTGGTCCTGGTGGCTGAGAATCCACTTGCCAATGCCAGGGACATGGGTTCAATCCCTGATCTGGGAGGATGCCACGTGCAGCAGGGCAACTAAGCCCATGCACCACAGCTACTGAGTCCTCTCTCCCTAGAGCCTGTGCTCTGCAACAAGAGAAGCCACCGCGATGAGACTGCCCACTGCAATGGAGACCCAGTGCAACCAAAAATAACTAAATAATTTAGAAAGGAGAAGAAGAAGAAGAATTCAAGACTCTGCACCTCACCTATTGCTCTGTCTCTGCCCTTTGACTTATTCAGAAGACCAGGCTGGTTTATGAGCCCAGCTGGGTATTTTGACTTTAGGAGTCAGGCTCTTTAGTGGGTCTCTTCTGATACTAGCACCACTGAGAGAGCCAAGTGGGGGGCATGGTCTACAAAGAGGCAACTTCCTGTTTTAAGTGGCACATGTTGTGATCTGCCTGAGTTTCCAAAGGTTTTTGGTTTCTGTTTTGGCTGTGCTGTGTCTTCGTTGCTGTGTCGGCTTTTCTCTAGTGGCAGTGAGCGGGAGCTACTCTCTGTTTAAGTGCTCAGGTTTCTCATTCCAGTGCCTTCTCATGTTGCTGAGCACGGGCTCGAGGGGATACAGGCTTCAGTAGTTGTGGCTTCCGGGCTCTAGAACACCAGTTCAGTAGTTGAGGCACACAGGATTTAGTTGCTCCACAGCATGTGGAATCTTCCCAGATCAGGGATTGAACCCATGGCCCCTGCATTGGCAGGCAGAATTTTGACCACTGAACCACCAGAGAAGTCCAAGTGTCCACCGTTTTAGCTGATTCCTTTTCTGTCTACCAATCAGACCCCAATCCTGTCTGGGCCTCACCCTCACATCCTTTACCTTTGCATAGCATCTGTCTAGAATTGACCCACTCTGACCAATCCTGCCTTGAGTTTCTAACCTGTATCCCATCAACCCAAAGATTGCTGTCCCTCTTCAACATGCCTTCTTCTTAAATGTTGCCAAAGAAGTGCCTACCCCACCTCAAAGAAGCAAGACGGAGGAGCCAGGGGATCTTTTCATAGCTTCCTTCAAGTTTAGAGCCCACCAAGCCAAGAATTCCAGTGGTGCGGGGAATGAGTGTGTGTAGAGGAGAGAAATGGGGTTCCATAGAGATCCAACCAGTCCATCCTAAAGGTAATCCACCCTGAATATTCATCAGAAGGACTGATGTTGAAGCTGAAACTCCAATATTTTGGCCATCTGATGCGAAGAGCTGACTCAGTTGAAAAGACCCTGATGGTGGGAAAGATTGAGGGCAGGAGAAGAAGGGGATGACAGAGGAGGAGATTGTTGGATGGCATCACCAACTCAATGGACGTGGGTTTGGGTGGACTCCAGGAGTTGGTGATGGACAGGGAGGCCTGATGTGCTGCAGTTCATGGAGTTGCAAGAGTCAGACACGACTGAGCAACTGAACTGAATGCCCCCACTCTTAAGATTCCAAGAGAAAAAAATTTTTATAAGTGCCAAAAATATGATAGAACTGCTCATGAAATCAGCTGTGATGGTTATGAGACATAAGTCATGGCTCAGTTTGTTCTGGATCTTCTTGTCGAGATCCTCACGTGGAGGATGGGGCTACGGATCTCACCAGAGCCTCTTTCATAAGGCTGGAGGATCCACTCACATGGCCAGCAGGTTGGTGCTAGTGCATTGGTTCCTGCCCATGTGAACTTGGCCATGTGTGGACCTCTCAAAGGGCTGCCTATATGTCCTCATGAATTGGTGGCTGGCCTTCACCAGAGTGAGCTCTCTGAGAGAGAAAGAGAGAGTGCACCAGGCAAAGGTAGCATTTTTATGACCTAGTGCTATGGTCTAATTCATATCAAATTTGTATCATACATACCAGCTCAGTTCAGTTGCTCAGTCATGTCCGACTTTTGTGACCCCATGGACTGCAGCACACCAGGCTTCCTTGTCCATCACCAACTCCCAGAACCTACTCAAACTCATGTCCATCTTGTTGGTGATGCCATCCAACCATTTCATCCTCTGTCGTCCCCTTCTCCTTCTGCCCTCAATCTTTCCCAGCATCAGGGTCTTTTCAAATGAGATGATTCTTCGCATCAGGTGGCCAAAGGATTAGAGTTTCAGCTTCAGCATCAGTCCTTCCAATGAATATTCAGGACTGATCTCCTTTAGGATGAACTGGTTGGATCTCCTTGCTGTCCAAGGGACTCTCAAGAGTCTTCTCCAACACCACAGCTCAAAAGCATCAGTTCTTCAGTGCTCAGCTTTCTTTATAGTCCAATTCTCACATCCATACATGACTACTGGAAAAACCACAACTTTGACTAGACGGACCTTTGTTGGTAAAGTAATGTCTCTGCTTCTTAATATGCTGTCTAAGGTTAGTCATAGTTTTTCTTCCAATGTGCAAGTATCTTTTAATTTCATGGCTGCAGTCACCATCTGCAGTGATTTTGGAGCCCCAAAATATAAACTGTCACTGTTTCCATTGTTTTCCCATCTATTTGCCATAAAGTGATGGGACCAGATACTATGATCTTACTTTTCTGAATGCTGAGTTTTAAGTTAGCTTTTTCACTCTCCTCTTTCACTTTCATCAAGAGGCTCTTTAATTCTTCTTCACTTTCTGCCATAAGGGTGGTGTCATCTGCATATCTAACATTATTTGATATTTCTCCTGGCAATCTTGATTCCAGCTTGTGCTTCATCCAGTCAAGCATTTCTCATGATGTACTCTGCATGTAAGTTAAATAAGCATGGTGACAATATACAGCCTTGACATACTCCTTTCCCAATTTGGAACCAATCTGTCATTCTATGTCTGGTTCTAACTTTTGCTTCTTGACCTGCGTACAGATTTCTTGGGAAATTCTATTTCTTGAGAAACATTCCCATCTCTTTAAGAATTTTCCAAAAAAAAAGAGAAAGAATTTTCCAAAGTTTGTTGTGATCCACACAGTCAAAGGCTTTGGTGTAGTCATTAAAGAAGAAGTAGATGTTTTTCTGGAACTCTCTTGCTTTTTCAATGATCCAGTGGATGTTGGCAATTTGATCTCTGGTTCCTCTGCCTTTTCTAAATCCAGCTTGAACATCTGGAAATTCACAGTTCACGTACTATTGAAGCCTGGCTTGGAGAATTTTGAGCATTACTTTGCTAGCTTGTGAGATGAGTGCAACTGTTCAGTATCATATCATATCAAACCAGTCAACCCTAGAGGAAATCAACCCTGAATATTCGTTGGAAGGATTGATGCTGAAGCTGAAGCTCCTATACTTTGGCCACCTGATGTGAAGAGACAACCCACCATAAAAGACCCTGCCACTGGGAAAGATTAAAGGCAAAAGGAGAAGGTGGTGACAGAGGATAAGATGGTTAGATAGAATCACTGACTTAATGGACATAAATCTGAGCAAGTTCCAGGAGATCGTGAAGATCAGGGAAGCCTGGTGTGCTGCAGTCCATGGGGTTACAAAGAGTCAGACACAACTCAGTGACTGAACAGCAATTCATATGCTGAAGCAACAACTTCTGATGTGATACTGGCAGGTGAGAGCTTGGGAGGTGCTTAAGCCATGGAATTAGGGCCTTATAAAAGAGAGGCCCATTCACACCCCATTTATAGAGTCAACCTTTACCCCTCCACCTTAGATGAAAACTTGGGTGAGATCTTGGCTCTCACACTTTTGCCTATCATTCTTTTTTATTGTATGTCTATTAAAAATATAACATAAAATTTACTATCATAACCATGTTTAAGTGTATGGTTCAGTAGTGTTAAGTATATTTACATTGTTGTGAAAGATCTCCAGAACTTTTTCATCTAAAAAAAAAAATTCATCTGAAACTTTATACCCATTAAATAGTTCCCATTTACCCCCCTCCTCTCAATCCCTGGGAATCACCATTCTATTTTCTGTTCCTATGAACGTGACTACTTTGTATATCTCCTGTAGGTGGAATCAGATAGCATTTGTCTCTTTGCAGTGAGGGTTTAGTAGCTAAGTCATGTCTGACTCTTTATGACCCCATGGACTGTAGCCCGCCAGGCTCCTCTCTCCATGGGATTTTCCAGGCAAGAATACTGGAGTGGGTTGCCATTCAGGACTCTAGGATATCTTCCCAACCCAGGGATCGAACGTGGGTTTTCTGCATTGCAAGCAGTTTCTTTACCGACTGAGCCACCAGGAAGCCCACTTAGCTTAATACCTCAAGGTTCATTCATACTGGAACTTGTGACAGAATTTCCCTCCCCTTGAAAGCTAAACAATATTCCATTGTTTGGATATACCACATTTTTTTTTACTTATTCATTTATGGACTTTGGGGTTTGCTTCCACTTCTTGGCTTATTGTGAAGAGCATTACCATAAACATGGATGTGGAAATATTTTTTTTAGACTACACTTTCAATTCTTTTGGATTTATAACCCAACAGTGGGATTGCTGGATCATGGAGTAGTCCTATTTCTAATTTTTTGGAACTCATTTTCTGTAGTGACTGAACAGTTCCCATTTGGGAAATGGGAACATCTCACCAAGAGGGCACAAGTGTTCCAATTTTTTCATATCTTTGTCAATACTTATTTTGTGCTATTTTTATAGTAGTCATCCAAATGAGAATGAGGTATTATTTGTCGCTATTTTGATATGCATTTTGGCTAGTCATTCTTAAGTAATTCTTAAGTCCTTTGGCCATTTTCAGCTACAAAGAACAATCTCATTTTATAAATATGATAGGCAGAGTAACATTGCTTGCCCCAGCAGATACCCTAACCACTGGAACTCATGGATGTTTTGCTACCTTACAAGGACACGAATGAAGGTTGCAGATGGAATTAAGGTTTCTACAGCCACTACCCCCGCCCCAACCCCCAGGTTGCCTATGATTTTTTCTGACCTAGAAGAGATGGAAGCTGGAAGGAGATGTATGAGACAGCAAAAATTATCCTTGTCTAAGGCAGATAGAGTATGACCTTTGCAGCTTCTGGGTGGGATAGATTTCCAATGACAATTCTTTCTCTTCTGTAGCACTATGTGGGGTCCTCAGAGTTATCCCCTCTGAGCCCTCGGGCAATCCTTGTCTCCAGCTGACTGCTTCTCACCCCATCTTCATCTTCTGCAGCCAGTGGTAACCTCCATTCCCTTACTGATGAAAGCCCCTCCCCTTAGGCATGAAGTGTTTTAGAACAAGCCTTTCCAACAGTTCCAGGGCCAGATGCTTCCCACAGTCCTCTTGGTTCACAGGAATGTTCTGGCATGCTTTCCCCACTCCCCCTAGGGACAGATGTGCCATTTTCTTCCCACTGCAGAGATAATGTCTTCACTTGGCCACCAGGAAGGCAATTCTTGCCACAGTCTTTGACCTTTCCAGAATTAAAAAATGCTTAAAATACATTAATGTGGCTGATCTTACTTCTTGAACTTCTTCTAAGCAATGCCCTGGATTCATTCTACATTTTCTTATGATGGATATTATAAACTACTTTACTGTTCTTACTTTTTAAAATGTTGACCAAGTTCATTTTTAGAAGAAGTGTTTATAGAGCATATCTACATATAAGTCAATGTGTTTATACAGCATATCTATAGTTAAGCCAGAAATGGTTTCATGCAGTGATAATATGGTAACAGTTGCAATAAATGAAATGTTTCCAAGAACTTGGGAATTTTGAGATAATTCACATTTTTGTTTCAGTAATTTGTTTTTTAGAGCTATTTGAACATTTCCTTTAAACTCCTATCCTTCCTGACTTTAAATTCACTATAATGGCACCATGTCTATAGGGGAAGTGAACAGTTTACAGAAACTCTCAAGTAATTGCAAGTAACGTCAGCCTCTCCCCTTTCCTCTGTATCTTGCCCAAGCTTAAGTTTCTCAAAGAATTTTCACATTATGGGAAGCATTATTGCTGATGTCATTCATGACATCTTAATATCATTCTTAATATCAGTTTAAACAACTTTCAAATGCAAGTCCAAGAAATCAAAACCAAAATTATCTTACAAATGAGAAATTCTCAATAATTTCCTCTTCGTTGATCATCTTTTGAGGAAAGCCCAGAATCTGATCAGCTGTTGACTCTTGGAAGAGAAGGAAGATGTCGAAAAATGGGGAGGAGGGAGATGTGTCCTTGTGTGCTAAGTTGCATTAGTTGTGTCTGACTCTGTGTGACCCTATGGACTGTAGCCTGCCAGGCTCCTCTGTCTGTGGGATTCTCCAGGCAAGAATACTGGAGTGGGGTCCATCTCCTGCATTTGCAGGTGGGTTCTTAACCACTATCACCACCTGGGAAGCCCAGAGGAAGATTTACTTTTCACTAAATACCATTTTGAACCTTTTGAATTTTATACTATACCTTCCCAATTCAAAATATTTAATTTTAAAAAGCAATGATTTACATTTGAAAATATAAAACTACCATTTGAACAATCAGTGGTCCAAGTAGAAGTTACCTTTTGATATTAGAAAGCAGTTTTAAAAGTCCTGAGGTTAAATTTAATTGTGAGTATTAGATTAAGGTCTTACAATTAAGTTAAGCCTGGACAATTTTTTTTTTGTTTTCCTTCCTCTTTCTGCTCTCAGATTGCTTAATATTTCAACAAAAACAAAGAAATAACTTGGCTTTTGTGGGGAGAGAGTTTGTACAAAGGCATGTCTTACTGACTGGTGAGTCTAGTTTATCATTTATTGAGATCTGCCAACTATCAGCCTCTATACTGGATGCTAGGAGACAAAGGCAAGAGACTTGCGCCTGCCTTGGAGACAGAACTGCACAAGCAAAAGAGAAAGTGGTGCTCTGAAGTCTCAGAGCTATTCTTAGAGGAAGAAGGAAAACTTAGACTGAATACCCAGAGAGGACGCAAGAAGAACTCAAAGCCAGAATGGAGTCCAGACATGACTCAGAAACCGCTAGGATCTGAAACCAAGGGCAGCCTAAGGACGTAGAGTGTAGTCACAGCAATCAGTGAAAAAGAGCTCTTTTCCACAAGCTAGCTGTCCACACCCAAAGCAAAGTGGAGAACTAAGGCCCCAATTTCCCAAGCAACAGGTCCAGCTCTCAACAGTGAAGGAATGATCACCCTGAGTCAAGTCATGTGTATGGAAATTTAAAGGGATGGTCCTGACCTCCCGAGCTCCTGTAAGACCTTTGTAAACCTCAGTTTTTCTCATTTGTAAATCAGGAATAATTATCTCTACATTATAAAATGGTTGGGAGGACTTGACATAGGGTATATGAAAGAGCTTACATAATTGTATCAGGAGCATAAGAATTGCTCAGTACATGGCATCTGTTGTCCTTGTTGTTGGTTTGTTACCTGAAAATATAAGTATCATAATGGTAGATCCTATAATTTGGATCATTCAATCCTCATTTATTCACCTTTCAGGGTGCCTTTCTGTACTGCCTATTCTGTGAAACTAGGAGCTACACTTCCCAGACCCCTTTGTTTTTAGAGTCTCGGTGCCAGTTAAGTTCTGCCAGTTAGAGGCAACCACATGAGATCTGGAAGATGGAGGAGATGGAGGCCATCTTCCTGTTGCTGTTTCTCCCCCAGACAAAGTCACACAGTCATGAGTGACATGAGGAGACGGGGAAAGGGGGGCAGGCAGTGGTAGAAGCACCTGCCTGACCTCCAGGTTACAGCTGCATTGGTTTGCTCTTGACACCACAAATGGTGTCCCCTAGCCTTCCAATGATTTGTATGCATCCAATTCCTGTATTAAATCCTTATGGGGAAACATATACTTAGGGTAACGGTTCCTGTTTCTAGGACTGAATCCTGACTGATTCTGAAATGGGTGTTTTATCTAAAGAAATATCATTTGCAGACTTCTGTGAAAGAACTTATTTCATACTATGGCCCCAAACTGACTTAGACTTAAATTATGAGTTCCCATGTTTCAACCAGTTCAGTGATCTCTTTATTGATGCCACTCTCTTTTACAGAATACAGTTAAAGTTTTCTGGGATCCAGAACAGATAACTCTGTATTTACCTATCATTTTAAAAGGTAGAGTATATTTCTGTGATGATCATAATCCATCCCTTGTCTTTCTTCGTATTTTATTTGGTCAAGAGGAAAATGGTCCCTGGAATAATTTTGTTATCCAATATCTACTCTTGCTTATTTTCTTAGTATTAAGAAATGAAAATTTTAACTGAGAGCACTGCTACTCTCCCTTAAAGCTAGATCATAGACAAATGACTAAAGTTTGGCCAGTTAGATGTAAGAAAAAGTGTTTTGTAACTCATAAAAAGTGTCTTTAGAAGGAAGGTGCAGAGACTTCTTTGCCCTTCTTCCTTCCTGCTGGCTGGACTGTGAATGTGATGACAGGAGCACTAACAGCCTCCCTGAGTCATGAAGTAGTACAGTAACCATGGCAGAGTAGAAGGGAAACATCTCTGTGGCCTATAGAGTTACCACATAGGCCTGGATTGTGTAGCTCCAGATTTCTTTTACATAAGAAAAAAAAAATCAACCTCTAACTTTTTAAAGTCGCTGTCATTTTGTTGCTGACTTGTTAATCACATGTAGCCAAACCTACCCCTACTTAATGTAAGTGAAACAGCCAAACTTCTCTCCATATCAACCATGGTCTGTTTCTCAGTTTCTAAAACCAAGTGCATTCACAAAACAAGCTGCTCAACTTCTGAAATACAATGAGGCATGTTACCCAAAGTGCTAATCTGGGTACAGAATTAAAGACATAAAATGATTTCTCTGAGTCCAATTCAGTGGACACAGTAGTCGAAGTTTGTAAGTCAGATGGATAACTTTGATTTACTCATATTACTTTCAAAATCAAATCAAGGCATCAATTTTAGCTTGAGAGAACAGCAAATGCTCAACCCTAGCTGGTGGTCCATTAGGACTAGCGTTATTGATTCAAAATGGCTGAATTTTTATTTAAACTGACACTCTGCTAGTCACACCACAGTGACCACACCACAGTTGACAGCACATCCAGTGGTATAATCCGCTTTGCAACTCTCTATTCCAGAGTCCATATATCAGAGGGTTAAAACACTGGGCAAAGGCAAAGACACCAAAAAGCACCAAATTTAAAGCAGAGAAAAACACTCCACACATCTTTCCCAAACCAATGAATAGCAGAGTTGGTATTACATGCAAGCCCAATTGCACTAAATGAATAAGGACTGTTTTCCTTGCTTTGATATTTGACCTATTAAAATGGCCAGCCCGTTTCCCTTCTTTGTATATCAGGGAGTAACTTACAAGAATGATAGACAGAAGAAGGAAAAGGAAAACCATGCCAATGGCTCTGGCAGGAATGCCATTCAAGACCACTGGGCAAATGGGTTCAGATTTTAAAAGAGCAATCTGAGTAGGGCCAGTGCCCTCCATGAGGAAGAGGCAAGCATTCTTCAGTATAATAATGAGCCAAGTCCCAGCCAGAATCCTATACTTAACGGAATCTACAAAGGACACAGATGTCAAGGGCCAGCAGATCACCAGGTATGTGTGGGCAGCCATCAAGGCCAGAGTGAAGAGGATTCCCTCTCCAACACTCAACTGTGCCCCAAACACCACCCAGCACACCAGGATGGAGGTGTTGGCCAGGAAGGCTCGCATCCCTTGGAAAACCACTCCCAGGCCACAGTAGGAGGAGATGCACAGCAGGTGGTGACAGAGGAGGATGTATCGAACCTCTTTCCTCAGTTTTGAATTCTGTGATACAATGGCAATAATGATGACCGTGATGAACATGGCGAAGGAGAAAGCCACCACGTACACGGAGGTCTTCACGGTTGCTTCCAGCCTCAGCCAATCTGACATGTTACAGTGCTCAGAAGACAAGTTCATGGTCTTCAGGGCAACCTGGCTCCTGCAGGAGAAAAGAATAAGAAAGAATGAATCTATGTTAAAGTTTCTTGCATGGTTTTCTGACTCTCTGACCTTGTGTACAGTCCCAAGGGACACGCTGCCCATTTTTCGCTATAGGCGATGACAACTTTCAAGAGTATTGACAAGGACCAAAGAAAGGAGAGACGTCATCTGCTGTCTCACTTCCTTCAGACCTCCCTCTCCTCCATCAAAGTTGATTGGCCTGGGAGTGATGGAGTATCTGTCTCAGGGAAAGTTGCTCTGCAGACCATGTTGAGTCCATCAGGGTCTGTCTCTTAAAAATCCAACTGAAGGATTCTCAGAGAATGTAGTCCAAGTGTGATGTCATGTAATTGACCTGTCACTCATGTTCAGGTGTAGACAAGAGGAAGAGAGAGACAGAGAGTGGTTGGAGAGGAACAAAGTGGAACCACAAAAGCCCTTGCAAGACAGAGAGCAACCTGAGTTTCTGATTCCACTAAGATGCCTTGCATTTTCTGCCTTGGGTTCTAAAAATATCACACCCCCCTGGATTAGTTGAGCTAGTTTAAATAGGTTTCTATTCCTTTACTCTGGCTCCTAGAGAGCAAAATATATAAAATGGACCCTGAAGAAGCACAGTAAATGCTATTGGTTTCCTAAAGGGCAAGTCACAATGGAGACAATGGCAAGTCACAGCTAGGTGACTTCTTGAGAATTGCCAATGCTGAAGCTCCTCATGAAGTCCCTTGCTGAAGGCATAAGTTTTTTCCCACATACTGTGTTGTCATCATTTGTGGAGAATTTGCCCTGTTCTGATGGATTTTTGTGCCACTGTCATGCTGTTGAACTCCAGGATTTTATTCTCTGGATTCTCCAGCTCTTCAGAGAGGACTAGAAATTGTAATGGTCATTGTTAGGCTTTCTTTTAGCTGCAGATTTTTGCACCGAAATCTTACCCTAGAACCTGTCGATAATAAACTGGAAAATGCACACCTGCCTGCATTAAATGCCTCCTCCTTAATCCCTTGCTCCAAGAACACACAGAGCACTCCCAGAGAAACAGAGAGCCCCCAAAGTGACTGTGTGAAGACCCGGAAGAGGGAACACTCTACCCCTAGACTGGGGGAATCACATGAACTGAGCTTTAAGCTTAGATTTGCTGCCAGTGAGGAATATGACTTTGGATGCTGAACTCACTTTGCTTCTCTGGCCCTGGGTTATTTAAATCACAGCCAGGCAGCATCATCAAGCTCCACATCCTTTCTCTCTATAGGCACAGAGTCAACCTCACACACATCCTCAAGGGCCCTGGAGTATCTGGGCTTGTACCTTATTCTTGAGAACAAGACTGCCCCACCTCTACCATTCTCATCTTATTCCCCATCTCACTAACTTGAATAGAAACCCTGGCTCTCTAGGACAGGCCTGCCTTACCTTGCCAGGCCCCCTGCCAAGACCTGAGACCCAACCTCTGATCCCTTTAGGAGGAGTGAAGGCTTGCTGAGAGGACTACAGACAGACCACAGCCAGGACTAGATTTGAAGGGCCTCAATACCATTCTAAAAGTTCAGATTCATTTTGTAGGCAATAAAGAGGCTTACATAATTAAAATTAAGAGCAGCACTTCCCCCAAGTTGGAAGCCAATAGGATATGCCCACTTCTGCTTGCAGAGTGGTATTTGATAGGAACTCTAAAGAGCCTCTTGATGAAAGTGAAAGAGGAGAGTGAAAAAGTTGGCTTAAAGCTCAACATTCAGAAAACTAAGATCATGGCACCTGGTCACATCACTTCATGGCAAATAGATGGGGAAACAGTGGCTGACTTTATTTTGGGAGGCTCCAAAATCACTGCAGGTGGTGATTGCAGCCATGAAATTAAATGACGCTTACTGTTGGAAGGAAAGTTATGACCAACCTAGACAGCATATTAAAAAGCAGAGATATTACTTTACCAACAAAGATCCATCTAGTCAAGGCTATGGTTTTTCCACTAGTCATGTATGGATGTGAGAGTTGGACTATAACAAAAGCTGAGTGCCAAAGAATAGATGTTTCTGGAGTGTGGTGTTGGAGAAGACTCTTGAGAGTCCCTTGGACTGCAAGAAGATCCAACCAGTCCATCCTAAAGGAGATCAGTCCTGGGGTTCATTGGAGGGACTGATGCTGAGGCTGAAACTTCAATACTTTGGCCATCTGATGTGAAGAGTTGACTCATTGGAAAAGACCCTAATGCTGGGAAAGACTGAGGGCAGGAGGAGAAGGGGACGACAGAGGATGAGATGGTTGGATGGCATCACTGACTCAATGGACGTGAGTTTGGTAAACTCTGGGAGTTGGTGATGGACAGGGAGGCCTGATGTGCTGTGGTTCATGGGGTCACAAAGAGTTGAACATGACTGATCGACTGAACTGAACTGAACTGCTGAGCACAGGGCTTCCCTGGTGGTTCAGACAGTAAAGAATCTGTCTGCAATGAATGACAGCTGGGTTCGATCCCTGAGTTGGGAAGATCCTCTGGAGAAAGAATTAGCAACCCACTCCAGTATTCCTGCCTGGAGAATCCCCATGAACTTGGCAGTCTACAGTCCATGGAGTTGCAAAGAGTTGGACATGACTGAGCAACTAACACTCACTAACGTTCACTCACTCTGCAGAGCAGGCAGCTTGCAAGGCAGAAATGTGCTCAATGAAGACAGTACAACTATAGCAAAGGGCTTTGAATACTCTTTTAAACACATGAAATCTCCAGGAGGGTTGCAACTCTGCAAAATCAGCAAGGGCAATAATATTGGCTTTAATTTATTTATGAGACTTCAAGAAGATCAGCAATTTATTCAGGATCATGCAGCCAGAAAGAATCTCCCAGTCTCCAGATTCATATTTCCTTCTCGGAGGTATATTTGCATATCAAGAACCCACAGCTACCAAACCCATATAATCAGCCCTCATCTCTACATACAACCTCCACTTAATGACAGTTCTCAAAGTCTTTTCCTTCTGGAGTTCTAAAATGGGGAATAACTGTTTCCTTCTAGCCCAAAATGCTACTTTGGCTTCAGTTTTGAAATAAGACACTGAAGCTAAGAGACTCTAGCAAGAATTACATTATGTACACAACTGTCCTGAAAAAAAAAATCAGAATCAGCCGTCACCCCTCCCTACCCAAATCCTGTAGGAAACAGATGTGTGCAAGGGCTGGAGTGGGTCCATACAGGACCAGCGAAGCACCTAGGTCCCATCATAAAAGTCCTGCTCAGGACCAACCCCTGAGGGCAACATGCCACCCTCAGAGAGAGACTGAATCCACAAACGGATGTACCCAGACCATATATAAAACCACAGCTCTCACCTACCACCTGCAGCACCCTGCCTCCAAACCAAGGTAACTGGCCTGGGAAGGCAGCCTGCCTGTGGCACATCAGACTTGGGGGAAGTTGGATAGTTATCTCTGACAATACAGGAAGCCAACCAGCAACATTTATGAAATCCAAACAGCCAGACTTGGTTAACAGCTGCCAACTTCTCTAACTTTTGTCCCTGCTTCCAACTTAGGACCAAGCAGAAGTCACATATGCACCCCTAACTGATCACATGGGGCTTCCCTGGTAGCTCAGTAGTAAAGAATCTGCCTGCCAACGCAGGAGAAGTGGGTTCAGTTCCCAGGTTGGGAAGATCCCCTGGACTAGGAAATGGCAACCCCCTTCAGTATCCTTGTCTGAGAAATCTCATGGACAGAGGAGCCTGGCGGGCTACAGTCCATGGGGTCACAAAGAGTCGGACATGACTGCATGACTACAAACAACAATAACAACCGATCACATAGGACGTTCCACTTCGTGTTGGCCACCTCCCACTTCCCTAGGCCCACAGTCCCTGTTCAAGGTACCTGAAACCCTCCCTTGTTTCCATCAGAGAGCTCTCCCACTTCTCTGCCTGTCTGTGGTTCTCCGCCAAAATGCGGGCAATGGTGGCATCAAGAAGCCGGAACTTACTTTCAGGAAGCTGAAGACAGCTTCTCTTGGGTCCAGCTAGACTCCTCTCCCCGCCCAACCCAAAACCTGCACCTGGGAATTTCTGAAGGAGGAAAAGTCTCCACTCTCTGAGAGGGAGACAAGCTTTCCTTCCTTGGTGCCCACTGTCAGTTGGGCAGTGTCTGCCAAGACTAGGGCCAGTGTCAGACTTATTGCCAAGGAGAAGGCCTCATTAGCTGAAAACAAACTTCAGAAATGATCTCAGCAGCTAATGGCTGCTGACAGAAGGCCAACGAGAAAAAGTGGATGCTTCAAGAATGGCCCCCAAAACCTTCCCAAGTGATGAGACCTCCTTTCCCACAATAAACCTGCAACCTTCTCTTTAAACATGTCTTCCCCTTAGCTCTAACTGCAGCCTTACTTCTTTGGCACTTTAAAAATCACTTCAGTCTGTGAAGCTTCTGTGATCGCCTCTGTTTTTCTTCTCCAAGTGTGCAGGAAGGAAGGGAGGCAGCCTGTATTTACTCAACACCAGGCACTTGACATCAAGAATAAGCACTTAGTATTAGCTGTGAGTGTTCACCATTTGGTAATGGCTCACAGAGGTGACATGAGGAACAGGGTGAAATCACAAAGCCATGAAGGTATATCTTGTGACTTCTAAAGACAGAAGAATCATATATTTTTCTAGTAAGTGCTTTCCCACACAGTTAACTTTTGTTAGCCTACCCCTCCAACTTTTTTTTTTTAATAAAAAAGGAAATCCTCCAGCTTCCTTCCCCAATTTTTTTCTGATTAAAACTTTGATCTACAGACATTCTTCTAAGCACCGCTAAGATTCCTTAATCGAGAGACCTTGCTTTAATAGAAACATGACCTTTCCTTAATGCTCAAAAACACTTCTTAAAAAATGACATGCTCCACACACCTACTGTCAACTAACCTTTGACAAAGGAGGCAAGAGAAAAGACAGTTTCTTGGGCAAGTGACTTTGGGAAAGCTGAACAGCTGCATGTAAATCAATGAAAGTAGAAAACTCCTTCACACCATACATGAGGTGGCTTGTAGACTTAAATATAAGTAATGACACGATAAAACCTCTAGAAGAGTCATAGAAATACTTTCTTAGGTTGCTATCCCAAAACAAAAGAAATAAAAGCAAAAATAAACAAATGAGGGAATTTCATGGGATCCAATGCTTAGGACTCCAAAATTCCACAGCAGAGGGCATGAGATAAACCCTGGTAAGGGAACTAAGATCCTACTAGCTGCACTGCACAGCCTCTCCTCCAAATTTTTTAAAAAATAATAAATTAATGACACAATCAAATGTATACGCTTTTGCCAACAGAGAAAACCATAAATAAAACAAAAAGACAACCTATGTTATCCTCTAGGAGTTTTATAGTTTCTGGTCTTATGCTTAGATCTTTAATCCATTTTGAGTTTATCTTTGTGTATGGTGTTAGAAAGTGATCTAGTTTCATTCTTTTACAAGTGGCTGTCCAGTTTTCCCAGCACCACTTGTTAAAGAGGTTGTCTTTTCTCCATTGTATATTCTTGGCTCCTTTGTCAAAAATAAGGTGTCCATAGATGCGTGGATTTATCTCTGGGCTTTCTATTCTGTTCCATTGATCTATGTTTCTGTCTTTGTGCCAGTACCATACTGTCTTAATGACTGTGGATTTGTAGTATAGCCTAAAGTCAGGTAGGTTGATTCCTCCAGTTCCATTCTTCTTTCTCAAGATTTCTTTGGCTATACGAGGTTTTTTGTATTTCCATACAAATTGAGAAATTATTTGTTCTAATTCTTTGAAGAAGACCTCTGGTAGCTTGATAGGAATTGCATTGAATCTATAGATTGCTTTAGGTAGTATACTCATTTTCACTATATTGATTCTTCCAATCCATGAGCACGGTACATTTCTCCATCTGTTTGTGTCCTCCTTGATTTCTTTCATCAGTGTTCTATAGTTTTCTATATACAAGTCTTTTGATTCTTTAGGTAGAAATACTCCTAAGTATTTTATTCTTTTTGTTTCGATGGTGAATGGGATTGTTTCCTTAATTTCTCTTTCTGATTTCTCACTGTTAGTGTATAGGAATGCCAGGGATTTCTGTGTGTTGATTTTGTATCCTGAAACTTTGCTATATTCACTGATTAGCTCTAGTAATTTTCTCGTAGAGTCTTTAGGGTTTTCAATATAGAGGATCATGTCATCAGCAAACAGAGAGAGTTTTACTTCTTCTTTTCCAATCTGTATTCCTTTGATTTCTTTATCTGCTCTGATTGCTGTGGCCAAAACTTCCAAAACTATGTTGAATAGTAGTGGTGAGAGTGGGCACCCTTGTCTTGTCCCTGATTTCAGGGGGAATGCTTCCAGTTTTTCACCATTGAGGATAATGTTTGCTGTGGGTTTGTCATATATAGCTTTTATTATGTTGAGGTATGTTCCTTCTATTCCTGCTTTTTGGAGGGTTTTTATCATAAATGGATGTTGAATTTTGTCAAAGGCTTTCTCTGCATCTATTGAGATAATCATGTGATTTTTATTTTTTAATTTGTTAATGTGGTGTATTACATTGATCGATTTACGAATATTGAAGAATCCTTGCATCCCTGGGATAAAGCCTACTTGATCATGATGTATGATCTTTTTGATGTGTTGTTGGATTCTATTTGCTAGAATTTTGTTGAGGATTTTTGCATCTAAGTTCATCAGTGATATTGGCCTGTAGTTTTCTTTTTTTGTGGCATCTTTGCCAGGTTTTGGAATTAGGGTGATGGAGGCCTCATAGAATGAGTTTGGAAGTTTACCTTCGTCTGCAATTTTCTGGAAGAGTTTGAGTAGAATAGGTGTTAGCTCTTCTCTAAATTTTTGGTAGAATTCAGCTGTGAAGCCATCTGGTCCTGGGCTTTTGTTTTTTGGAAGATTTCTGATTACGGTTTCAATTTCCGTGCTTGTGATGGGTCTATTAATATTATCTATCTCTTCCTGGTTTAGTCTTGGAAAGTTATACTTTTCTAGGAATTTGTCCATTTCATCCAAATTGTCCAGTTTATTTGCATATAGTTGCTGATAATAGTCTCTTATGATCCTTTGTATTTCTGTGTTTTCTGTTGTGATCTCTCCGTTTTCATTTCTAATTCTGTTGATTTGGTTCTTCTCCCTTTGTTTCTTGATGAGTCTGGCTAATGGTTTGTCAATTTTATTTATCTTCTCAAAGAACCAGCTTTTGGCTTGGTTGATTTTTGCTATGGTCACTTTTGATTCCTTTGCATTAATTTCTGCCCTGATCTTTAAGATTTCTTTCCTTCTACTAGACCTGGGCTTCTGCATCTCTTCCCTTTCTAGTTGCTTTAGGTGTATAGTAAGGTCATTTATTTGATTTTTCTCTTGTTTCCTGAGGTGAGCTTGTATTGCTATGAACTTTCCCCTTAGCATTGCTTTCACAGTGTCCCATAGGTTTTGAGCTGTTGTGTTTTCATTTTCATTCGTTTCCATGCATAACTGAATTTCATTTTTAATTTCTTCTGCGATTTGTTGGTTATTCAGCAGTGTGTTGTTGAGCCTCCATATGTTGGAAGTTTTGAGAGGTTTTCTCCTGTAGTTGATATCTAATCTCACTGCATTGTGGTCAGAAAAGATGCTTGGGATGATTTCAATATTTTTGAATTTATCAAGGTTAGATTTATGGCCCAGGATGTGATCTATCCTGGAGAAGGTCCCGTGTGCACTTGAGAAAAAGGTGAAATTCCTTGTTTTGGGGTGGAATGACCTATAGATATCAATTAGGTCTAGTTGGTCTATTGTTTCATTTAAAGTTTGAATTTCCTTGTTACTTTTCTGTCTAGTTGATCTATCCATTGGTGTGAGTGGTGTATTAAAGTCTCCTGCTATTATTGTGTTGTTGTTGATTTCCCCTTTCATATTTGTTAGCATTTGCCTTACATATTGTGGAGCTCCTATGTTAGGTGCATAAATATTTATAATTGTTATTTCTTCTTCCTCGATTGATCCTTTGATCATTATGTAATGTCCATCTTTATCTCTTTTCACTGCCTTTATTTTAAAGTCTACTTTATCAGATATGAGTATTGCCACTCCTGCTTTCTTTTGGTCTTTATTTGCATGGAATATCTTTTTCCAGCCTTTAACTTTCAGTCTATATGTGTCCCTAGGT
>ML660197.1:13042659-13144224 GCA_007570785.1 Antilocapra americana
CTGGTGCAGCGAGATTTCCCGGGGGGGAGGGAGGAGGGAGGGGGGACCCGGAGGGGAAGCATATGTAAACCCATGGTGATATCATGACAATGTATGGCAAAAACAATAATAAAAAAAAAATTAAAAAAAAAAAAAGAAAATGATAAACATGAAAAAAAAAAAAAGACAACCTATGAACTGAGAGAAAATATGTGCAAATCATGTGACAGATAAGGGCTTAATTTCCAAAATATACAAACAGATCATACAGGTCAGTATAAAACAAACAAACAAGCCAATCAAAAATGAACAGAAGAACTAAACAAACATTTTTTTCAGTGATGCACAGATGGTCAACAGGTACATGAAAAGATGCTCAGCATCACTAATTACTAAAGAAATGCAAATCAAAACCATAATGATTTGCCTCACTCAGGTCAGAACAGCCATCATCAAAGTCTACACATAACAAATGCTGGAAGGATGTGAAAGAAAGGGCTGCAAACTGGTGCGGGCACTATGGAGAACAGTATGGTGCTCGTTTAGTCGCTAAGTTGTGCCTGACTCTTGCAATCCCATGGACTGCAGCCCACCAGGCTCCTCTGTCCATGGGATTTTCCAAGCAAGAATACTGGAGTGGGTTGCCATTTCCTTCTCCAGGGGCTCTTCTTGACCTAGGAATCAAACCCGAGTCTCCTGCATTGCAGGTAGATTCTTTACCAACTGAGCTATGAGGGAAGGCTGGAGAACACTATGCTGCTGCTGCTGCTAAGTTGCTTCAGTCATGTCCAATTCTGTGCAACCCCGTAGCCGGCAGCCCACCAGGCTCCTCTGTCCCTGGGATTCTCCAGGCAAGAATACTGGAGTGGGTTGCCATTTCCTTATCCAATGCATGCATGCATGCTAAGTTGCTTCAGTCACATCAGATTCTGTGTGACCCCATGGACAGCAGCCCACCAGGCTCCTCTGTCCACGGAAGTCTCTAGGCAAGAGTACTGGAGTGGGTTTCCATTTCCTTCTCCAGGGAGAACACTATGGAGGTTCCTTAAAAATCTAGAGCTGCCATTTGATCCAACAATCCCACTCCTGAGCATATATCTGGGAAATATTTACTATAATTCAAAATAATATTAATCCATGTATCCAATGTTCACTGAAGCACTATTTACAATAGCCTAGACATGGATGCAACCTAATGTCCAGTGACAGATGAATGGATAAAGAAGATGTGGTATATATCTACAAGGGAATATTACTCATCTATAAAAAATAATGAAATACTGCCATTTATGGCAACATGGGTGGACCTAGAGATTATCATATTAAGTGAAATAAGGCAGAGAAAAACAAATATCATACGATATTCCTTCTATGTAGAATCTAAAAAGAAATGATACAAACGAACTTATTTATAAAACATAAACAGATTTACAGACAGGAAACAAACCTGTGGTTACCCAAGGGGAGAGCAAAGGCAGGGGATACATTAGGAGTTTGGGATTAACAGATACACACTGCTATATATAAAATAGATAATGCACAAGGACCTAGTGTATAGCACAGGGAACTATATTCAATATTTTATAATAGACTACAATGGAAAAAATTTGAAAAGGTATATACACACACACACATACACATATACATATATAACTGAATCAATTTGCTGGTCACCTGGAACTAACACAACATTGTAAATCTACTGTACTTTAATAATAATAAAAAATTTTTTCACTCACATCTTTATTGAATACCTTGAGATTTTGAAACACCAGGCAGCCCATTCACAAGGGCATGTTGAAACAAATGTCCAGACCTGGAATATAAATAAATATTCAAGAAGTATTGGAAAGAAGGTTGCTCATAAAAATGGTGATGAAACTCTTTCATTTTATAACTTAGATAATGATAGATGTGTGTGATCAGCTTATTACAATAATGATGATACCTGTATGAACAAAGAGGACACAAATTAATGACAGATCTCACTGTACTATGTACATCTATGTACTATGAAAACAGAAATAAAGCATGGGGGTCATTCCAGAATTTCAGAAAAAGATTATGCAATGCTAACTGTAATGGTGTTATATGAAAATAGCATTTTCATAAATCATAGAAACTTAAGTAATGAATGTGTATGAAATTAAAGGTACACTGGTTAAAATAAAATAGGCATTCAATTCTACTTGGACTGAGCTCTCTGCATTGACATGGGACTAGCCAAGGAGAAAAACTGGTAGAGATGAACAGTTATTCAATAGGTTGGTGAATTCCAATTGCCTACGTGCATAGATCAAGAGCTGCAGATATTCAGAAACCAACACAGGCCAAGGCTCTGGGATTAGGGCATTTACACAATCTTGAATCTTCTGGCAGGTAGTAAATAACTGGCCTTTCTCCTTTCCTGCCTGTTTCTCCAAATGCCAAAGGTCAATACGATGTCTATAAACCACAAAAAGCAAGCAGCAATATAAATACTGCTGAGAAAGTGATTCTCAATAATACTTCTCAGAATCTTCAAGGATTTTTGCCCTTGGTATATCAGTTTCTATTAATAACAAGAGTTCACCTTGCAGCACTTACTTTTGAAATATGCTAAATCTATCTTCTTATGTTTTTTAAACAAATTTATTTAATAGGAGGCTAATTACTTTACAATATTGTGGTGATTTTATTGTTATATTGTTGCAATAATTAAGCTAGTTGCAAGTTAACTTACCTGTATATGACTTTAACATTATCAGAGCTTATAAAATAACATATAACAGCCACAATGGTGAATTTTGTGTTTGCTAGCAAGTAATCCTCCACTCCATAGTCTATGGTTTTCTTTCTTTGCACAGTTATGATAATTGCCCCATCCTAAGCAATAAACACACTCTTTCTGTCTCAGACGACCACGCCTGGCTTTAGTAGTGAACTGGGTGTTTTATCAGTATGATCTTGGCAAAGCTGCAATCAACAGCTTTCATAAAATGCTTTGGTTTTTTTCTCTCTGATTCAGCCTTGGGGATGGTCATAAACTTTCTATCAGATTGGATTCCATAACCCCTAATTAAAGTACAATTGAATTTTAACTAGTCTTACTAAGCATTTTTTGTATGGTGTGATTGGTTTTATGGAAAAAGAACTCCTGAGGTTTTGAAATATACATTTAATAAACATTGCTGGGTTAAAGTAGTTCTTCTTTTAAAAAAATATTTATTTAAGGTATGTAAGATCTTACTTCCCTGATCAGGGACTGAACCTGTACCCCCTGCAGTAGAAGCCTGGAGCCTTAACTACTGGACAAGAAGGGAAGTCCAGTATTCTAATCTTTATCAGATATCTTTGCACCATTCATATTATACATGTCAGTCAAAATCAACTCTCTAGACCTGAAAACTCTATTAACTATAAGATTTTAAACAAATCTAATTGTTGAAAGTGAAAATTCATGGAATGTCTTCACTGTTTCCCTGTTCTGAGAACTTGGTATCATTTATAAGAAAGATGGCAAAAACATGGACACCTCAAATATTTTACATTGAATAATATATATGAAACCACAAACCTTTAAAATAAAGACAGGTGAGTTCCTTTCTCCTTTTCCCAAAAGGAGGTTCTAGAGAAGGTATTCTTTCTTCTCTTGCATGAAAAATCAGGGTGGGAGATGTTGAGATGAATCCCTGGCAGTACAAACATGGGGCTAGCAGGGAAAACCTCCTAGAAAAAGTAAAGGCATCAAAACCTTTAATAAGCCTGTTTGAGAAAAACAGAAAGCTGTAAAGAATCCTTCGATGTGTGCGTCAATGCTAAGTAGCTTCAGTCATGTCCAACTCTTTGCAACCCTATGAACCGTAGCCCGCCAGGCTCCTCTGTCCATGGAATTCTCCAGGCAAGGATATTGGAGTTTGTTGCCATGCCATGCCCTCCTTCAGGGGATCTTCCCAACCCAGGAATCAAACCCATGTCTCCTGCATCTCCTGCATTGGCAGGTGGGTCTTTATCACTAGCGCCATCTGGGAAGCCCAAAGAAGGCCTCTAGGAAACTACAACAGCTAAAAAAAAAAAAAAAAAAAAGCAGACTGGCATTGTGGACAGGAGGTGAGGGCAAACCTGATAAAGACAAACTTATAGATCATACAGAAGAAGAATCAGTCAGGAAAGTGTCTGGTTTAAGAAACACATGAAGGGTACAGTTAGCTAGATCTAGATACTGGCTGGCTTTAGAGTTTGGCTCAAATAACTAAGAGGATTTCCAAACCTTCAGGATGCTGACATGGAGAAGCTACCTCTTCAAGGAACAAGGAACAGTCATCCCAGGGATTCTCTATGTGCAACACAACTGGATGAACACAAGTGCAGGATGCAAGGCCTCCTGGGAGGTGAGGTGAAAGTGTAAGTTGCTCAGTTGTATCCGACTCTTTGCAACCCCATACATTCTACATGGGATTCTTCAGGCCAGAATACTGGAGTGGGAAGCCATTCCCTTCTCCAGGGGATCTTTCCAACCCAGGGATCGAACCCAGGTCTCCTACATTGCAGGCGGATTCTTTACCACCTGAGCTACCAGGGAAGCCCTGGGAGGTGGAGGTGGGGGGCTTAAACAAGAATACAATGGCTGAGATGAATACATACAACTGGTTCTTCCCAACAAATGCACAGCTGTGTCACTCTGGTCTAGTCAGCCTTGCACCAGGCTATCCATGTCCACGGGCTCCAGGAACCTGTAGCAAACTCTGCCACAGCATCGGGCTCCATGACCATTTCCTGGTTATTGCCAATTTTATCCTACTTGAGTATTTACCTTGTTTCAGACTGTCAGCCTGTCCTGCTTGCAAATATGTGCTTGCCACTTAATTTAGGTCTTGACTTTCTAGATTCCTGGTCTCAAAACAATGAATATTATTTCTGGATGATCCAAGACTGATGCTCACATATGACCACTTGCTTTTTTCAGAGTTACCAGTGATGCCATGTAAATCCCCACCTGGTGCCCAAGGAAATGTGACATGGTCAGAAGGCAAATGCACCCACAGGAGGAAGTGCAGTCTCCAGATCAGAGGATCATAGGTGATAACAGAGATGAGCCACAGTGACTTACAAATAGATGAGAAAAGAAGATCCTGGTAACGTGAACCATGGAAACCATTCAGCATATTTGTGGGTTCAGCAGAGAGGATACTGTAATAGCAGCTGAAAATAAAAGGATTCTTGGGGCTTCCCTGGTGACCCAGTGGCTAAGACTCTGTGCTCCCAATGCAGGGTGACCAAGTTTGATTCCTGGTTGAGGAACTAGATCCCATACACCACAACTAAGAGTTCATGTCACAACTAAGACCTGGAGCAGCCAAATGAATAAAAATAAATATTTTTGAAAAAGAAGAAGGATACTTGTTCCCTGGGAAGCAACAAAAAGCAAAGGTTAACACCAAAGAAGCAAAGGGGCCTTGATTAATGTAATATCCTGATCCATTCAACAAGTACCTCCCACAAGCTGAGATATTCACAAGGCTGCCACAGTATTATCATTGTATTCAATAAGTATCTTCCATGTGCCAGAGTACTATGTAAAATGTTTATAGTTAGCTATCTGGGAAAATAAGACAGAATAGCAGGGCAATTAAGCTTGTGAGCCACAACTTCTGAGACTGTATTCTACAGCCTGTGAGCCTCAACTACTGAAGCCCATGTGCCTAGAACCCATGCTCTGCAAAAAAAGAAGCCACTGCAATGAGAAGCCTGTGTACCACAAGGAAGAGTAGCCCCCACTCAGTGCAACTAGAGAAGGCCCGTGTGCAGCAACAAAGACCCATTGCAACTAAAAACAGTAAATAAATAAATAAAATTAATTTTAAAAGAAAACAACATCCCATTTAAAAAAAAGAAAAGAAAAAGAAGACACAATCTCTATGTTTGTGGAGCTCACAGTCTTTTAAGGAAAACAGATACATAAGCAAATCATTTTAATTCTATGAGTTAAGGGCTTTAATTCAAAGTGTCATGGAAACCCAGAGGAAAGAGTCTAATCTTCCCAGAAGCATCAGGGAAAATTCTCATAGGCAGCATTCCTAGAAATTAATAAGGATTCATCCATTAAACTAGCTGGCCTTCCATTCATTCATCATGGATGTGTTGAGTACTTCCGATCGTTCTAGATGCTGTGCATACAATTGTTCTAGATGCTGTGCGTACAATACTGAAAGAGACAAACAAGGTTTCTCCCTGAGTCGGGCTGATTTAATCCATTCCTGTGGGAGGGAATAGATGCCATTACCAGGAGAAACACGGGATGTTCCCTTCAGACCACCCAATATCCACCCTCTGGCCTCATTTCCTCTCCCACATGTATTTTCCAACTGAGACCAGAGTGCCTTGACCTCTCAAACGGGAGCATTTTGATCCTTTCGGTAAGTACAGATCTCACCGTAACACAGAATTGCCAGTTCATTTCTTCCCATTGCAGTGAGAATAATTTCAGAAGTGTGGGATCAGATAAAATCAAGTTTCTGAAAATGCAGAGCTGAGAATCAATTTCAAACAGAAATAGAAGTGAGACATGGGATGCCCAGGCTGCCATGAGATTTTACTTACCTTCTTTCACCAGTGGAAGTCTTTTCGGCCAGTGGAACAAGTTCTCTTTCCTAGGAAGAGGTATGTGGAAGAGCAGCAGGAGTTTCTTCATGAATTGTAGGAAGAACTCCCGATACCCAGCATCTAACAGAAGTGAAGCCAGAGACGTACTCCACTTCAATTTCTCCCAGCACCCTGAGTCTTCAGACCTGGGGCCCCTTCTGTGGTGCCCGCAGCTAGTGTCACACTGTGATTCAGGGTGCCGAGAACGCTGGGGACTCTCTAGGGTGGCCACTTCCTGAAGGAACACTCAGCACCCTCTGTCCAAGAAGGAAGTGGGGGGACAGGGCCAGCTCCTCCCCATCTGTGCACAGAGACTCCTCTGCAAAGAGACACACATGCTCTGCACCCCATATGGTATTGGGACCCCCTTCATAGTGTTTAAAGGTGACGAGTGAAAATGTCTCTAGAGAAAGCTAAAATGTTTTCCATCCTAACATTAGGGGAAAATTCTAACCACTGGAACCAGTGGTTTCAAACCAGAGTAACCTTCAAAGATCTCAGATTATGCCTTCAGAAATGACCACAATTTCATAACAGAGGCAAGAGAAAGACAGTTAGAAACTTCTGCAAAGCACAGTTGGTACTACTGTGAAAACTATGAGTTTTCACAGTTTGCCAACACGTCTGCTTTAAATCTCTCAGGCAATTAATTGCATTGCAAGTGTTATGTGTCAACTTTTCCTCATATTTAGAGCTTTCATTTTTAAAATTTATTCAAATCATGCATCCTTGTTGTCAAAAATGAAAAATGCAGACAAACCTAAAAAGCAAGACTTTTAATTCCCCATATTCCTGCCACTTGAAGATAACCTCCATTGGCACTTCAGTGTACATCCTTCCAGACTTTTTTCTGTGTTTAGGTGGATCTTGGGGTGAGCTTCTCAACACCCATTCCATGCCGTACCATTGTGGAACATTCACACAGTTCTGCTGGGATTTGCCCACGCTCAGCCCCCATGTAGGTCTTGATTTGACTAACGAAATTACGATCATCTCATGCTCTTGCCACGGTGTTTTAAGGACCAGCATCTAACCCAGACCTACGTCATCAATGCAGAGCTCTTCCCTGACGACAAGGAAAGTCACATGATCAGGATGATCCAATCAGAGGGAAGCCTAGGACTCCTGCTAAAGGGCAGGGCAGAGGTAGGGGAGACACTCTCTCACTCAGTCCTTCTCTGGGTTTGACTCAGAGACCTGGGAGCTGTTGGCAGCCATCTTGCCTCCACAAGACAAACCAGCTCTCAGGTGAAGTAGATGCTTCAGAGGTTAAAAAAGAGAGGGAAAAAGAAATTAGGTTTTCAAAGAGCTTTCCGAGCTGCTAAGTTAAGCTAACACCCAGATCTGTCTTAATTCTGGAGTCACTAGTTAGATGAACCAATAAATTTGCTTGTTGAAATCAGTTTAAATTGAATTTTCTGTGACTTGTAACTAAGTGTATCCATCTCGATATTTTTATAAAAGTGAGGCCATATTGAACATACTGTTTATAACTTCCTATTTAAAAATGTGTCATAATCATCATTCATTTTCAAGATAAACATACTTTTACAAAATTATTAATTGAGTCAGAGTAACCTGTTGTAGGGACAGATAATAAATTACATATCTAATAGCTTACTGTAAGGTATTTATGTCATTCCCAGGTTTTTCCATGTTATATAAACAATTCTGTGTTGAGTCTCTTAAATATTAGAAAACACAGTTATTTCCTCAGGACACATTTCTAGTGTAGAATTTCTGAGTCTGTCCTTTTTAAAAAATTTTTGATTCATATTGCCAGATGGCTCTCCCAAAAGGTTATTTTATTTATATTTCAACCAACAGAGCATGAGAATGCCAAAAAAGCTCTCTCACTTCTCCCAGCCCAGAACACTCAACATACATAAAGTTTCAACACAAAGACTCTGTGTGATAAATGGTAATCCATTGCTGTTTTAATTTGCATTTTTAAAAACCATATACAGTGCTTGGAGGATTTTTCCCATATATTTATTTGCTTACAGTATTTCTCCTTTTCTGAGTTGTCACTGATATCCTTTGCCCGTTTCAACTAGAGCATTTGTTTATTTCTTCCATATGTGTAGGAGCTATTAATATATTGAGATTACTAAGCATTGACCTATTATATATGTTGCAAATAATTTTCACGGCACACCATGTGCCTTTTCACTTGCATATGGTATTTTTGACGGTTCCGAAGTTTAAAATTTTTGTTTATTAATCCTTCCCTTTACTGTTTCTGCCCTTTTTGTGTCATTCTTTAATCAGAGAACTTGCAGTCCTCTAGCCTCAGCCTTTGCTCATAAAAATGACCTGGCATGATCACACTGATGCTCAGAGTGCCCGAGGTTCTGTCCCCTTGGGAGGCAGCTGGGAAGCTGTCTGCATCCCTCCGATCCCTGACTGCTTCTTCCTGCCTCCCTCGCAGACGTGGTTTGTGATTAAAGAATGGCCGACAGTATGAGAGCTGATGAGATGTGTGCGACTTCAAGGTTGTTCTCTTTAGAAAGGGAAATGTGTTCTCCTTAGATTTTTCACTTCTTACTTAGGTTGGAGTGAATAAGAGACAGTAATCATACAGATGAATACAATACCTAGGAAGTTCAGCACTACAAGCCAGGAGGCTCCAGGGTCCCCAACACTGGGGAATGTCTATATCTCCCAGACTATTAATCTTAAAACTAGACAGTTTTGTTATATGAGAAATGAACTTCTGTTAGGTGTGAGCCACTGTTTTGGGTCTTTATTACAGTCAAACCCATATTCTAAATTAAATGGTAATGCATGATCCCATTTTACATGCATACGTACACAGACTCAACAAATATGAATTTGAGTTAACTCCGGGAGATGGTGAAGGACAGGAAAGCCTGGCATGCTGCAGTCCATGGGGTTGTACAGACTTGGATCCAACTGAGCAACTTAACAACAATACACAGTCACTCACCCAACGTAAGAGAAGATGAAGAAAATGACATATCAAAATGTTAACATTAGTTCAGGAAAAGAGACTGTAGGAATTTGGAGGGGGGAATTATGAATTTTTAATCCAGACTGTTTTGGCTCAATAGCTTATATTACCCAAGGTGGTTAAACACTTTCTTTTAACAGCCCCTTTTCATATAAAGTCACAGCCCTAGACAGAATGGGTGGAAGAAAAGTGTAATTGAGGAAAGGGTGCAGAATATGACAGGTGGAATAGTCTAGTTCTAACAGAACTGTTTGAGACTGGAACTATATCATTAATAGTGATTGTGTATTTTATAACTACTCTGGACCAATATTCAATGACAGCATCATATTTCTTTTCAGATTTCCGTTTTTATCTTTTTTAAAGGTTACCAGGACTTTCTACTGGATTCTGAGAGATAGCATATAATATGTATCTCAGCCGGGCATCTCTGGTGACTCAGATGGTAAAGAATCTGCCTTCAGTGTAGGAGATCTGGATTTGATCCCTGAGTTGGGAAGATCCCCTGGAGGAGGAAACGGCAACCCACTCGAGTATTCTTGCCTGGGAAATCCCATGGACAGAGGAGCCTGGTGAATTACAGTCCATGCAGTCACAAAGAGTCAGACATGACTGAGTGACTAACACTTTCACTTTCACACGTGTACCTCAATGCATAATGTTTTTCTTGTAAAAGGAAAGCTATTTAAAATCCTTTCAATATACATGTGACAAAAGTTCTTATATTTTAAAAAAATTCCTTGTAAATTTTACTCACTCATCTGCACCTATAAATATTTAAATAAGCTATGTTTTTAAAATATGTATTTTTGTCATTCTCACTCATAGAAAAAGATCCAGCAGATACACAGCAAATTGATAATAATGGTCATTCTCCAGTAAGAGTATCAGGTTACCTTTGGGAGAAGAGAGAGCTAGAGGAAACTTTGACTTTTTTTCTGAAGTGTAGTTGATTTACAATGCTGTGTTAGTGTACAGCAAAGTGATTGAGCTTTGTATATATATTCTTTTTCAGATTCTTTCCCATTATAGGTTATTACAAGATATTGAATAGAGTTCTCTGTGCTACATAGTAGAACCATTGTTTATCTATTTTACATATAGTAGTGCATATCTGTTAACCCCCAGCTTCTAATATATCCCACCCCTGCCCCTTTGGTAACCATACATTTGTTTCTTCTGTCTATCTGTCTGTTTCTGTTTTGAAAATAAGCTCATTTGTATCGTAGCATAACATTTTTTTAGGTTCCACACATAGTAACCTCATATATTTGTCTTTCTCTGTCTGACTTACTTCACTTATGATAATCTCTAAGTCTGTCCTGCTGTTGCTGCTGCTGCTAAGTCATGTCAGTCATGTCCGACCCTGTGTGACCCCATAGACGGCAGCCCTCCAGGCTCCCCCATCCCTGGGATTCTCCAGGCAAGAACACTGGAGTGGGTTGCCATTTCCTTCTCCAATGCATGAAAGTGAAAAGTGAAAGTGATGTCACTCAGTCGTGTCCGACTCTTAGCAACCCCATGGACTGCAGCCCACCAGGCTCCTCCGTCCGTGGGAGTTTTCCAGGCAAGAGTACTGGAGGTCCGTCCATGTTGCTGCAAATGGCATTATTTCACTCCTTTTACAGCTGAGTAATATTCCATTGTATATATACACCATATCTTCTTTACCCATTCATCTGTCTGTGGACACTTATGTTACTTCCATGTCTTGGCTATTATAAATGGTGCTGCTGTGAACATTGGGATGCATGTATCTTTTAGAATTATTCATTTTTTCCAGATTTATACCCAGGGGTGGAATTTCTGGATTCTATGGTAGTCCTATTTTTAGTTTTTCTAAGGAATTTCCATACTGTTTTCCACAGAGATTGCACAAATTTACATTTCCACCAACATCTGACTTTTTGTTGGTTTATATTGTAACAGAACAGTACTTTTATAATGAGGCTAGATTCATATAGTGAGTGCATAATGGAAAACAGTACAAAAGTTTTAAATAAAGATTAGGAAAAATAAACCAACAAATTCTTTACATGAAAAATCTATAGTTTATGATTTTCCAGGACTGTGTTTTAGCAGTTTGATAAGATATCAGATGATTTCCACTGCATATAACAGAGAACTCCAATGCAAATAGACTTGACTGTCCTGAAGATCTTCTTCTCACCTAACAAGGAAGCATCCTGCTGGCTCCAAGGTTGGTTGGAGCCTGGCTCAGCGTGGTTGTCAGGATCCAGGGTCTTTCTGTCTTTTTGCTTCGTCATCCTCTGCATGCTGGTGGTTTGGCCTCATTCTGGTTCCCCTCATAAGATGATCGCAGTGATTCCTGGCATCATATCTAGACGTCACAACATCCGGAGAAAGAAAGGGGCCTCTCTTCCTGTGTCTTCCTAGGACAGAGACACTGTTCCCAGAACTCTCAGAGCCAATTTCCCTCCAGCCTCGCAGGCCAGAATCGAGTCACAAACCCTTTCCTGAACCCATCTTTGCAAGAAGAGGGGAATTACCCTTTGACTGATCATCAATCGTGAGAGATAAAGATACCAGAACTGGGAAGCGCAGTGAGCCTTCCAAAGACATCTGTTCATTCCTGCAAGCCACATGGTGTGGCCAAGCGAAAATAAAAAGAGAATTATCTGTTCGTGGATATGTCCATAGATTAGGAAACTCAATATTGTTGATTTCTCCCCAGATTTATCTATAGGTTCAATGCAATTCTGAACAAAACTTAGCAGGCTTTTTAAAAATAGAAATTCTAAAATTCTTTTTATTTTTATTTTAAATCAAAAATTTTTTTTAAAAAAATAGGAAGTTGATAAAATTTATGTGGAAAATCCAAGGACCTAGAGTACACAAAACAACTTTGGAAAAGCAAAACAAAGTTGAAGAAATAACACTATTGGATTTTTTTTAAAATCATGTTATTTATACTTACTTCAGTTAGGTTGTTAGGATTTTTTTTCTAAGATTTTTTTCTGATGTGGATCATTTTTAGTCTTTATTGAATTTATTACAATATTGCTTGTTTTTATGTTTTGGTTTTTTGGTCTCAAGGCATGTGGGATCTTAGTTCCCCAAACCAGGAATCGAAACTACATCCCCTGCATAGGAAGGCAAAGTCTTAACCACTGGACCACCAGGGAAGTCCAACACTGTTGAATTTTAAGATTTACTATAGGAGCTACAATAATTAAGATAATGTGAAATGAGTGTGCAAGTAAAGCTAGACATCAGTGAAACGGAGTAGAGCCCAGAAAAAGACTCATACATATGTGGCAACTGATTATTGACAAAGGTATCAACGTAAATCAAAAGTATCTTCAATAGTGCTGCAATATTTATGTATTCATTTCATTTATAAAAATAATGAACTTTTACTTGTACCCAGAATCATAAACAAAATTCAGCTTGAATGGATCATAAACCTGAATATAAAACCAACAACATTACAACTTGTAGGGAAAAAAAGGAGAAAAATCCTTGCCACCTTAGGTTAGGCAATTATTGATTATGTAGAATACAAGAAGCTCAAACCATAAAATAAAAAGTGCATATTTTTTCCCAGTATCTAAAACTTCTGCTCTCTGAACTCTCACAACTTAACAATAAAAAGACAAGTTTTTTTTAACAGTACACCACCCTTATGGCAGAAAGCGAAGAGGAACTGAAGAGCCTCTTGATGAAAGTGAAAGAGGAGAGTGAAAAGCTGGCTTAAAACTCAACATTCAAAAAATTAAGATCATGGCATCTGGCCCATCCCTTCATGAAAAGTAGATGGGAAAACAAGTTCTAACTGTTGCTTCTTGACCTGCATACAGGTTTCTCAGGAGGCAGGTAAGGTGGTCTAGTATCCCCAACTCTTGACGAATTTTCCAGAGTTTGCTGTGATCCACACAGTCAAAGGCTTTGATGTAGTCAGTAAAGCAGAAGTAGATGTTTTCCTGAAACTATCTTGCTTTTTCTATGATCCAACAGATGTTGGCAATTTGATCTCTGGTTCCTCTGCCTTTTCTAAATCCAGTTTGAACATCTGGAAGTTGAAGCTTCACATACTGTTGGAGCCTCGCTTGGAGGATTTTTAGCATTACTTTGCTAGTGTGTGAGATGAGTGTAATTGCACAGTAGTTGAACATTCTTTGGCATTGCCTTCCTTTGAGATTGGATTGAAAACGGACCTTTTCCAGTCCTGTGGCCATTGCTGAGTTTTCCAAATTTGCTGGCATACTGAGTGCAGCACTTAAACAGCATCATCTTTTAGGATTTGAAACGGCTCAACAGGAATTCCATCACCTCCACTAGTTTGTTTGTAGTGATTCTTCCTAAGACCCACTTGACTTCGCATTCCATGATGTCTGGCTCTAGGTGAGTGATCATACCATTGTGGTTATCTAGGTCATGAAGATCTTTTTTGTACAGTTCTTCTATGTATTCTTGCCACCTCTTCTTAATATCTTCTGCTTCTGTTTCATTCATTTCAGATTGAAAACTATAATCAGAAAACTAACCAAACTGGTAACATGAATCACAACCTTATCAAACTTAATGAAACTATGAGCCGTGCCATGTAGAGCCACCCAAGATGGACATATCATAGTGAAGTGTTCTGATAAAACATGGTCCACTGGAGAAGGAAATGGCAAACCAGTATTCTTACCTTAAGAACTCCATGAACAGTGTGAAAAGGCAAAAAGATATGACTCTGAAACATGAACTCCTTAAGTTGGTAGGTGCCCAATATGATACTGGAGAAGAGTGGAGAAATAACTCCAGAAAGAATGAAGAGATGGAGCCAAAGCAAAACAATGCCCAGTTGTGGATGTGACTAGTGATGAAAATAAAGTTCAATGCTTTAAAAACAATATTGCATAGGAACCTGGAATGTTAGGTCCATGAATTAAGGTAAATTGGAAGTGGTCAAACAGAAGATGGCAAGAGTGAATATCAACATTTTAGGAATAAGTGAACTAAGATGGACTGGAAAGGGAGAATTTAATTCAGGTGACCATTGTATCTACTACTGTGGGCAAGGCTCCCTTAGAAGAAATGAAGTAGCCATCATAGTCAACAAAAGAATCCATAATGCAGTACTTGGGTGCAATCTCAAAAATGACAGAACGATCTCTGTTTCCAAGGCAAACCATTCAATATCACAGTAATCCAAGTCTATTCCCCAACCACTAATGCCAAAGAAGCTGAAGTTGAACAGTTCTGTGATGATCTACAAGACCATCCAGAACTAACACACAAAAAAAGATGTTCTTTTCATCATAGGCGACTGGAATGCAAAAGTAGAAGTCAAGAAACACCTGGAGTAACAGGCAAATTTGGCCTTGGAGTGCAAAATGAAGCAGGACAAAGGCTAACAGAGTTTTGCCAAGAGAACACACTGGTCATAGCAAACACCCTCTTCCAACAACACAAGAAATGACTCTACATATGGACAACACCAGATGGTCAATACCGAAACCAGATTGATCATATTCTTTCTGGCTGGAGATGGAGAAGCTCTGTACGGTCAGCATAAACAAGACCAGGAGCTGACTGTGTTTCGTATCATGAACTCCCTCTTGCCAAATTCAGACTGAAATTGAAGAAAGTAGGGAAAACCACTAGACCATTCAGGCATGACCTAAATCAAATCCCTTGCAATTATACAGTAGAAATGACAAACAGATTCAAGGGATTAGATTTGATAGACAGAGTGCCTGAAGAACTATAGACAGAGATTTGTGACATTGTACAGGAGGTGGTGATCAAGACCATCTCTAAGAAAAAGAAATGCAAAAAGGCCTTACAAATAGCTGTGAAAAGAAGAGAAGCTAAAGGCAAAGGAGAAAAGCAAACATACACCCATCTGAATGCAGGGTTTCAAAGAATAGCAAGGAGAGATAAAGCCTTCCTCAATGATCAGTGCAAAGAAATAGAGGAAAACAATAGAATGGGAAAGACTTGAGATCTCTTCAAGAAAATTAGAGATACCAAGGGAATATTTCATGCAAAGATGGGCACAATAAAGGACAGAATTACCATATGATCCAACAATTTCATTCCAAAGTATATACCCAGAAAACATATGCCCCGCCACATAAACTTGTGCACCCATGTTCAGAGCAGCTTTATGCATAATAGCCAAAAAGGGAGACAACCCAAATGTCCATCAAATGATGTACAAATGAAGTAGGTTATAACTCTACAGTGAAATGCTATTCAGCTTGTAAAATGAGTGATACACACTACAGCATGTGTGAATCTTGAACACATTATGCTAAGTAAAAGAAGCCAGAAAACAAAGGCCACATATTGTGATTCCATTTATATAAAATATCCCAAATAGGCATATCTAAAGAGATAAAGTAGATTAGCAGTTGCCAGGATCTAGGTGGAGGAGGGGACCAGGAGTGACTGCCAGTGGGTCTGAGGTTTATTTTTGGATTAAAATATCCTGGTTAGATAGTGATGGTGGTTGTAAGATTTTGTGTATATACTAAAAACAACTGAATTGTATACTTTAAAACAGAATTTTAGCTCCATTTTTAAAAAAGAAACAGATTAAAGAAAAGAAAAAAAAAAAAAGCTTCTAAGAACAGCTGAGTCCCTTTGCTGTCCACCTAAAACTATCACAAGCAATGTTGTTAGTTGGCTAAGCTCCAAAACAAAATTAAAAGTTTTAGGAAAAAAAAAAAACTTGGGCTCTTTGAAAGACATTAACAAAATGGTAAGACAGAGACTGAGAGAAGTTATTTTCAAAGCATGCGTCTGATAAAAGAAAGGTAACCAGAACATAAAAGACCTATCACAATTCAGAATCGATAAGAAAACAATTCCATTTTTTAAATTCATTTGAATACTTTACAGGAAAGATAAGAGGAAAGGCCAATGAGGATATGAGAAGATGCCTAACACCAGTAGTCATGAAGAAAACATAAGTTAAACTACAAGGAGATCTATTATACACCTATTAGAATATCTAAAATTACAGAGGGGAAACTGATAGTACCAAGCACTATCAAATATGTGAATCCACTGAAACTCTCGTCCTCTACTGGTGATCATGTGATATAGTACAATCAGCTTGGCAGGTTTTTAAAAAGTTTAGATAATTATAGACTTCCCTGGTGGTGCAGTGGGTAAGAACCCGCCTGCCAATGCAAGGGACATGGGTTTGATTGCTGCTCTGGATGATTCCACATGCCGTGGGGCAAGTAAGCCCATGCACCAGAGCCACTGAGCACATGTTCTAGAGCCTAAAAGCCACAACTGCTGAGCTCAGGAGCCACAGTTACTGGAGCCTGTGTGCCTAGAGCCTGTGCTCTGCCACGAGAGAAGCCACCGCAATGAGAAGCCCGAGTACCACAGTGAAGAGCAGCCCCTGCAAGGAAGACCAAGTACAGCCGTAAATAAACTATTTTTTTTTTACAAAATTCATACAGCTACCATATGATCCTGCCATTTTACTCTAGATGGTTACCCAAGAGAAATGAAAACACATGTTCACACAAAAAGCTATACACAAATGTTCATAGCCAAATTCGCCTAATAGCTAAAAGTGGAAACAATACAAATGTCCATTGACTGGTGAATGGATGAACAAATCTTGGTACATTAATACCAAAAGTACAGCTCAGCATAAGAAGAAAGAGTTAAGCTATATACATACCTACACACACAATGTGAGTAAATCTCAGAAGCATTATGTCAAGTGAAAGAAACAAGACACAAAAAGCTACCAAATGCTTAATTCCATTTTTATGATATTCTGCAAAAGAATATCATATGAAGATACTCCAAGACTGTAGAGACAGAAATCAGCTTAGCAGTAGCCAAGTATTAGGGGTAAAGAGAAAGATGGCTACAAAGGGGCAGGAGGAAGGAAACTTTTTATTCTGATGAAACTGTACTATTGTTTGATTGTGTTGGTGATTATACAACTGTCAACATTTGTTAAAATTCAGAGAACTGTATGTTTTAAAGGGTGACTTTTGTACTGAATGTAAATTATACTTCAATAATAAATCCAATTAAAAAAAAACTAACCACAGTATCTTAATCCACCTCCTCTCTGTAAAAAAAACACTAATGAAACTTAATATTTTTTTAATGTGAGGAGATTACCATAAAGAAAGAACGCCAGATAGCTTTACTTCCTCAAAAACTTACACTCTTCATTTTCTTTTTTGTTGTTGTTCATTTTCTTGGAAATCAACCCTGAGTATTCATTGGAAGAATTGTTGCTATAGCTGAAGTTCCAATACTTTGGCCACCTGATGCAAAGAATTGACTCACTGGAAAAGATCCTGATGCTGGGAAAGACTGAGGGCAGGAGGAGAAGGGGACAACAGAAGATGAGATAGGTTAGATAGCATCACCAACTCAATGGATGTGAATTTGAGCCAACTCTGGGAGACAGTGGAGGACAGGAGAGCCTTGCAGTCTGCAGTTCATGCAGTCCAAAGAGTCAAATATGACTTAGCAACTAAACAACAGTTGGAGTGTAGTTGTTTAGTCATGCATATACAGCCATATGTATGCATACATTTCTTCTCTTTTTTGGATTTCCTTCCCATTTAGGTCACCACAGAGCACTGAGTAGAGTTCCCTGTGCTATACAGTAAGTTCTCATTGGTTATCTATTTTATACATATTAGTGTGTTTATATGTCAATCCCAATCTCCCAGTTCATCCCACTCCCCATCCCCCTTGGTGTCCACACATTTATTCTCTTCATCTGTGTGTCTATTTCTGCTTTGCAAATAGATTCATCTGTACCCTTTTTTTAGATTTTGCATATACAGATTAATGTATCTGTTTTTTATCTTTCTGACTTAAATCACTCTGTGCCTAGATCCATCCACATCTCTGCAAATGAATAGGATGAAAAGACAACCCTCAAGATGAGAGAAAATATTTCAAAGGAAGCAACAGACAAGGGCTATATTTTCAAAATATACAAACAACACCTGCAGCTCAATATAAAAAAAAAAGCTACCCAATCAAAAAATGAGTGGAAGATCTAAATAGACATTTCTCGAAAGAAGACATACAGATGGCCAAGAGGCACATGAAAAGATGTTCAACATCACTAATTATTAGATAAATGCAAATCAAAACTACAGTGAGGTATTGTCTCACACCAGTGTGGTCATCATCAAAAAATCTACAAAATATCAACGCTGGAGAGGGTGTGGAGAAAAGGAAACCCTCTTCATTTTCTGTGTGTTAGTCACTCAGTCGTGTCTGACTGTAGCCCGCCAGGCTCCTCTGTCCATGAAATTCTCCAGGCAAGAATACTGGAGTGGGTTGCCATTTCCTGCTCCAGATCTTCAGTTTCTAAGACACAGTTAAGCACCTATAAACATTCACATAACACCAGTATTGTAGACATTTTTAGCAACAGACTACTTACTTTTTTGAGAAAGAAATTAGCTTTGCTAGGACTGTCTCTCTCTCTCTTCCTCCAACCTGGGCACACTTGTTTTAAGGCTGGCAGCCCGGCTGCTAGTTGGGAGGATGTTTTGTTTCAAGTGTTTTCACTTCCTCTCAGATGAGGTTACTGTGGGCAGTAATGGATAAAATCAGGAGAGATGAGATTGGATCCAATCTGCTCCTATGAGAGGTGTGGCAAGCAGAATCCATGCTCTGCCCACACTCTTTTCGATTCCTTTTTTATTTTCCCTAGTTATATACCTTCCCTTCCAGCACCCAGCTTCTGTCTCTTTGCTGGAAGACTACCCTCAGGTTGCCCAAGTCCACCTGCCTACTGCACTTGGTAAACCAGATGCCCCTGGGAAGAATTCACTCCCCCTGACAACAACCCTGTACTGGCACTGGCAGATACAGGAACTCCTTTGTCCCTGATGAAGACAGCTCCAAGGTATATTTAATACCACTGCTTCTTACACTTTCAGGCTTGGATGAATTGACTGGAGATTGAATCAAATGCAGAGTCTAATGTAGGAGGTCTTGAGTCTTCCAATTCTAATAAGCTCCCAGATGACGCCAGGGCTACCACTCATGAATCCCACACAGCATGGGATCTTTTTAGAGCTCCCTACAGGAGTTAGCCAAAGATGACAGACGTCTACACTCGATCTATTTGAGCACAAAGAAATACCCAGGGACAAAATGTGGATAAGACAGATAGGATGAGGTTCCATAGGCAGAATATAGGAGGACTCATCTCCAGAGACTTCCAAAGCACCCCAGGATTTAGGAATTTGGTGGGATTCTCTAGACGAAGGTATATTTCTGGGTTGAAAAGCAAAAGCAATTTCTGCCCCTTCCTACTACTGAAAGACAAAGACCTGCTAGCTGTCTCTGAGCTGTGCAGGAGGGGCAAAGGGGGAGGGGAGTTGGGTGCTACAGACACAGATGAGATTGTGAAGGGTGCAGCTGTGTCTGACAGCAGGGAGCCAGGTGCATTTTCAACCATTTCAAAAAGTGAAAAAAGGATTTTGGTGGCAACTAGCAACAGATCATTGTTGGCAGGAAGACTGGTGTGTCTTTAGGCTTTGTTAGGAGTTTACTTTGTTGGACCACGTCACAGAGCACACAGGTTGGCTATTCATCAATCTAGTCCTTATGACAGCCCCAGGAAGCAATTGCCGGATAAAGTGTCAAGGCTATGAGGCTGGAAAAGTCCTCTCTTCTGTGCTCCCATGACACTCTTTAAAGATACTGCTATTGCATTTATTTCTCCCCTTCATTTTCATCCCACAAATTTTCCTTGAGCACCAGTATGTGCCTTCCCAGGTGGCGCAGTGGTAAAGAATCCACCTGAGATGAAGAAGACACAAGAGACGCAGGTTCGATTGCTGGGTCAGGAAGATGCCCTGCAGTAGGAAATAGCAGCCCACTCCAGTATTCTTGTCTGGAAAATTCCATGGACAGAGGAGCCTGGTGAGCTACAGTCCCTGGGATTGCAAAGAGTCAGACATGACTGAGCACACATACACACATGCACCCCCGCCAGCATACGCCAGGTGATATTTGAGGCATTGGGGATTCAAAGATAATCAACACAGAAGAGTTTTCACAAACTTTATAGGATAAGAGGAAAAGATAAGTAATAAATGTACCAACAAATACATAAGAAACATATTAAATAACTGCTATGTAGGGAAGCTTCAAAGGATGGAGTCATAGCAAAGGACTTGTTTGCTATTTTAGTAAGAATAGTGAGAGAGAATGTCTAAGTCCATTTGAGCTACTAAAAAAAAAAATAACACAGCTTGTAAAGAACAGAATGTGTATTTCGCACAGCTCTGGAAGCTGGGATGTCCAAGATCCAGGTTCTGGCAGATTCAACGTATGGGGAAAACTAGCTTCCTGGTTCACAAATGGCCATCTTCTTTCTGTGTCCTCACATGGCAGGAGATGCCTCTTCCAGCTTCTGGTGATTGCTGGCATTCCTTGGCTTTTGGCTTCATCACTACAACCTCTGTTTCTGCCATCCCATTGCCTTCTCTTCTCCGCACGTCAAAGCTCCCTTTGCCTCCCTCTTATAAGGACACTTGTGATTGCATGTAGCTCCTACCCTGGTGGTGGCTCAGATGGTAAAGAATCTGCCTGCAACACAGGAAACCAGGGTTCAATCCTTGGGTTGAGAAGATCCCCTGGAGAAGGGAATGGATACCCATTCCAATATTCTTGCCTGGAGAATTCCATGGGCTAAAGAGTCTGGCAGGCTACAATCCATGGGGTTGCAAAGAGTTGGACAGGACTGAGTGACTAACATAAACACACACACACACAATCCTACCCTGATAATTCATGATAATCTCTCAGTCTCAGAGTTCTTAACTTAATCACACCTGTGAAGACCCATTTCCAAGTAAAGCAACATGTAAAGGACCTGATGTCTTTGGGGGACACTATTCAGCTTACTACATGGCCCCAGAGCTGAACTGGGAAGACCATTGGCAGCCATCACCCAAATCCAGGCAAGAAATGTCTATATCTTGGACCTGGATGATGGTAGTGAAGCAGTGGACAGATTCAGGATAAGTTTTTGAGCTCCAACTGTTAATAGAAGTGATGGAAGCAGGTATGGGAGGAGTTAAGAAAAGCAAAGAATCCCCTGGGCCTGGACCGCCTGCTACCAAGCTAATCTCTACAAACTGGGTTGTCACCTCCTTGAGGTTCCAGTACCTCTCATCATTTCTGGTACCCAGCCTGGGGCTTGTCCCATATGGCATTCCAGGTGGATTCTTTATACCTGAGTGTAAAGTCTTGAGTCTGAGCCACTAGGGAAGCCCTATTAGATCTATAAGGTAGTTTAACTACATTGGAATATGGGGTTCAGAGCATCAGTGAGCATCTTTGCCAGAGTGTAAGAATGTGCAGAAATGTCAGAAAAGCTCTGTTTGGGTTGTTTCTCTTTGAATACCAGTGACTCAGTCTCAGTCTCTCAACAGAAACTTGTTCTCAAATTAGAGCTCCCAAATCTGCCTTCCTTCTGACTTGCATGGCTGCAGTAAGGAATCCAGAGAAATCTCTGAAAAGATATTTTACAAACAAGCAAAAACAATTTGTGTATTTTTTAAAAGCAATCTTCAGTACTGTTACCATGTTTAAATTTATCCCTCTTACTGATTAAGACCAACATTTAATAGGCTATGAAAATCATTGATAAGCACATCATTTCCTGATGACTTTCTCTGTAGTATAAATGTGACTATGGGCCTCATTGACTTTTATACCCTGAACAAAGAAGTCTAAGAACAAACAAACAAAAAAAATCTTTAGAGCCAGGAAAAACAGTGCTCAGGCACAGCCATATTACGTGCAAGTACAAATGTCGAACATGTTTCACTCACTTTATCCTAACAGCAATGAATCAATTTATTGATAAAGAACCACAGGCTGCTCAGTTAAATTTGAATTTTGGGTAAAGAATGAGTAATCGTTTCATATAAGTTTGTCCCATGCAATACATGAGGCATACTTAAACAGCTATTCACTCTTTATGTGAAAACCTAATTTAACTAGGAATCCCATATTTTTATTTGCAAAATCTGCCATCTTTGCACCTGAGAGAAGGGTCCTGGGGTGATCAGTGCCTTCAGCCCATCTCCCCCGCCTCACCGTGAGCCCTACAAATGTAGCTGGTGGGAAGCCCTCCTTGGAAGGCAACCCTTTGTTTCCCCAGACTATTTTCCTCACTTCATCCTGTTTCTCTGCTTGCTGGCTGGGTCCTCCAACATCCCTTCAATTCAGAGGAGATCTCAGTTCTGAAACTCACTTAATTACCCACCTACTCTGCTTGGCCAGTCCTCTCGGGTCAGGGCCTCCCAGGGCAGACTCGGGGCAGACTCGCTGCACTCCTCCATGGGACCCTCATCGCTGTTCACCCGCTAACCATTTGAAGTGGGGTCCGAGGACCAGCAGCATCGGAATAGTCCAGAGACTCGTGAGAAAGGCAGAACCACCAGCCCATTGAGGCTTCTCAGGTTGTGCTACTGGTAAAGAACCTGCCTGCCAATGCAAGTGACCTAAGAGACCTGGGTTTAATCCCTGGGTTGGGAAGATCCCCTGGAGGAGGGCAGGGGCAGCCCACTCCAGTATTCTTGCCTGGAGAATTCCATGGACAGAGGAGCCTGGGGGGCTACAGTTCGATGGGGTGGCAAAGAGTTGGCCTGACTGAAGCAATTTAGCATGCACTCACACACCACCCCCATCCAGACCCCGTGAATCGGACTCTGCGATTTGCCAAGATCCCAGGTGATTTGCAGGCACCTGAAAGTTTCCGAGGCCACAGAGAGTTTGGTGAGAATGAGCCTGATTCCCCGCTGTGAACTCAGAAAGACAAGAAACTTCTCGCTCTCAGGCTGGGGAAAAAGAGCTGTACTCCCTCCTGCTTCTTTAGATGTGACCTGAAATGGCTGCTTGGCTGCCCAATCATTCCAGAGGTGGCATGAGACCCTCTCAGCAAGAGAGTGGAGAGAGGAGGAAGAGAAGGGCTCCTCTGACAAACTGCTTATTTCAGCTGAATTCCACCCATCAGAGGCCGTTCAGGCTAAACAGTCAGGTTTATGCTCAGTTCAGTTCAGTCGCTCAGTCATGTCGGACTCTTTGAGACCCCATGGACTGAAGCACACCAGGCCTCCCTGTCCATCACCAACTCCTGGAGTTTAGTCAAACTCATGTCCATTGAGTCGGTGATGCCATCCAACCATCTCATCCTCCTTCATCCCCTTCTCCTCCACCTTCGATCTTTCCCAGCATCAGGGTCTTTTCAAATGAGTCAATTCTTCGCATCAGGTGGCCAAAGTATTGGAGTTTCACTTTCAACATCAGTCCCTCCAATGAATATTTAGGACTATCAACTACTTGACAAATAAATGAGGGGAAAATGGAAACAATCTTTATTTTCTGGGGCTCCAAAATTATTGTGGACAGAGGCTGCAGCCACAAAATTAAAAGACACTTGATTCTTGGAAGAAAAGCTATGACAAACCTAGATAGTGTATTCAAGAACAGAGACAATCACTTTTCTGACAAAGGTCCATATAGTCAAAGCAATGGTTTTTCCAGTAGTCGTGTACGGATGTGAGAGTTGGACCATAAAGAAGACTGAGTGCTGAAGAACTGATATTTTCAAATTATGGTGCTGGAAAAGACTCTTGAGAGTCCCATTGACAGCAAGGAGATCAAACTAGTAAATCCTAAAAGAACTGAACCCTGAATACCCATTGTAAGGACTGATGCTGAAACTGAAGCTCCAATGCTTTGGTTACCTGTTGTGAAGAGCTGACTCACTGGAAAAGACCCCAATGTTGAAAAGACTGAAGGCAAAAGGAGACAGGGGCAGCAGAGGATGAGATGGTTAGCATCACCAATTCAATGAACAGGAGTTTGAGCAAACTCCAGGAGGTGGTGAAGGACAGAGAAGCCTGGCATGCTATAGTCCAAGGGATTGCAAAGAGTCGGACATGACTGAGCAAATGAACAACAACAGCCTGAAGGCAGAGGATTTATATCTTTGCTCCTTAGGTGTTTCTATCATCTATCTATCTATCTCTCTATCTTTAAAACACTCAGGACATGGTTCAACAGAAAGTAGCACCTCACTTGAGGGTCAGTGTAGCAAAAGGTACAGAAGCTGAGATGGGCAAAATCCTTGACAAAGTGCAGTTTGCAGTTGATGGCAAACAGGTCCTGGCCCCACCCAAGACCTACAACATCAGACTCTTCAGGGATGGAGCTCAGGAAGCTGTGTTTTCACAAACACCTGCAGTGATTTTAACGCAAATAATGTTAGGTGCCTTTGTAGTGTAAAAAATTGTCTCCAACTCCAGGAATGGAAAAATGAGATCTTGGGCACTACAGGTCCCTAATTACATCTTCCACCTACTGCCCAGATTTTCTTAAGGACAGGGCCTGGCCAGGACTAGCACACAGCTGCAATGCAATGTGTACCAGTGGATGAAAACCAAATAGAGGCGGGCTCAGTGACGTCACAACGTTGATGCTGACTCACAGTGGGTTCCCCACAGTGAGGGGGGTGGAAATCTTTCAGTTTATAAATTATATAAACACAGTGAGAGAGAGCGCGAAGGCATGTTCAAAAGAGAGGGGGTACATGTATACATATAGCTGATTCACTTTGTTGTGTGGCAGAAATGCAACATTGTTAAGGAATTATACTCCAGAATAAATAAATAATACATATTAAAAAAGGAAAATAGAAAAAATTTTAAAATAAACTATATACACATACTTGCCTAATAGCTTTGTTAAAGACCACAAATTTTATTTTTTTCTGATAAGTTCTACCTTTGATGTGTGCTTAGCTGCTCAGTCATGTCTGACTCTGGCAACCCCATAGACTGTAGCCTGCCAGGCTCCTCTGTTTATGGAATTCTCCAGACAAGAATACTGGAGTGGGTTGCCATTTCCTTCTCCTCACTTTGATACAGACTTGAATTATATCAAGTTACAAAATGGCTCAATCATACGCAAATGATAAATAAGGCAGCTAACAGTAAATAATCCACTTTTTCTCCTACAAGCTCTTTCCTTCTTCTCCTAAACAGCCTGCTTAGCACTCAAACTGCTGGTACTGGTTAGGAACATTTTGAAGTGTTGATTCCAATATTTATATAATAAGTTTTCTTCCCAAAGCAACTACTCAAAAACTCTCAGAATCAGTAGGATAATTGTTGGCCAGGGAAAAGTGAGAGAGAGGAGGAAAGACAGATGTGGGTCTCGTGGCCTGTATCAGGGGCCGTGCAGAGCAAGAGGTCATGGCCAAGCTCCCCAGATTCTCAGGGTCAGATGGCCTTCCTGAAGCAGACAGACATTTTCCTCCAGAAGGTAGTGAGGAAAGAGGTGGAAAATGAGTCCTCTCACCCTGCTGAAAACTTCCCAAAAGACCTTCCTGAAAATGGTCAAATGGCCTCTATGGTGTTACAACTCCACTCTAACATCAGGAAAGCAAAGCTGTTAAGCACCATGCAATAGAGAAAATGATTGTGCAAAGCCATAAATTTAGGGTTTTGTTGTTTTATTTTAATGAATGAATGATGCCTGTTTTCATGCTAAGTTTTGCTTCAGTGGTATCTGACTCATTGCGACCCTATGGACTGTAGTCTAGATAGCATATTAAAATGCAGAGACATTACTTTATGGACCAAGGTCCATATAGTCAAAGCTATGGTTTTTCCAGTAGTCATGTACGGATGTGAGAGTTGGACCATAAAGAAAACTGAGCACCAAAGAACCGATGTTTTTGAACAGTGGTGTTGGAGAGTCCCTTGGACTGCAAGGAGATCCACCCTAAAGGAAACCGGTCCTGAATATTCCTTGAAAGGACTGATGCTGAAGCTCCAATACTTTGGCCACCTGATGAGAAGAACTGACTCATTGGAAAAGACCCTAATGCTAGGAAAGATTGAAGGTGGAAGAAGGGGATGAAGGAGGATGAGATGGTTGGATGCATCACCGACTCGATGGACATGAGTTTGAGCAAGCTCCAGGAGTTGGTGATGGACAGGGAAGTCTGGCATGCTGCAGTCCATGGGGTCGCGAAGAGTTGGACACGACTGAGAGACTGAACTGAACTGGACTAGCCCACCAGGCTCCTCTATGGGATTCTCTAGACAAGAATATTGGAGTGACTTGCCATTCCCTTCTCCAGGGGATCTTCCCAACCCAGGGATAGAACCTATGTCTCTTAGGTCTCCTTCTCCTGCATTGGCAGAAGGGTTCTTTACCAATAGTGCCACCTGTGCAAAACCATATATTTACTGTCAAAGCACAGAGGAACCAAATGACACAGCCACCGAAGTCCAAACTGAAATCAATCTAGGATTTGCCAGGTAGTTCATGGCACCATTCTTGTGCAGAGGCCAGAAAGCAACTGAGAGGGGGCAGGGCTAAGGAAAGTGGAGAAAACTTCTTTTTTTTTCTTTTAAATTTATTTATTTTTAATTGAGGAAAATTGCTTTATAGAGTTTTTGGTTTCTGCCAAACGTCAGCATCTTAAAACTCCTCTCCCAGCTGGGTCATCTTTTGGAGGTGGTTCTGAAAAAGCAGGGGATAGAATTTCAGGACAATACCCCTGGCAGATGACATTTTTTTTTCAGAGATGGTCACAGCAAAACCTTCCACTCTTCCTGCTCCTCCACAATGTGACTTTGCCACCCCTGCCCTTGAGAGGTGGGCGACACTGCTATGACTGCTTCAACTGCTAGAGAACCTTCTGAGCATTCTGGAGCACTCATCCCCGGAGCTGGAGCTACCGTATACGTCATCCAGTTAAGGTGAGGCTGCCGTGCTGGAGTGGCCACATAGGATCGCATGCTCTTGAAACTTTCAACCTGTGTAAAAACCCTACCTTGTGCCTCATCCCCTCAGTTCTCTGCTCTCCTAAGAAACTGAGGAATCATCCGTCTTTAGCTGCTTCCAATCAGAAGAGTGCACTCTCCCAGTGAAATCTATGAGTAAGAACTGCTGTGAATGGCTCTCTCAAGGTAAGTTCACAAGGGTCCGTGTGTGTTATCTGTGTGCTCAGTTGCTCAATCATGTCTGACTCTTTGTGACACCATGGACTGTAACCCACCAGGCTCCTCTGTTCAGGGAATTTTCCAGACAAGCATATTGGGGCTGGTTGCCATTTCGTACTCCAGGGCATCTTCCTGACCCAGTGATCGAACCCATCTCTGGCCTCTCCTGCATTGGCAGGCAGATTTTTTACCTAAGAGCCTCTCAAGAGTCTAGAATCAGTGAGAATAAATATAGCCCTCAGGGAATTACAGTATATCTCATTGTTTATTCCTCTGTTCATCTTCCCCAAATGCTTTTGAGCTTGGGAGTATGCAAGATATCTGTGATGTGTATCATATAAGAGTGATCAAGAAAACATTTCATAGCCTTGAAGTTCTTCTCCCTATCACATCATCTTCCATTTATCACTTCTCTGCCTTTATCTCTATCTGGTGAAGCCATCTATTTGTTTACTTATCTCCTCCTGAACATGAGTTTAAGCAAACTCAGGGAGATAGTGAAGGACAGGGAAGCCTGGTGTGCAGCAGTCCATGTGATGGCAAAGAGTCGGACAAGACTGAGCAATTGAACAACAGGCCAAGGAAGGAAAAAGCACATGGAAACACAGAGGCATAAATTCAGGAAAACCCACTTTGCCTGGATCACCTATGTCAGAGCTATAGAGGAGACGACCTCAGAAAATGACCTGGGCTCGAATCGAGATCTTTAAGCAGTTGGTTAGGGAAACTGGTATGCCTGTTCTTCAAAGCAACTGTAACCTGCAGAAACCAGGGAGTGTGTCCCTGCCTTTGCTTTCTATGGGTTTTTTTTTTTTTCTAGAAATATTTACTCAGCAGGAAAATGTGGGATTCAGTGGTGAAGTGCAAGAACTCTGAAGCCAAACTGCCCTGATTCAAATCTCAGCTGTGTGGATCTGGCAAGTTCCTGAACCTGTCTGTGTGCCTGCTTACTCACCTGTATATGGAGGAATAAGAGCATCTCCATCGCGGAGGAGTTGTGAGGATTGTGTAACACAGTGCATAGTGCTGTGAGTGCTCTTCTGAGCCAGGACACACCAGGGGCCAACCAGTTGAGTGGCATCACCTACCAGCCACACCCCTGTGTGACCTACTTTATTCCTGACAGGGCCGGCCCTCTCGTTCCTCTGCTATAGCCAGCTTCTTCAAACTCGATTAACTTAGTGTGTGTCCATCTGGACTTCCTTCCCATATCCCTTTGTTGGAAACCTGCCTAGAAGTTCTGTGTTCAAGGGCTGATGTCTGTGCTTTACTGGTTTTGATGGGGAAGAAAGTCAATTTCTTCATCAAGTACCCCCAAAACATCATTATTTGCAAATTATTCTTCTTGGGCCCATTCAATTACAACAAAAGGGAGATTCATCCTGTCTCATGTTTGGGAAATATGATCCAGACCTCTGATATCTGGGGAGCAGGGCAGGTGAAGGATGCCGGGGAAAGGTGGGGGGGACCCCACTGTTCAGGGAGCAGACTGTACTGCACCCCCTTCTCCAGCTCTCTGCCTGAAATTGAAATTCAAGTTCAATTTCTCCAGAAGATAACCCCACTGTGGGTTGAGAGATGGGCATTGCTTGGCTAATTGTCTGAAACAATTAGTCTGGAGTATGGATTGACCATCTGGAAATTTTTTTAAAACTCACCTAGGGATTTTTAACATTCAGCCAGTGCTTGAGAACATTACCTTAAACTAAACATACCAAATGTCAGTTATTTGACTACCATCTTGCTGAACTGCTGTCTACTTACAAATCTCTTTGAGGCTGGCTTTTAACTTACATTTTATATTAAAAGGAAGTGTCATATCATTCGTGTAAATAGAAGACATGTCTACCCTTTGCCAAGCCTACCTAAACATATAAAAGAACAAAGAGAACTCTTTCCTTGTTCCCCTCAGCCTCCTTTGTTTAACTTTCTTGAAAGATTTGTTCTGATGTGTACCATTTTTAAAGTTTTTATAGAATGTGTTACAGTACTGCTTCTAATTTATGTTTTGGTTTTTTGACCCCAAAGCATGTGGAATCTTAGCTCCCCAAGCAGGAATCGAACCTGCACCCTCTGCCTTGGGAGGCAAAGTCTTAACCACTGGCCCACCAGGGAAGTCCTTGTTTTACTCTGCAACACTTGACACACCTGGTTCAAATGGTAAGAATATGACTGCAATGCAGGAGCCTCAGGAGATGCGGGTTTCATCCCTAGGTCTGGAAGATGCCCTGGAGAAGGGAATGGCAACCCACTCCAGTATTCTTGCCTGGAGAAGTCCATGGACAGAGGAGCCTGGCAGGCTATAGTCCATAGGGTCTCAAAAAGTTGGACACAGCTGAGCAACTAACACTAACACACACCACCTGAAATATTGCACATTATATTATCCCCTAGAATACAGGCTCCATGAGTGCAGAGGCTCAGGCCATCTTTGCCCAGGGTAGCATTCTGCATCAGAGAAACTAACATGGCACACGGTAAGTTCTTAATAACTAATAACTATTGTTAAATAAGTGAATAAATAACACAAAGGTAGGAAGGTACTTGTGTTCAGTTGTGTCTGACTATTTGCAACTCTTTGGACTATATAGCCTCCAGGCTCCTCTGTCTGTGGGATTTTTCAGGCAAGAATACTGAAGTGGGCTGCCATTTCCTTCTCGAGGGGATCTTCCCAACCTAGGGATGGAACCCACGTCTCCTGTGGCTCCTGCGTTGCAGGCAGATTCTTTACCCACTGAGCCATCAGGGAAGCTGAATAAATAAGAAAGTGAAAGTGAAAGTCGTTCAGTTGTGTACAACTCTTTGCGACCCCAAGAACTATACAGTCCATGGAATTCTCCAGGCCAGAATACTGGAATGGGTAGCCTTTCCCTTCTCCAAGGGATCTTCCCAACCTAGGGATCAAACCCAAGTCTCCCGCATTGCAGGCAGATTCTTTACCAGCTGAGCCACAAGGGAAGCCCTGAATAAATAAAGGAAGCCATAAGTAAATAAATGAAAACAAACAAGCTGGTTAAATTTCACCAGCTTGGTTAAATCTTGGTTAGATCTCACAGGGCTACTGTGAGGTGACTATTAAGCCTGAAGCCTGTTCTTGCCTTTAACCAGAGAGAAGTGTTAAAGCCTTTCAACTCCTGAGACTTTCTCCTTCTACAGTCAAAGGACTAAAAAGGAATTAGACATGCATATGTTTATTACTGACTTATCAGCATCTAGAAACAGTGTCCAGCACCTTGTAGGAGGTGTATTTTGCAATGTACGAGGGAGACTCAGCGTTAGCCATTGCTAGTCATTGCACAGTTGAAAATCACCAGTGTTCCCATCTCCCTCCCTGGAAGATCTTGTCTTAAGTCATTCCGACAGCCAGTCCTGATACCCAAGAAGTACCTCCCCTTGATGTTGCAACGCAACCTCAAGGGACAACGTCACTCTCACTCCTCTTACGTATTTCCAAATTGAGGTGGGCCAGACCATGTTTCTCATCCTTCCCATTGACACAACTCTCTCCGTGGAGGTTTAAACCACATGAAGCACCTTTGTTTATGGGTAGGATTTTGTTGTTTCTTTTTTTTTTTTTTAACGCTATGTATCCTAAAGACCCCACTGTGGTTCAAGTAGGTAGGGTCTCAGGCTAGTTACACATCTGTGCACAATGCTCACTTCAACTACACTGAAGCCCAGTCAACCATGCTTTGTGTAGGAGCAGCTACGTAGCCAAAGTAATCCCCATCATTAGTCTATTCACCCCTAGGTAAAAGTCACTGAGGGCTGGGTTCAGGATTGAACCATCCATTCATGACAAAAATTTTGAAAGACAACTCCCTTGTCTGGCCACCTTGGTCCCTATGGAGCTATTCACACCATGAATTGGGAACTAGCACATGACTTATAGGTCAATATCTTCATTTAAACACCCTCCCTCATCTTCTACCTGATTATCTCATCCCACAAAGAATCTGCCTGCAAGGGAATTCTATGGACAGAGGAACCTGGGTGTGTATATAGTCCACGGGGTCACAAAGAGTTGGGCGTGACTGAGTGACTAACACACTTTCATCTCATCCCACAAGGGGAAAGGGGACCACAGTAAAGTACTTGGAGAATATTTCTCTAAGTACCTAAGGGGGACACTCTTTCCTGCAAACCTTCACTCTTCAGCTGAGCAGCCCTCTCAGTGCCCAGCAGCAGGTTGATCCACTGATTTAGACATGTCTGATTCACTCTATCTCACTCCAAGGGTCACAGGTGGGCTCACCTTCCACGATCTGAATGCACAAGGAGCCTCACAAAAGTGTCCTGAGAGAGGTGGAGGGCACAGGAGGAACCCAGAGGAACTAACTACTACTTGTCTGAGCAAAGGAAACTCCTTGTAACTTTCTGGTATATTTCCCAAGGCTGCAGAACATATGAAACCAAAGTCTGGAAAACAGGAAAAGCAAAAGCAGTGCAACATTGTTAACGAAGGTCATAAGAACACTGTTTGATACTATATGGAATTCAGCATTGAAAAATTCAACTAGAAAGGAACAGAGAACACTCCTGTCCTGCTACCTGCCAGGCATTGTTCTAAGGACTTTACATACTTTCTAAATTCTTCTTTGCTCCTAAATGCTTCAGGGAGCATTTCCTAAAAATAAGGACACTCTCTTATGTAATTATAGTAAAGTTTTCAAAATAAAAAATTTAGTAAAGTTATAATACAGTTACCTAATCTCTGGCCCTGAGTTGGACTTGGGCCGTTGTCCCTCTCCGACTGGTAAAAGCAATCTAAGCATCATGTGTTGTGTTAGGTTGTCATATCTCTCTTGTCTCCTTTACCCTGGACTATTCCTGAATCTTCATTCATCTTTAATGATGCTGACCTTCTTGAAGAGTACAGGCTGGTTGTTTTTTAGAATGTCCCTTAATTCAGGTTGATCTGATGCATCCTCACAATTAGATGGAGGTTATGTATCCTTTTTGTCAAGAGTCTCACAGAAAAGAAGTTGTGTGCTTAGTGTATCATGCTTGGGGGGATGGAGGGGCACATCGATTGACTTTATACAGTCTAAGTCATTTACACCCCACCAGAGTCCAAAAGGTAAACCTCCTCTTCCTCCTCTTCTTCCTCCCCCTTCTACCTCCTCTTTCTTAGTCCCCTTCCTTACTTCTTCCCATCTTACAGAGGATCAGACTGATATTTACAAATGCTAAGTAACCTCATTAAAAGGTGAAATAAGTGATGAAACTTGGGGTCTGAATCCAGGCAAGCACCCTTCCCAGGTGGCTCTAGTGGTAAAGAATCCACTTGCCAATGCAGGAGACACATCTTTTGATGAGGATTTGATCCATGGGCCAGGAAGTTTCCCCTGGAGGAGGAAATGGCAACCCACTCCAGTCTTCTTCCCTGGAGAAACCCATGGACAAAGGAGCCTGGCAGGCTACAGTTCATGGGGTTGCAAAGAGTCACAATGCAAAGACATGATGGAACATGTGTGCACATGCAGGTGCACACACACACACACACAAATGAAGCTCCAGGGTGTATGCTATGAGCCACTCATTTTTGCTGCCTTGCCAAAGTCCTCTGCTGGAAGGCAGTTTTCTCTGAGAGGTTATAGGTTTCGATGACACCGTTATCACAGTGTTAGATACAAGTCTCAATTATATGCCAACCACTGTGCCAACATAGTGCTTTACATGTGCTATCTTATTGAATGCTCTCAATATCCCTTCGAAACAGTTCTGTCATCATACCCACTCTCTGGTGAATGCCCAGGCTCCGAAGAACAGAGAGGAGGCCCGGGGCTCCCTGCCTGGGTCTGACCTCACCACATGGACCTCCAAGCACTATACTCTCTTGGTTTTTGCACTCATGCTCTGCTGCTTCACAACTAGAGTAAGGACAACTCTTGGGCTTTCATCATCACTGGTTACACATTCTGGAGAGTTTCCTCATGCCGGCCTTTGTGGCCGTCACAATACACTGAAATCATCTGATCCTCCCTTACAGAGGAACCAGGGCAGGCCCAGCTAGGGAACTGGCCTGGAGCTGGAAGGTCCACAGGTATCTCAGAGCACCGGAAGCTCAACTTGTTCTCAAGGTGAAGAGAAATCTGGGGATTTGAGACACAAGGCCAGGTCAACACAAGCAAGAGGCAGGAAGAAAGTCCAAGGTCAAGGGCAGGACAGAGCAAAGAGGTCCAAGATCATTGCTACGACAGGGCTGGACAGCTGCAACCCATTCTGGTTAATCTCTGGCTAATAGGTTTCCTAGGTTTGTCTGTCCAGCTTAAAGGTACAGAGTAGAAGTATAAGAAATCCATAAAAAAAATGATCATAGAAAAGAGAACCATCTTCCTCCTATGTAAGGTAAAAGAACCTGCCTATTGATTCTCCCTTAAACCATCTGTACATTATTCTTCAATAGCTTGTACTAATTTTATCAGATAACACATTTATCTCACAAAAATGGCCTTCTCCCAAACTCCTTTCCTCTTAAAGTTAGGGCATTCACATCTCGTACCTTCAGCTGCTTTCATCAGAACCATTTGCTCCTGCACGTAAAGGTGCACTGAAGTCATGATTGACAGGAAAAAGCCCCAGATCTTTCTCATCCAGACTTAGTCCTATTATTGATGACCTTCTCAAAGAATATGTTCTGGAGTTGACTTTTGAATGTTAAACATGGTTGTTTGATGCCAATGACCCATTTTGGGACCCACAAAATATTTTAAAAATAGTATAAGTTGCAAATGTGCTCTGTTTCATGGGAAATAAAATTTAAGTGCATACCTATTAAACATATCAGTATATGAGGATTCTTCTAGCCTCAGAAGGATTCCCTGCAATTCCATTAGCAAATACCCTGACAGCATTTAAAATATTAATAAGATTTGATCTATGTGACACTTGTCAGGGAAATGGGTATTAAAGAAAAGAACAAAAATCTACAGCAGCAAGAAAAAGCCATAATCATTTGCTAGTATCACTGATTCCATAAAAAATTTGAAAACAATTTATAATATTAGCCAACAAAACTATTATACACCCCCCTGAACCAAGCATTACTTTTTAAAGACATATGTGTGAGAAAATGTTTGATTTCCAAATTAATGGCCGAACTGGCATTTTAGACCTTTCATTTACCAAAGCATATGCTATTACCTGAGGATATTGGTTATTTTTATCAGAAAGAAAAATGTAACAAACTTGGAAGAGAAACGTAAAAACAGGAACATGTCGCTAATCTGGTTACACATCTCTTCACCCTTGATTGGTCTTTGAATTTGAAGCCAAGGTAAATGTAAGCTTGTAACTATCACCAGAGGCAGAAGTTTTGAAGGTGTTTTGGAATAAAGACTGGGGAAGTCCTAGACCATGAAGAAAATCTTGAAGCACTTAGGATTTCTCTTCCATCCTGCTTGCTATAAATATCCTCTGGGAAAAGCAAACGGGCTTCTCACATGGTCTCATGAACTGGACCTGTAGGAAAACATGAGGTCTCTGTTGTAGCATGTCCATCAGATATGTATGTGCTAGCAGCAAGACAAATGGGGAGGCTGTAGGAACCAAGAAGCAGGACAGAGGTTGATGAACTTTAAAATGATTAAGCTTTGGGCTTCCCTAGTGGCTCAGTGGTAAACAATCCGCCTGCCAATGAAGGAGATGCAAGAGATGTGAGTTCAATCCCTGGTCCAGGAAATTTATAGATTCATGTATAAGTGATAACATACAGCATTTGCCTTTTTCTGTCTGACTTTTTTCACTAAGGATAATACTCTCCAGCTTCACCCATGTTGTTACAAATGCAAATGGCAAAATCTAATTCATTTTTATGCCTAAGTAGTATTTCACTGTGTGTGTGTGTGTGTGTGTGTGTGTGTGTATGTGTATACACATCTTATTTATCCATTCATCTATTGATAGACCCTTAGGTTGCTTCAGAATCTTGGCTTTTTAAATGCTACTGTGAACATTAGGGTGCATATATCTTTTCAAATTGGTATTTTCGTTTTCTTCAGATATATACCTAGCAGTGGAATTGCTGGATCGCTTGGTAGTTCTACTTGTAGTTTTTTGAGGGGCCTTCATGCTGTTTTCCACAGTGGCTGCACCTATTTACATTCCCACCAACAGCGTTCAAGGATTCCCATTTCTCCACATCCTTGCCAACATCTATTATTTGTAGCCTTTATGATGACAGTCATTCTGACAGGTGTGAGGTGATAACGTCATTGTGGTTTTGATTTGCATTTCTCTGATGATTAATGATGCTGAGCATCTTTTCATGTGCCTGTTGGCCATCTATTATATCTTCTTCAGAAATATGTCTGTTCATGTCTTCTGCCATGTTTTGATTGATCAGTTTTTTGATATTAAGTTGTATGAGCTGTTTATGTATTTTGAATATTAACCCCTTATCAGTCATATCATTTGCAAATACTTTCTCCATTTGGTAAGTTGTCTTTTCACTTTGCCCATGGTTTACTTTGCTGTGCAAAAGCTTTTAAGTTTAATTAGGTAGACGTTACTTATATTCCTTTCATAGACCTGCCCAGCCATCACCAAAAACACTTCTAGAGCATTTTATCGCCCCAAAAAAGCCCTGTACGCATAAGCAGACACTCTATTTCCTCCCCAATATTCCCAGCCTAGGTGCCCCTCATCTCCTTTCTGTCTCTCTGTACCTATTCTGGACATCTTATCTAATTGAATCACACAGTACATGCTATTTTGTGACTGACCATTTTTACTTAGCATAATGCATTCAAGACTCATCCATGTTGTAGCATGTGTCAATACTTCATTTATTTTTATTGCTGAATAAAGTTCTAGTATATGGATATATCACATTTTATTTATCCACTCATTAGTTGCTCGACATTTAGGCTGTTTCCACTTTGGCTTTTATGCAGAATGCTGCTATGAACATTCATGTATAAGATTTGGAGTGGACATATGTTTTCATTAATCTTGGGCATATACCTTGGAGTGGAAATGCTGTGCCATATGGTAATTCTATGTTTAAACTTTTGAGGAATTGCCAACCTCTTTTCCAAAGCAAAGTATATGAGGGTTCCAATTTCCCTATATCCTCACCAACACATTTTGGTCAGGTTGTCACATAAAATCAACCATCACAGTCTATTGCATTAAGCCTGGAAGGTGGGTGGGCTGCCTTCTATACTGACAGATGGGCAGAATGACTGTCTGGGATAACTATGTAGTTTCTAGGTCACCTTCATATCTGGACTGGCTATAAAAACAGTTCTGTCACGCTGACACTTTAGGGCAGGGTTCCCCAGCCTCCAAACTGCAGACAGGTACATCATGTCAGGTCAGCAGCAGCATTAGATTAGAAAGAAAGTGCACAGTTGGCCCAACTAATGCTAGCCTTAAGCAGATGACACCACCCTTATGGCAGAAAGTGAAAAAGAACTAAAGAGCCTCTTGATGAAAGTGAAAGAGGAGAGTGAAAAAGTTGGCTTAAAGCTCAACATTCAGAAAACTAAGATCATGGGACCTGGTCCCATCACTTTATGGCAAATAGATGGGGAAATGGTGGAAACAGTGGCAGACGTTGTTTTGGGGGGCTCCAAAATCACTGCAGATGGTAACTGCAGCCATGAAATAAAAAGACACTCCTTAGAAGAAAAGTTATGACCAACCTAGACAGCATATTAAAAAGCAGAGATGTTACTTTGCCAACAAAGGTCTGTCTAGTCAAGGCTATGGTTTTTCCACTAGTCATGCATGGATGTGAGAGTTGGACTATAAAGAAAACTGAGTGCCAAAGAACTGATGCTTTTGAACTGTGGTGTTGGAGAAGACTCTTGAAAGTCCCTTGGACTGCAAGGAGATCCAACCAGTCCATCCCAAAGGAAATGAGTCCTGAATGTTCATTGGATGGACTGATGTTGAAGCTGAAACTCCAATACTTTGGCCAGCTGATGCGAAGGGCTGACTCATTTGAAAAGACCCTGATGCTGGGAAGGATTGAAGGCAGGAGGAGAAGAGGTTGACAGAGGATGAGATGGTTGGATGGCATCACCGACTCAATGGACATGAGTTTGAGTTAACTCTGGGAGCTGATGATGGACAGGGAGGCCTGGGGGTCACAAAGAGTCGGACATGACTGAGTGACTGAACTGAACTGAACTGATTCTATGTGTATGTGTGTATAAAAATTAAAAAAAAATTTACACACTTTGCCCAACAGTTTTACCTCATTAGTAGTGCTTAAGTATATGTTTATAAATAAATAGAACATATTAATAATTTGCTAATTACAAGTTCATTCAAAATCATATTGAGATGGTTAATAGTGCATGTTGAATAAGAAACTACTTAATAAAGTACAGCAAAAACAAACAGGAAATGTAAATAAAAATACTGCACTTGAATTATCCTGAAACCATCCCTCCCTCTCTCTGGTCTATAGAAAATTGTCTTCCAGGACACAAGTCCCTGGTACCAAGGAAGGTTGGGGAGCACTGCTTTACCCTAAAACCTTCAGTATTCTGTGCTAGAACTTCCTCAAAAGTTGATTTGCTCCCACTTTCATCTAATCCATACCACCAAGGCCCCAAAACTGAAGCACAGATTGTCCACAGCCTTAGTTCCACCCCAATTTCAACAATGAGTTTTGAAATCAGCTGAATGAATAATAAAAACTAAGAGGAAAGGCTTTTAGAAACAGTGCTTGAATCATTTTATTTCCTTAAAGGACAAGGTTATTACTTGATACAATGAAGTTTAAAGTAAGATCACTATTGTGAAACGATAGGTGATTTGCCTAGAACTCAAGAGATAATTCTATCTCAGATACATGTAAAGAGTTCAGCACTTGTCTTTAAAGTTCTGATTTAGAATGGCTTTTTATTCATTTAACCCAGACACACCAATCTGTGACTCACAGATAGTAAGCACCTTTGCTCCAGGTCTGCTCTCAACCTAGCTGTGTCAACAAAAGACTGCCAGACAGTAAAGAGCAATGACACTTGTGAAGATAAAATGATTTCTTGGAAAAACTTTCTATGGGAAATGAAATCATTGCAGCATTATTTACAGTAGCCAAAATATGGAGACAATCTAAGTAAGTGTCCATTGATGGAAAATATGATATAGACATGATCGAATATTATTCAGCTATTAAAAAAGAAGGAAATCCTGCCACTTGTGACAGGATGAATCTGGAAGACATTGTGGCCAGTGTAATAAATCAGGCAGAGAAAGACAAATACTGTAGGATCTCACTCATATGTAGAATCTAAAATAAAAAAAGAGTTGAACTCATGGAAGCAGAGAGTAGAACGGTGGTTGCCAGGGTCTAGTGGGTGAGAGAAATGTGGAGATGTTGGTCAAAGATCTATGGTGACTATAGTTAACAATACAGTAATGAATGCCTAGGGCTTCCCTGGTGGCTCAGATGGTAAAGAATCTGCCTGCAATGAGGGAGACCTGGGTTCAATTGCTGGGTCAGGAAGATTCCTGGAGTAGGGAATGGCAACCCACTCTAGTATTCTTATCTGGAGAAATTCATGGACAGAGAAGCTTGGTGGGCTACAGTCCATAGGGATGCAAAGAGTCAGAGGTGACTGAGCAACTAACACTTTCACTAAATGTATGCATGAAATCTGCTGAGAGAGTGGATACAAAGCGTTCTCACCACCAGCAAAAAAATAAAAACAGTGACACATGAAGTGATAGATGTTTTATTGACTTGATTGTGATGTGATAGTCATTTCACAATATGTATGTGTATCAAATTATCACGTTGTACACTTTAAGTATGTATAATTTATTTGTCAATTATACCTCAATAAAGCTGGAAGGGAAAAAAAGAAAAGCCTTTTGCGGGTATTCTGGATGCAAAGTATCCATGGTCCAGAGGAGAAGCTTCACAGAGAACAGATGAGTTTGCCTGGGGTTGTGGTGGGGGGTGAGGTGGCTGGCTTTCAAAGGGCACAGAAAAATTTCAGAGTTATTTGATTGAGCTGATGGTTCCACAGACTTATGCTAAAATTCATCAAGTTGTGCATTTAAATATATACAGTTCACGCTACATGAATTATACCTCAATAAATCTAAAATATTTCAGAGAGATAAAAAAAGACTTAGTCTTAAGAGAAAAAAAAATCTTACAGAGCTCTTTCCAAACAAGATGGATCATCTACATTTGAGTTGTTTGCCAGAAACTCTATCTTAACTTACTGTCAAAAGCCAGGTTGAAATGAATGGTATCTGAGAAGGTCAGCCCACAAGAATACTAACCATCCATTTGCTCATGTTCTGATCAGCAAAAGGAAAACATATAAACCACATAAGCCTGGTATCTCATCAAAATGTTCTCACTTAACCACAATTTCTCATAATGTTCTCAACTATTTTTAATTGTCTTGATATAAGAAGGAGCAATGTGAATATTTATGTTTTGCAAAAAAAAAAAAGGAAGAAAGATGGAAATTTATGATGAATAGAATTATAGTCCCTCAATGATGTCCACTGGCTTCCCTGGTGGCTCAGATGGTAAAAAAAAAAAATCCACCTCAATGCAAGAGATTTGGGTTTGATCCCTGGATTGGGAAAGTCCCCTGGAGAAGGGAATGGCAACCCACTCCAATATTCTTGCCTGGGGAATCCCATGGACAGAGCGGCCTGGCAGGCTGCAGTTCCACAGGGTTGCAGAGTCAGACAAAATTGAGCGACTAACACTTTCACTTTCAAAGGTATCTACATCATAAACTCTGGACCCTGTAAATGTGTTACCTTACAGAGCAAAGGGGAATTAAGGTTGCAGGTGGCATTAAGAATGTTAATCAGCTGACCTTAAAATGGGGAGATTGTTTGGATTATCTAATAACCCAGTTACCCCAGGGAAGGCCCAATGTAATCCCAAGAGCCCTTAAATGTGGAAGAGAGAGACAGAACAGAAGAGCCTGCCTGTGATGTGACTGTGTAGAAAGATACAGAATGATGCAGCCATTTCTGGCTTTGAAGACAGAAGAAGTGGCCGGGATCCAGGGAATGTGGGCTGACTCCAGAAATCTGAGCTCTCCCCTAGGGCTGCCAGGAGGAACACAAACCTGCCAGCTCCTTGATTTTAGCCAAGATCTTTCAGATTTCTGACCCCCAGAATCATGAAATAGTAAGTTACTGCTTTCAGTCAGGAAGATGGTGATACTCTATTAGAACAGCAGTAGAGAACAGGGTGCTTCCAGTGAAGTAAAATAGCACTGGTTTCATTTATTCACACATTCACTTAACAAATACTGAAAACTCTTCCTGGACAAAGCAGTGAGTTGGGTGCCCTGTTGGGAACAAAGCCGGTACAGGTGGAAATGAGATCTATGGTGTCCACGAGTGTAGGAACCAGATAATGGTCAGATACTGGAAAGAGAACAAGGAGAGGTACCACGCAGGATGAAGTGAGGTGAGTGAAAGTCAGTCGGTCCGACTCTCTGTGATCCCATGGAATGTAGTCCTCCAGGCTCCTCCGTCCATGGAATTCTCCAAGCCAGAACACTGGACTGGGTATAGCCTGTCCCTTCTTAGGGGATCTTCCCAACCCAGGGATCAAACCCAGGTCTCCCGCATTGCAGGTGGCTTCTTTACCACCTGAGCCACAAGGGAACCCACCACGCAGGCTTTGGTCGCGAACGCTGCAGGACCTGCCCCGCTCTTCCATCTACAAACTGTTATCATATGTGGCCCAGCCTTCAGTGAGGGCTTTTGTTGTTGTTGTTTTGTTTTGTTTTTCCCATCACTTCTCTCCTATCTCAGAGAAATAGAAGGTCCTTCTATTCCCACCTGCATCTTAGGTTTCAGGCCCTTTCCTCCGGTTATAAACGTGCCGAGAGCATTTGAAAACCTTAGTCAAAGCTGGAAACTACAACCCGCCACAAGAGTGTGCACGCGAGGTGACTGCATTTTTTTTTTTTTTTTTTTCCTGCCAAACCAGAATTAGCCGGTATGGGAATGAACAAGCGTGGAGATTTGAAATTGCACGGATTGGAAGGAAGCTCAGGTTAGGTTCGGGCACCTCCAAACGCACCCCACCCCCTTTTTTAAAAAAAGCCACATGGACTGAGGTCTAGATCCCCAAGCTCCCCAAGACGGATCTGGCCGGGCAGCGAGAGGCAGAGGCGCCGGGAGCCCGCACCGCGCGCCGAGCCGGGCGGAGCGCCGAGCCGCAGGCAGCTCCGGGATGATCCGCGACATCGCCACAAATCTCTCCGCCCAACCGCTCCGAGGGCTCCGAGGAAGGCAGCGAGTTCGGAGATCCGGGCCGGGAGCCGAGTGAGGCCGCCGCCCGGCGGGCTGTAGGCGGTGAGTATCCCCGGCCGCGCGGCGCCGCGGGCCCGGGGATGGAGAAGCGCCTGGGGCATCTTGGACTGCGGTGGCCGCTGCGCCCCGAGACGCCCGGGAAGCGGCGGAGCGGGCCCCCGGGCCGCATCGGGGAAGGGGCTTCGGGCGATCAGCCAGGGCTTCGCGGAGGCGCTGTGGTCCAGCCCAGGCCGCCCGCCTCGGGGCTCGGGAGCCGCGGGCGAGGTCACCTCGGGGCGGGCGGAGCGTGGGGACGCGCGTCGCTCCCACCGCGGCCAGGGCCCCGCGCGGGTCGTCCAGGGCACACGGCGCCCCTCCGCACTCCCGCCCGGCCCCGGAGGCGCCCTCGGCCCCGCGCCCAGCCTCGCCCCCCGCTTCCTCTCCCGACCCGCGTTAGGGACTCGGAACTACAAGTGATGGGGCGCAGGGCGGGAGGAGCGGAGGGACCCGGGTCAGGGGACTTTCGGGGTTGCGGGAGGACTCCTGGCGCAGGCTGCCGGGACTGCGATCGGCCCCGCTTCCCTGCGGAGCTGGCCGGCTCCCAGCGTGTAGGGAGACGCGGGATGGAGCCGGGGTGAGGGGGTCTCGAGGTGCTGGGGAAGGGGGAGCACGGAGGGTCCCGGAGAGGGCGGCTCTCCTGGGGGGCGAGGGGCGGGGAAGCTTGATCGCGGGGATCCAGCCCGGGGCGTGAGATGCGGGTCCTGATCGAGGCCCCTCAGGAAGGGAAGGGGAGACGAAAATGAGTCGAGGGACCGCGCGGGCGGGGTGGGTGGGTGGGGGCGGCCTTGTCGAGACCGGACGCCTCTGAGGCCTGGGACGGCGTTTCAGGAGCTCAACTCTGCTTAACAATTGAGCCATTTTCTTTCCACCGAAAAGCTGATCTAGGCTTATTAGCAAGGATGAGTGAGGGTTATTATTGGACATTAGAAAGGTTCCTTTTCGCTTTGCCTGTGGTATGTGTGTGTGTGTGACAGTCAGTTAGTCGGTCAGTTAGGTATTCACCATTCACTAGTGATGGTGGATAAAATAGGCTTTGGAATCCCTCAGGCCCGAGTCCAAATTTGGCTTACCGAGCAGGTGGCGCCAGTAGTAAAGAACTCACCTGCCAATGCAGGTAGACTTAAGAGAGGTGGGTTCAATCCCTGTGTTGGGAAGATGCCCTGAAGGAGGGCATGGCAAGCCACTCCAGTATCCTTGCCTGGAGAATCCCATGGATAGAGGAACCTGGTAGGCTACGGGCCATAGGGTCGCAGAGTTGACTGAAGCAACTTAGCACGCCTGCACCTGGTAGTTTAGCCTCTCTAAGCTGCGTGGCCCCCATTCTACAAGTAGCCTCGATTTCCTTATCTGTGAGACAGGCATTAATATCAACTGGACAGAATCGTGGTGGAGAAGCCACCAAGCACAATCCCTGGCCATAGGAGGCACTTAGGTGTTCATTTCCCTCTAATTTATATGTTTGGTTCTCTCTAATACAGCGAGAACCTGGCTAGGGTACCCGACAGTCGTTTCTACTGTACTCTGTTCTCGGCCCTAGCTTAACTGCTCCAGGCTCTTCAGCCTGTTGGCCTCAAGTGAGCCCTCCAAAGGCTGGATATTTCCAGTGCACACCAGGTCTGCTGCTGCTGCTACTGCTGCTAGGTCGTGTCAGTCGCAGCCCACCAGGCTCCTCTGTCTCTAGGATTCTTCAGACAAGAATACTGGAGTGGGTTGCCAGTTCCTTCTCCAATGCATGCATGCATGCTAAGTTGCTTCAGCCATGTCTGACTCTGTGTGACCCTATGGACAGCAGCCCACCAGGCTCCTTTGTCCACGGGACTCTCCAGGCAAGAATACTGGAGTGGGTTGCCAGTTCCTTCTCTGGGTCTAGAGTGCAAATATTGATAGAGCCAAATTACTGATGGGCCCACTACACACCTACATCTAATGACTAACTTGCTACCAACATAGCTGTCCACCTCTGGGGAGGATTGTATTTTAAATTTTATTTTGGAGCTTTCCCTTTCACTTCTCATTTATAATGAACTCCTTACATGCTAACATAATCGACCCTGATGCTGGGAAAGATTGAGGGCAGTAGGAGAAGGGGACGACAGAGGATGAGATGGTTGGATGGCATCAATGATTGAAGGGACATGAGTTTGAGCCAACTCCAGGAGATAGTGAAGGGCAGAGAAGCCTGGTATACTGCAGTCCATGGGATCGCAGACAGTTGGACCGAACAACAACATCACAATAGTCAAATTAAAAATCGATGACTTGCTTATAAAACTTACTCCCCTAACAGAGGTATGGAACATTTAATTTCCTTTTTATCTCTGAAACACTCCAGCAGGCTCTGAATTATTTTCATTTCTGCCTGTTACCAGGTAAATATGTAGCTGAATTACATATCATAGCCTGCGTGTGTTATTTCATTTACGTCCCCATAAATAGTTTCTCTTTCACTGGTAATGAACTCACTTTAGAAAAGGATAGGAAGTTGACTATTGGTCCCTAATCTTCCCATCTCCTTCCTTCAGCTTCTTCAGTGCAAGGCCCTAATGTTACGGGCAGAGCTTCTATTGTAGGTTAGCCCAGAATGGGTTACATTTTATACTTCCCTTTCTATCATTAGGCAGACTGTCCTCTCATGGCGGGAGACAAGGGTGTTAGGAAAGCACACACACAAGTCTACAGCCCTGTGCAGACTAGTCTTCCCAAGGGAAATAGCCCTGAATTGCCACTAATCTACTGGAGGCAAGAAGCTGAACCAGGAGATGTTTAAAAGATAGAAGGAACTGTACTTTCTTATAATAAAGTTTGTTATTCAGTCACTAAGTCGTGCCCAACTCTTTGCCACCCCATGGACTGCAGCACACCAGACTTCCCTGTCCTTCACCATCTCCCGGAGCTTGCTCAAACTCCTGTCCATTGAGTCGGTGATGCCATCCAGTCATCATATCCTCTCTCGCCCCCTTCTCCTCCTGCCCTCTATCTTTCCCAGCATCAAGGTCTTTGCATCAGATGGCCAAAGTATTGGAGCTTCAGCATCGGTTCTTCCAGTGAATATTCAGGGTTGATTTCCTTTAGGATTAACTGGTTTGATCTCCTTAATATATATTTATTTAGAACTTTTCCCAAAAATTTAAATAGAGAAATTTACTTGAAAGACCATCATTCAAAGAATAATCTCCATCAACATGTTTGCTTCACTCCAGTCTTTTTTTTACTCCCTACGGATAACATAATTTTAAAAACAAAAAGGAGTCATTTCATGTGCCCTGTTTTGTGACCCTGTAAGTATAATTCACACCTTAGTGTGAGCTTTAATGTCTTCAAAGAGCCTGGGTAATTTTATTTTTGATGATGCACTGGCATTGCATAGCTATGGCATGAGTGACTGATTTAACACTTACTGTAATGCTGGATATTAGAGATATTTGTAAGGTTTTTTTTCCCTCATTCTTTCAAAATTTCACTATTAGAATTCAGTTAAACTTTGAAGGATGAGCAGTAGAGGAGCAGGAGATTAGAAGGAGAGAAGAGTGTTCCCGAAAGAAGAAAACGTCATGCACAAAACTTGCAAGGATGTGCCAGGTTCAGGGAGCTGCAGGTGCTTCCACCAGCCTCAAAAGTAGAGGGCAAAGGTGAAGAACGAGGGAGGGAGCTGGCAGAGTGGCAGATAACGCAAGAGGAGAACGTGGGGGCAGACAGGGCAGTTTGAACTTGATCCTCAAGATAACCTGACAGAGTGGGGAAGTTACATGGTAAGATAGCATTTTATCGCTCCTCTGGGTAAACGAGAGGTGACGGGAAGAACCCAGCAGAGAGCAGCAGTGTGGGCAGGAAGTGTAGTGGCTGAGAACTGCCCAGCTGTTTAAGAGATAGAGTCATCTAAAAGATAAAAACCATGAGTATGAAAGGAAGAATCAAGATGTGTTAATTGCTCAGTGGTGTCCGACTCTTTGCACCCCGATGGACTGTAGCCTGCCAGGCTCTCTGTCTATGGAATTTCCCAGGCAAGAGTACTAGAGTGGGTTGCCATTTCTTTCTACAGGGGATCTTCCTGACCAGGGGATCGAACCCAGGTCTCTTGCATTGCAGGTAGATGCTTTACTGTCTGAGCCACCAGGGAAGCCCAAAAGATAAAAATAATGAGTAGGAGAGAAAGGAAGAGTCAAGATGAGCCCCAGGGTCAGTTCAGTTTAGTCGCTCAGTCATGTCCAACTCTTTGTGAGAGGGCATCAGAGGGCAGACACACTGAAACCATAAAAACAGAAAACTAGCCAATCTGATCACATGGACCACAGCTTTGTCTAACTCAGTGAAACTAAGCCACGCCGTGTGGGGCAACCCAAGACGGTCGGGTCATGGTGGAGAAGTCTAACAGAATGTGGTCCACTGGAGAAGGGAATGTCAAACCACTTCAGTATTCTTGCCTTGAGAACCCCATGGACAATATGAAAAGGCAAAAAGATAGGACACGAAAAGATGAACTCCCCAGGTCAGTAGGTGTCTAATGTGCTACTGGAGATCAGTGGAGAAATAAATCCATAAAGAATGAAGAGATGGAGCCAAAGCAAACACAATATGCAGTTGTGGATGTGACTGGTGATAGAAACAAGGTCCAATGCTGTAAAGAGCCCCAGGGTAGATCCTTTAAATTGCTCTTCCACTAGCATCCTTGATCCTTTAGTGCCTGTTCCTTCCCAACAAACTCTTAGCTGGGGATTAGTGAACTTTTCCTATAAAGGGCCAGAGAGTAAGCATTTTAAGTTCTGCAAGTCACATAGCCTTTGAAAAGGTAAAAACAATTCTTCACTCAGGAGTGTACAGAGAGAGGCTGTGCAAACGGCACAGGGTGCGTCCCTACAAGAGGTTGGGTGCTGGGAGCTTTGCCACAGTCTGCTTCTCTGTCGTTTTGTCCCTGTACCAGTACTGCACAGAAAAGCCCAGTTGGAAGTGTTCCTAGTGTATTTGGGATCATTTTTTACATCACCTTCCTCCACTGCAACTAAAGGATTCTCAGTAGTAATCACATGTCATGGTCAGTAATAATTGTTTTCTGATTTGCTCTTCTGTTTTAAAAATCACCTGAAACAAAGAATGTATTTGCATTTTAAAGACCTTATTCAAACTGAGTAAAACATTTCATGCATTGACTGCTTTCCAAACCCAAGTTTTTCACCCTTCAGTCTTGCACTCTATTTCACTCTTTTAAATTTTAAACAAAAATAAAGACTGCAGGTGGGCATGTGGAGGGCAAAAGTCAAGGAGCTGGCATCCTGCTCTTCATCTCCACCATCATGTGATGTCAGGGTCCATCTCGAACGTCCTGCTAAAGGCAGTGATGCGTAACATTGCAGGCACTGCAGATCCAAACTGAGCTGAGGTGAGTGTCAGCAGTTCTAAATTCTTAGAAACTCTTACTGTCAAAACAGATATGTGCATACAGATGGTCAAAAGACACAGGAAAAGATGTTCAGTGCAAATTAAAATTTCAGTGGTCAGAATAGCCACCTTCAAGTCTACAAATGCTGGAGAGGATGTGGAGAGAAAGGGAACCCTCCTACACTGTTGGTAGAAACGTAAATTTGTGCAGCCACTATGGAAAACAGTATGGAGATTCCTTTAAAAACTAAAAATAGAGTTGCCATATGATCTAGCACTTCCACTCATGGGCATGTATATGGAGAAAACCATAATTCAAAAAGATGCATGCACCCGAATTTTCACTGCAGCACTGTTTACCATAGCCAAAACATGGAAGTGGCCAAAATGTTCATCAGCAGAAGATAAAGAAGATGTGGTACATGTATACAATGGAATAATATTCAGCCATTTTAAAAAAATACGAAATAATGCTATTTGCAGTAACATGGGTGGATCTAGAGATTGTCACACTGAGTCAGTTATGTCAGATAGGAAAACACAAATATCGTGTGGAATCTAAAAAATGAAACAAATGAACTTATTCACAAAACAGAAACAGATTCACACTTAGAAAACAAGCTTACGGTTACCAAAGAGGAAAGGTCAGAGGGAGGGATAAATTAGGAATTTGGGATTAACATATACACACTACTGTATACAAAATAGATGATCAATAAGGACCTACTGTAAAGCACAGGAAACTACATTCATTAGTATATAATAACCTATAAAGGAAACTGAATTGCTGTGCTATACTCCTGACGTGCTATTGTAAATCAACTATACTTAAATAAAAAGATTTTTTAAAAAAGAAATAGACAGTAAAGAAAAAAGCCAGATATCTGCAGCTGGGGCCCTACATGTGTCAGTTCAGTTCAGTGGTGTCCGACTCTTTGTGACCCCACGGACTGCAGCACTCCAGGCCTCCCTGTCCATCACGAACTCCTGGAGCTTGCTCTAACTCATGTCCACTGAGTCAGTGATGCCATCCAACATCTCATCCTCTGTCACCCCCCTCTCCTCCTGCCCTCAATCTTTCCCAGCATCTGGGTCTTTTCCAATGAGCCAGTTCTTCTCATCAGGTGGCCAAAACCAAAATATTACCATTAGTTCTCTGAAATAACTTCCATGTAGAACACGGTGTTTAGAAAATGATGCTGATGTGACGCTTACAGACATAATATTAAAACATCATTGTTTGAAACTTTGACCAACAAAGGATTTTTTCAGAGTATTTTGTCAGTGATGTCTAGAATTACTGGCACAACAGTGATGATTTAAAAAAAAAAAAAAGCAGACTAACTTTTAGTGTTTGTTCTTGCTTTTTTGTTCTTGTTGGTGGCTTCTGGGGCCAAGTGCCCCCTCTGCTCTGTCCGTGGTTCTCCACTGCCCCAAAGGGCTCAGCTGCCCAACAATCATTTCCACTTGTTGTAGACAGTAATTTGTTTCATTATCCTGAACACTGAGGCCCCAACATAACCGCCATCCTCCTCATATCTCAACCAATGAGCTGGCTTCCTTACTTCACCAAAGAAATTAGACTAACATGCATAACTTTCCATCCCATGCTCACCATCTTATCTCTACTTGCTGCTTCCTCCAGTCTTAAAGGATCAGTCACCCTTCCTGATCAAGGCTAACCCTGTCCCATGACCTCTGGGGTTAGTCATTCTCTGTCTCTCTGGGCTTTCCAAGTGGCTCAGTGGGTAAAGAATTTACTTGCAGTGCAGAAGTTGCAAAAGACTTGGATTTGATCCTTGGGTTGGGAAGATCCTATCGGGGAAGGGCATGGCAGTCCACTCCAGTATTGTTTCCTGGAGAATCCCATGGACAGAGGAGCCTGGCAGACTGCAGTCCATGGGGTCACTAAGAGTCAGACACGACTGAAGTGACTTAGCACGCATGCCTCTATGTCTGTCTCTGTCTTTATCTCTATCTCTATTTTTTTCTTTATCCTCAGTTCCTATGCACATACTTCAATCTCATCTTACAAGATAAAACCAGAGACCTTCCCTGACCTGGTATCATCTCCCCTCTAGCTCCATCTAACCTCCATCCTCTTGATCAAACAACTTGAGAGATGGGTCTTTGCAAAGCACATACCCCATCTTATCGCTTCTTAGTGCAAATGCAGCTGCCAACTGCTCATTTTGTAAAGATAAACTCCAAGATCCTTTTTTGACACTTAAGGGCCTTCAAGATTTAGCCCCTGGCTTTCTGGTAACCTGAACATCACTGTAGTGTCCAAATTTCTTTAGTCTGATTTCCTATTATCTTAGCAGTTTTCTAGCTTTGAGGTAAATGCTCAGAATGGGGGTGGACAGAGAAGATAAAAGTAAGTCTTGTATGTCAGACAGCATCACCATTATTAGAAAACTCTGTCTCTCATTGTCAGATAACAAATGAGCCTTCTTCTTTACCAGTCTCCCCTGAGTTGGGTTCGTATGAGTCAGTCCCCTTGAGGCTAACCTCCTGTAGCTGTACTGAACAAATTGAACACTTGGACACACAAAACTGAGAATATCCTCTGCCAGGATCCCTTGCAGGACCGAGCTACCCTGCCTAAGGCCAAGCACATTCCTTCTCTGACATCTGTGTTGTCATCTGTCAGTTTCCAGCTCAGTAAGGGACACAAGGCTTGGGCTTTGGAATCAGGAATAGCTGGGTTCAATTCCCAGGTTCCTGTCTATAGCCATACTATCTACCGGCCTTGAGAACTTGGGAAAGGTGCTTAACTTCTCTGGGTCAATTTTCATTTCTTTGAAATAACCATCATAGTTTTTATATGTAGGATGACTGTACTGATGAAACAGTTTTCATAAAAGCACTTGGTCTTGTGAAAAAGCAAGGCGTGTTCCCAAATCTACATAATGACAAAGACTAAAGATCCAGTGTGATGGTGGGGTGACTTTGGTTTTGATGGGGAGGTAGTACTGTCCCAAGAAGAAGGAGATATATTTTGTTCTGATGTTCCATGAAATTATTTGTCCTTATGTATTTCAGAACATCTTGGAAAATGTATACAAGTCATGAAGACATTGGGTATGATTTTGAAGATGACCCCAAAGATAAGAAGACACTTAAACCCCACCCAGATATTGATGGCGGCTGGGCCTGGATGATGGTCTTGTCCTCTTTCTTTGTGCACATCCTCATCATGGGCTCCCAGATGGCCCTGGGTGTCCTCAACTTGGAGTGGCTTGAAGAATTCCATCAGAGCCGCGGCCTGACGGCCTGGGTCAGCTCCCTCAGCATGGGTGTCACCTTGATTGTGGGTATGTTCATGCATGACCTGTTGTCAATTATAATATGTTTATAATTATAATATGACAGTCCCTCACTGTAAGTCATGCTTTATCTCGTTGAAGTACTAGAGATTAGATGTTAGTAGATGTTACTCTTGTTTTTATTGTGGTCAGATATACCTAACATGAAATTTACCCTTTTAACCATTTTTAGGTGTACAGTTCAATACCATTGAGTACATTTATCACCACTGTCCATCTCCAAAACTTTTCTCATCCTCTTAAAATGAAATCCTACCAATTAAGCCATAACTCCCCATTGCCACCTCTCCTCTCAGCCCCCGTCTCTGGCCACTACCATTCTGTTTTATGTCTCTACGAATTTGTTTACTCTAAGTACCTTGAATAAGTAGAATCAGACAATATTTGTTCTTTTGTGTGATACTCCTATTCGAGTACTGTAAACATTTTGAGCATTTAAAAAAACGATCATTAAAAATGTTTGCCCCTGTTTAACTATTTTAAATCATTATCTACCACTACAAATATGCTTTTAACACTTACCAATATTTTTAAAAGATAAAAAACTTAAGAGAAAACACAGTTAAAGTAAATAACCATTTTATTTCAGAGCCCTGGGTTTTTAAATTTGAAATACTGATCCCATGTTATTTAAAAGTCTATTAAGCTGTTTTTAGAAAGGTTATTGATACAACTAACAGGAAGGATAATAACATATTCTTGTATTTGTAGTTTAACCTAACCACCCAGCAATCTATGAAAGCAATTCTTATCTAGTTGGAGATAGTAAACCAGAAAGCTGAAAAAAAGTGAAAGTAGTTAGTCGCTCAGTCGTGTCCTTGGCGAGCCCATGGACTGTAGCCCACCAGGCTCCTCTGTCCGTGGGATTCTCCAGGCAAGAGTACTGGAGTGGGTTGCCCTGCCCTCCTCCAGGGAAAACATAAATGGCCTCAAATATCTTCCTGGTTTTGTGAAAGTATGTGTATGACAGGCATTTGTGTGTTTGACGAGAGTCTGTGCCTTGTCAGTGATTTCCACATTGGTAATTAATTGCTTGAATTCAGTTCAGAGATTTGTTGATCTTGGCTGGTATTCAGCCAGTTTTTTTTTTTTTTTAGATAATACCAGTGACATTAGTAACAGTGGCAGTGTTAATGACAGAAAACAAGGACAGAGTATTATTTCTCAAGATAAATGCAGGCAGTATGTGTTTATCACAAGGAATGGTTACTGCTCTAGTTTTAAAATTAATTAAGGGCACCATTATGTGTGTGAGTGAATTGTTGATAAATGATCTTTGCCTGTAACTGTAATGAACTGACACCTTCAACACTGCTGTGGCCTTGTTCAAATCAGGACTATTGTATCATATGAGAAGTGCAAGTAGGTTAACCTTAGTGAAGGGAGTTTGATAGTTTTATGTTGGATATGGGCTTCCCTAGTGGCTCAGATGGTAAGGAATCTGCCTGCAATGAAGGAGACCCTGGTTTTATCCCTGGGTTGGGAAGATCCCCTGGAAGAAGGCATGGCAACCCACTCCAATATTCTTACCTGGAGAATTCCATGGACACAGGAGCCTGGAAGGCTATAGTCCAGGGGGCCGCAAAGAGTCAGACACGACAGAGAGAATAATACTTTCATGTTGGATATAATTTTACCTTCTCAATGAGTAAGTAAAGGAAAACTAGTCTTCTGAAATACTTAAAATCCATTTTCTTATCTTTTTTAAAATAAACATTTAGAGGGTAGAACAAAATACTTTCAGATTCAAACTAAGAAGTGTGTGTGTACAGTGAAAAAGAAAATTCAGCCAAAGGCCAGGATGTTTGTCCCAATATTTTCCAAACCATACAGTAAGGTTGTCTTTGGTATTACTTCATGTTTCACAAGTTCCACAGGCATAAACAATGGAAATTAGTCCTGAAGTTATTAGATGTGGTTCTTGGGCTTCCCTGATAGCTCAGTTGGTAAAGAATCTGCCTGCAATGAAGAGACCCCTGTTCAATTCCTGGGTTGGGAAGATCCTGTAGAGAAGGGCTAGGCTACCCACTCCAGTATTCTTGGGCTTCCCTTGTGTCTCAGCTGGTAAAGATTCTTTTCACTTTCCTGAAGATGATCCCCCAAATCAGAACACTTAACTCAACAGTGGTGATGAAATGTGATTGTCATCTTTAATTGGGAGGTAACCATGGATTCTGAATTCTGAGAGTCCTTGAACTCCAGACAGTGAAGCTTCCAACAGTAGAATAACCTTTCTTCAGGAAAGGTACCTTCCAGATAAACATCTTTTATCTTGTGCTCAGAAATTATAGCACAGCCAGGCTCATAGTTATATAAATGAAAGGTCTTTTATCTGTCTCTCATGACCCTAAATTGCTATTCATTATCTAAGGTGCCTGATACAGGTGGCAGCAGATATGTTGGGTGCTTTTCCAAGGCAGAAGCCCGCAAAAACAGCTCTCCTTTATTTAGCACTTATTACACACCAAGTGTGGGCTTTCCAGGTGGCACTAGTGGTAAAGAACCTGCCTGCCAATGCAGGAGATGTAAGAGAGGTGGGTTCAATCCTTGGTCAGAAAGCTCTCCTGGAGAAGGGTATGGCAACCCACTCCAGTATTCTTGCCTGGAAAATTCCATGGACAGAGGAGACTGGTAGGCTACAGCCCATAGTGTTTTAAAGAGTTGGACACGACTGAGCTACTTAGCATGCACAAACTCATGCACATGCCAAGTGCATATGATGTACATGATCTCATTTGATTATCTGGCAAGCCTGGGGGGCCAGACCATCATCTTCATCTCACAGAGAACATGCAACACTCAGAGACATTACATGACTGAAGTTAACTTGGTACCAGTAAGTGAGGGACAGGCTTCAAATGTGGTCCATTGGACTCCAAAATTATGCCAACTCTACCACCCTGCCTGCCATGACACTGAATGAGAACTGAAAATATATTTGAAGTGAATAAGTACAAATTGTTTTCCCTTTCTCATCCTTGTAAGGACATTGAGTTACTGCTTTTCAATTTAAAAATTCCGTGAATTGTGTCACAGAGTTGAAAGCACTCTCTTGGGCAGTAACGCGCACATGGAAAATTAAGTAAATTCATTCTTGTTTTTAATTTGGCTGCGTCCAGTATTAGTTGCAGCACTTGAGGTCTTGTGTCATATGAGGTCTTTCATCTCAGTGCAACTTGAGGGATCTTACTGCAATGGGAGTTCTTCTGAGTCCTAACCACTGATTGCCAAGGAATTCCCTAAGATGATGTTTAAAATGCATGATCTTGGACTTCCCTTGTGGTCTTGTGGTAAAAACTCCACCCTTCCAGTGCAGGGGACTTGGGTTCCACCCCTGGTTGGGGAACTAAGATCCCACATACCACACAGCACAGTCAAAAAATAAATAAATAAAATGGATGGTCTTACTGAATGCTCCAGTACTTTGACCGCCTGTTGTGAAGAGTCAACTCATTGGAAAAGACTCTGATGCTGGAAAAGACTGAGGGCAAAAGGAGAATGGGGAGGCAGAGGATGAGATCGTTAAATAGCATCACTGACTGAGTAGATATGAATTTGAGCAAACTCCGGGAGATAGTGAAGGACAGAGGAGCCTGGTGTGCTGCAGTCCATGAGGCCGCAAAGAGTCAGACCCGACTTAGTGGCTGAAAAACAACTGAAGGCTGAGTACAGCCTCAAATGGTATTACTAAAATATAGACTGCTGTTTGAAGAAGGAATCACCTATCCCAAGACAAGTTGCCACAAAGGCAGGAAGAAAAGAGGGTTGACAAAAATTAAAAAAAATAAAATAGAGTGAAGTATATTCCTCATTCTCCACACAGTGTCATAAATGCAGAGCCTGATGGGCCCCATTGGAACTGAGAGTCAGCAGAGGCTGAAGTATGTGTGAAGTCATGAGATGTTCTTTCCGGCTTGGTTTGCATCTAGATGTCCTCATGAAAACAGGCTACAGGTGCCTCGCCTGAAGCATGGACATCCCGAGAGCCCCCTTCCATACTCCCTTAAAGTCTGGAGAAAAAACTCAAATGTGTACAGGGGCCAAACAAGCAATGTAAAGGAGACCAGGAGGCCAAATAAGAGACTAATATTTGGATGAGGACTGTGGCAAACTGGAGAGGGTGTGACACAGCTAAATGGGATCACCTACCGCATAGAAGCAGCTGCTTTGGGCCGTATGGGAAGGATCTGTTGCCCCTGGATTTTTTGTGAATAATCCTGATTTTTAAAAGTTGGCAACTGAATCAAAACATTTAAAACTTTGTTCTCAATAAACAAATATATCCACAGGCTGGGTGGAGCCCCTGGACCTCTAGTGTAGAATCTGTTGTAGACCAGAGAATGAATCACATGTCTATTTCAGGTTTGTCTTCCCTGAGAATCTAGAACCTTGTGTTCTTCAGGGACATTATTAAAAACTGTCTTTGCATGCCAAAAGCTCTCTGAACATAAGGCCATGGCGAGGGGTTTGGTTTGTTTTAGTTAACAGCTCTAGTCATGTTTTGTCTTCATATAAAGATTCCCTAAGAAAATAAAATGAAAATAAAATGCCACTCGGTTCAGTTCAGTTCAGTCGCTCAGTCGTGTCCGACTCTTTGCAACCCCATGGACTGTAGCACTCCAGGCTTCCCCGTCCATCACCAGCTCCTGGAGTTTACTCAAACTCACGCCCATTAAGTTGGTGATGCCATCCAACCATCTCATCCTCTGTCATCCCCTTCTTCTCCTGCCTTCAATCTTTCCCAGCATCAGGGTCTTTTCAAATGAGTCAGCTCTTCGCATTAGATGGCCAGAGTATTGGTGTTTGAGCTTCAACATCAGTCCTTCCAGTGAACACCCAGGACTGATCTCCTTTAGGAAGGACTGGTTGGATCTCCTTGCTGTCCAAGGGACTCTCAAGAGTCTTCTCCAACATCACAGTTCAAAAGCATCAGTTCTTCAGTGCTCAGCTTTCTTTATAGCCCAACTCTCACATCCATACATGACGACTGGGAAAACTATAGCCTTGACTAGATGGACCTTTGTTGGCAAAGTAACGTCTCTGCTTTTTAATATGCTGTCTAGGTTGGCCATGACTTTGCACTAGTCAGTCCTTTCTCAATGTTCTGTGACAGGACCTTTCATCGGCTTGTTCATTAACACCTGTGGGTGCCGCCGGACTGCCATCATCGGAGGGCTGCTGAACTCGCTGGGCTGGGTGTTGAGTGCCTATGCTGCGAATGTGTATTATCTCTTTGTTACCTTTGGACTGACAGCTGGTAAGAAATGTGGATTTCCTTTTTTTTTTTTTTTTTTGGCCACACCGCACACCGTGTGGAACCTTAGTTCCCCAACCAGGGGTGCAACCCACACCCCTTGCTTTGGACGCACAGAGTCTTGACCACTGGGCCTCCAGGGAAGTCCCCATGAGTGGTTTTCCTAAACTTGACTTTATGTGTTTCTGTTGAGCATTTGGGCAATGAATTTCATTGTGGAGAAAAGAGATCCATTAAATATTTAGTCCCTTTGTCTCTATCCCACCCTACCCATATCCTATCCTCCAGGTAATACTTTTAATATAAGATATTAAATATGGCTGAAGCATGAGGAAACAACCTAACAGCTGTACTTGGCCTCCCTAATAGAATTTAATTACATTTTCTATACCTGGTTCTAAGTGCTACTCCTTCTCTTGTAACAAAACCCACATACTAACAACATTCTCTCATTTAATAACTGCAGAATCCAGCATGAATCAGAGAAAAATCACGTTCTCCTTTGGCTCTATTCAAATTAATGAAATAGCAGCAAAAGCCACACAGATTTAGAGACTGTAAGAATCAAATCCAGAGCAGAGTGGCAGTCCCCAGGAGATGTATAAAAATTGGCTGTCAGGCAGCACAGTTTGCATATCCATTTTGCAAAATGTATTCCCAGCCATAATTTCTTCTATCAACAGATAGCAGAATGCACATGGATAAGTAGACTCTTACTCATACAACTGTATTTCAGTGAACTGGATCCAGCCTGACCTTTTTGAATACAGAGCTATAATCGTCATAAATGGCACCTTGATGGCGGTGTTTTCATTAAGACTTCAAAGTTGGAATTGGAACCCTTGTTTTTTTTTTTCCCACTTACATGTGTGACCTTGGGAAAATTACTTAACTTGCTTATGCCTCAGTCTCTTTATCTGCAAAATGGAATAACTGACTGCTTGGCTTACAGGGTTGTTGAAAAGGTTATATGAAATGATATGTATGAAGCACTTAGCACAATGCTTGGCACATAATAAAGTCTTAAGCAAATGTTAGCTAATATATAATTGTTATTATTTATAATATAACATTTTTATTATAAGCTTAAGTTTATGCTTTAAGGTAGCAGGAGAAGGAGAACATAAAAACCAACTGTCCATATAAGCTGACAAACTGGTTCTTTGTGATGTATCCACATATAGATCTTTAGGTGTAAAAAGCACTTCTGTATTCTATGAAGCCTAGTTTGGAAACCATTGATCTGAAGGACTTGATAACAGTTCTTAAAGAATTATTCAAACTGTTTTTCCTGAGTCGATTTAGAAACTGCCCCATAACAGAACACTGACTAGAGCTGGCACAGGGATTTTACTTCTGCTAAAACTAAGGGAGTCACACCAGGGTCTCTGGACAGACACTTGGGAGCCCCTAGGAACTTGATCCATGCTGTCTGGACATATGTACTATGAATCGATCCCCAAAACCGGTACTTGACAGAGTTGCCTGGCGGTCCAGTGGGTTTACCAGTGTTAGAACTTGGCCTTTCACTGCTATGGCTCAGGTTCAATCCTGGTCAGAGAACTAAGATCACACAAGCATGGCCGAAAGAAAAAACTAGGACTTGAAATTTAATCTGATCATTTAGAGATGCCTATGGTCCAAGACTCTTTGTTTAAATGGAATTTTATATCTTGCAATTAGCTGCTTTTGATCTTCAAATAATATGATCTCCATATTAATTCATTTACTTATTTATTCAATAAGTATTTATGGATCCAAGGAAGTAGGAAAAAGATCAGGAGACCAGTGAAAGGAAAGTGTTTCTTGAAATACTTTATTGCACCCACTTTTTATATAGGAAACACTTGAAGAAAGTCTCTGAAAATAAATGTATCCATTTTCTCCACAAATATATATTATTATTATATATAAGTGGAAAATCCAGCTAAATTAGCTAGCTTGTATACTGTTGGGCTGTTGTTAGTGAGACGTTTTGAAACTGATTGACCCTTATTTTATAGAAAAGAAAGAAAGTTAGATGCAAAGATCTGCAAAAAGTGAGTGACTGAAACAACAAAAACAAAACTAAATTAATTTTAAAATTTTTAAATAAAAATAATTTTAAAGGCAAGTTATTGAGATATATGTGTATATGCATGTTTATCACTGTATAATGGCTTGTAAATCTTATGTACATATCTCTTTATGTTTGAAAGAGACTTTGTTGATATCCTTCTTCATTACAAGAAGCATTTGAGGCAGATTTATTTGTATTTTTTTTTAACATCTAGGCCATTAAAATTGTGTGGATGTCCTCCTAATGACCAGAAAATTAACATCTGTTTGAGTGATATTACTTACCCAGGAGTGTCTGGGCAAATTTCTTCAGCTCTGCCATTTAAGGACTCCATTTTCTTATTCAGCTCCTGGAAGAACCTTTCCCTCCAATCTGTGCTTTTTACTCAAAACCACAGGATTGATTTCTCCGCTGCTCTGGGCCTTCTTCTTCTTCCTGGCTTATTCCAGTACAAAGTGAAAGTGTTAGTCACACATGCCTGTCCGACTCTTTGCAACCCCATGGACTGGAGCCCACCAGGCTCTTCTGTCCATGAATTCTCCAGGCAAATATACTGGAGTGGGTCACCATGCCCTTCCCCAGGGGATCTTCCCCACCCAGGGATTGAACGTGGATCTCCTGAATTACAGGTGGATTCTTTACTGGCAGAGCCACCAGGGGATCGACCTGATGTGGTGAAGAATTGTTCCAGGGCCCTGCTTGACCACTGGGCTTGGGCCTCAGTATCCCCAAGGCCTGTCCTACACACTCATAGAATAATTGTGCTGATTACAAATCACAAAGACACATGAGGAAGGGAAATGCTTAGTTCAGGACATGGAGAGGGTAATAGACACTTATAGCATCAGGCATGGAATTTTTTTTCCCTCACACGTGGGAGCATTTATTATTTAAATGATGTTATAATTGGTGCTACTCTTATGCTTTGGTCTCTTGATTCAGTTCCTTATTAGTCATTTCATTCTGTTGCTGTTTAGCGATCCATAACCACATTTAATTTAGGATGTTGATTACTGTCAGTGACAAATCAGATTTTGAAAAGTAAACTTTTGTGCCTCCAGCAAAATGCAGAATGGCAAATTTCAAAGGACAAATGATCCAGTTTCCTCAACAAGTAAATTGTGGGGAAAATAAAGAGAGAACTCAAGAAACTTAAAATATATATATATATCAACAAATAGCAATATGTGGGCCTTACTTAATTTAAACAAATCTTTCCAAAATATGGTCATTTTTGAGACAGGGTCCTCCCCAGTGGCTCACTGATTTAAAAAAAATCCACCTGCAAATGCAGGGGACGTGGATTCGATCCCTGGGTCAGGAAGATCTCCTGCAGAAAGAAATGGCAACCCACTCCAGTATTCTTGCCTAGAGAATCCCATGAACAGAGGAGCCTGACAGGCTACAGTCCATAGGGTCACAAAGAGTAGGAAATGACTGAAGCAACTGAGCAGCAGCATCAGGCAGAAATTTAAACACCTTCTGGATATTTTATGATATCAAGGAATGATTCATTTTTCAGATAAGAAAATGATAAGGTTATCCAGTTTAAAGAATTCATCTCTTTTAAAAGCTGGAGCAAAATGCTTCTGCAGCTCTATCCTGGCAGCCAGGGGATGACCAATTAAGGGTGAGAGAGAGCAAGGACAATGGAAAGACCTTGCAGTTGGGTCTGAATTCTAATCTGATTCTCTGGCTACCTCCTGCAAGGTCAGGGAAAGTTTCTTAATCTCCATGAGGTTTGATGCTCCCTTTAATAATTTGGGCATAACCACAGGTAGCTTTCAGGTATTGTGAAAGTTAAACCAGATAAAACCTGTAAGGCAGGTGGCACATCATCACTACTCAATTAGTGGTAACTGTTATTACTGTATTTGCATGTATGACTGCTCTGGTCTCCTTCCAAATTCAAGTAATTCTAAAACTGTTAAATGATGCTGAACCAGGGAAGCTCCTCAGTTTTGGGGCATGGCGTTGGTCACAGCCTCTTCTCTGCTATTAAGCTGCTATCCTAACGTCAGGAGGTTGTAAGCATTAGAACCGAATGGGACCCCTTGAACAACTGAAGCGGGGTATGGTTTCCCTCCAGCTGTACCTAGAAGTTGAGAACACAACCCACAACCTCTTGGCCAGTGCTTTATTTGACTTGATTTCATATTTATTTTATTTTTAAATAAACTTCATTTTTAGAGCCATTTTAGGGCTTCGCCGGTGCTGCAGTGGTAAAGAACCCACGTGCCACTACAGGAGACATAAGAGATGTGGATTCAATCCCTGGGTCAGAAAGATCCCCTGGAGAAGGAAATGGCAATCTACTCCAGTATTCTTGCCTGGAAAATTCCATGGACAAAGGAGCCTGGTGGACTTCAGCCCATGGAGTCACAAAGAGTCAGACACAACTGAGTACAGCACCACAACTGTTCAGTTCAGCAAAATCGTGTGAAAGCACAAAGTGTCCCCAGTACCCCCTGCCCCCGACACACACCACCTTCCCCAGCAGCATTTTAATTTTGTCCACGTAAATCACCAGCTGTCTCTATTTTCTAAGAAAAACACAATTAAAAAAATCAGAGCTGTAAATGAAAATTAGGTGGTTTTGACGTCTGGTAGCTATGTATCCTCATGGGTACGTTTTAATTCCTTTTATTCTTCTGATGAATTTGGGAACACATTGGCCCATTCCTGAGGCTTCTGCAAATTGCCTGGAGTCACTTCCTCCCCTTGTCCATGAGTTCTTCCTATGTATTAAGTGCAATTAGCACTGACAGAGAGTGCTCAGAATGCATGCTATCTTTCAACAAATCAATAAGCACACACTATATATTCTGGGCAATTCCAGCAAACCAGGGGCAAAAATACACACAGTCCTGCCCTGGTGGAGCTTATATTCTCATGTGAGAATGCAGACTTACTTTAGTTATTTATTTAGTATATATAATGTATCTAATATAATTTATTATTATTATTATTATAACCTATGCTGAAAAGCCTGTTGGGAGAAATGATGGACTAGAAAAAGGCTTCTGTGGGTGATGGTCTTGGTACTTACCTCCCAAGCTCCTTTCTTAAAAAAAAAAAAAAAAAACCATGATTATATCTTTGTTTAAAAGTTATACAAAAGAAGAGAAAACTCAGGGTGGGTATAGCCCATAGCACGAAAAGCCCAAATTTTGGACGACAAAAACACACCTGGGTTCAGATTCTTTCTGAATGTCCCTTTCTCCAAGTACAAAATGGGCCTAATGGCATCTTACTGTGTAAGAGGTTACCCTTTTATAGAGGGGATTGCCTGTGGTAATGTCTGTAAAGCGCATGGACCCCTGTGAGTGGTCAGTAAGTACTGGCTATGGCTGTTATTTAGAGAAGGAAATGGCAACCCACTCCAGTATTTGGCCTGGAGCATCCCATGGTCAGACAAGCCTGGCAGGCTATATCTAGTCTGTAGGGTTGCAAGAGTGGGACAAGACTTAGCGACTAAACCATCGTTATTCAAAAACAGTTACAGAGATGAAGGTAATGAGATGCAGATGATCTTGAAGGCTGCCAGTTGGGGCTGTGGCCATTTACGTTGTGCTGTCTGCCTTTTCTCCCCTCTCGGGGCCGCAGGCTTCGGCAGCGGGATGGCCTACCTGCCGGCCGTGGTCACGGTGGGCAGGTACTTTCAGAAGAGGCGCGCGCTCGCCCAGGGCCTCAGCACCACCGGGACCGGGTTCGGCACGTTCCTCATGACGGCGCTGCTCAAGTACTTGTGCGCGGAGTACGGCTGGCGCAACGCCATGTTCATCCAGGGCGCCGTGTCCCTGAACCTGTGTGTGTGCGGGGCGCTCATGAGGCCCCTCTTGCCTGGGATGAACGGTGATGAAGGGAAGGCGCCGCACCTCGTCCTGCCGGCCCACTCCACCGAATCGGTCAGGTCCAGTGGACACCTGGGGGAAGCCGAGGAGAAGCGGGGAGGTCCGGGCACCGAGGACCACTCCCTCGGGGACGCGCCCGCCCAGGCGTGCCAGGAGAAGGCGGCGCACAGAAAGGACATGTGCGCCTTCCGGCTCCTGAAGACCGTGAGCCAGCTGACCATGAGGGTCCGGAAGGGCTTCCGGGACTGGTACTCGGGCTATTTTGGGACAGCCTCGCTCTTTACTAATCGGATGTTTGTTGCCTTTATTTTCTGGGCTCTGTTTGCCTACAGCAGCTTCGTCATCCCTTTCATTCACCTCCCAGAAATAGTCAACTTGTACAATTTATCAGAGCAAAATGACGTCTTCCCCCTGACTTCGATCATAGCAACAGTTCACATCTTCGGGAAAGTGGTCCTGGGCGTTGTGGCTGACCTACCCTGCATCAGCGTGTGGAATGTCTTCCTGATGGCCAACTTCACCCTGGTCCTCAGTATTTTTATTCTGCCCTTGATGCACACCTACGCCGGCCTGGCGGTCATCTGCGCCCTGATAGGCTTTTCCAGCGGTTATTTCTCCCTGATGCCCGTGGTGACGGAAGACTTGGTGGGGATTGAGCACCTGGCCAATGCCTATGGTATCATCATCTGTGCTAATGGCATCTCCGCTTTGCTGGGACCGCCTTTTGCAGGTAAACGCTTCAAGGCATTAAGAGATTAGAGTGCATGTAGAAAGGTCGGGTTCTCATTTATATTAAAGGTCCAGGATGAATATGAAGTAAGTTTCCAAGCTCCTTTCTCTCCCCCCATTCCTGCCCCTAATTTCTCATGTATAAATTTTAGCAAGTTAAAGGTCATTCTTTCCCATAGAATGTAGATGAACTTTTGGTCCTTAACCTGTGAGATAAACGGCCAGGCCAGTAAAACAGATGGTGCCCTAGTGCAGAGCCTGTGCCCCATTAGAAGGAGGCAGTCTCTGCCAGTTCAAGCTGATTTCACGAAGGAATAACGGAAAATCATGACTAGCTCTTCTGTTGTTAGCCCCCTCCCCACCCCAACAACCCATGAGAAGCTAGAACTCTGCACTCTGAGGTGACTTTACCAGATTTTCAAAACACATTTGTAGATTCAACAGATCTGTGGGCTGGAGCTAGCCCTGTAAGAGTTTCTGTGTGTGTGCTAAGTCACTTCAGTCATGTCCGACTCTTTGCAGTCCCATGGACTGTAGCCCACTAGGCTCCTCTGTCCATGGGATGGGATTCTCCAGGCAAGAACATTGGAGTGGGTTGCCATGCCCTCCTCCAGTGGATCTTCCTGACCCAGGGATCAAACCCTCATCTTTTATGTCTCCCGCATTGGCAGACGGGTTCTTTACCATTAGTACCACCTGGGAAGCCCAGGAGTTTTCTAATAGTGCTGTAATAAATCGCCACAAACTTAGTGGCTTAAATCAGTACAAATGTATAATCTTAAAGTTCTGTAGGTCAGAAAGCTAAACTGGATCACAGTGGGCCAAAACTAAGGTGTTGGTGGAACCTCATTCTTTCTGGAAGCTCTCTGGGGCAGTCTGTTTGCTTGCCTTTTGTAGCTTCTGGGGACTGCCTGCTTTTTGTCCCCTGACCCCTTCCTCCATCATCTAAGCCAACAGCAGAGCATCTTCTTGTTTCTCCATGGTTCAGACTCTGCTGCCTCCTCTCACTTTTAAAGATGCCTGTGACATTGGGTCCACTGGATAATCCAGGAAAAAAACCCATCTCAAGGTCCTAAACTTAATTCCATCTGCAGAGTCCCTTTTGCCACCTCAGGTAACTTCATAGGTTCCAGCAATTAGGGTGTGGGTGTTTGGGGAGAGTTGGGACATTCTGCTTACCCAAGGCCCAGAAACCTCCAGTTGCCAACATCTAGGGTGAGATCTTACATACATTCATGTCAGTTCAGTGGAGAATTTGCTATTTGCATCGGGCATGCCAGAAGCCACAGGCCCCCAGGAGGAGTCCCATGCTTGGGCAGGTACCTCACTGAATCTGTCGTTCTGGGCGGGTTTTAAGCTTTGTGGTAGGTTGACCCAGTCTCCAAGAGGCCAGGTGCTGGGAAAAGTCACAGAGTTCCCCCACAGTCCTGAGATTGAAGGCAGGAGCCTTCAAAGCATGACAGAGGCTGGAGTCAAATGTTAACACCAAGGTAGTCTCTGGAGGAAGCTGTTGGGGCATCCAAGCCAGGGCTGGCAGCAGTTGTCAGAGCTACCAGAAGTTCTGGGCAAGGTTTTCACCAGGGGAGCCTCACCTATTCAGATGTCCCACCCTCTACTTTTCTGGCTGCTCCTGGCCCGTTATTCTCATATCCTATGGAGAAATAATTCTTCCCAGTAGCTGGGGAAACTCATGGATTCAGGCCGAAGCCCTTCCACCTCTTTCTTCCCAGTCTCTCTACAGACCCACAGTCATCTCCTGTCCTAGGGCCCCACTGGCAGAGGGCTTGTGCTAACTAACACACCCATCTTTATGTCCCACCTCCCTCCCCCCTACAAGATTTGAAGCTCCAGAAATTATATATATATATATATATATATATATATATATACACATATATATATATATATACACATATATATATTTTATTCAACTGATGCTGAGAAAAATTGAGGGCAGGAGGAGAAGGGGGTGACAGAGAATGAGGTGATTGGGTGGCATCACTGAATCAGTGGATATGAGTTTGAGCAAACTCCCAGAGATACTGAAGGACAGAGGGGCCTGGCAGGCTACAGTCCATGGGGTCGTAAAGAGTTGGACACAACTTAGTGACTGAACAGTAATAGTTCAGCTGACAACGCTAGCAGCTGGCTGACTAAAGGTTTAAAATGCAAGAATTGCTTTAGGAAACCCAGAGGCTACATTTGGGGCCCCTTCTGAGTCAGGCTGCTCCTGTTTTCTGCTCATACACAGAAGTGCAAGCCAGCATTTCTAAGTGACAGTGAATATCTATAGCAATGCAGTAGACTGTTGGCAGCTGAAAACTGTTCAGTAATTTCATTGTATAGAATTCTCTATCAGTAAGGGATATATTTGGTTGTAAAATCACACCCCAACAATAGTAACTTAAATAGAGATTTAATTGTGTCACATAACCAGGAACCTGGAGTTCAGAAACTAGATGATATTGAGACAATGTCTCAAGATCCTCTTGGCATTTTACTCATGCTGGTTTCTCACTGTCACACAATGACTCTAGTGGCTCCAGTCACTACAAACTTATTTATAACAAGAAAGAGGAAGGGATGAGAGAGTCCCAGCAGACTTCCACTTATATCTAATTGGCCAGAACTATGTCTCACAGTGAGTCTAAGCTTCAGAGGAAGCTGAAAATTGGAGAACTTTGCTTTCTAGCCTCAGGACTAGAGGAAGGAAAGGAGAAAAGATCTGGAATGGGGGTCAGATCAACCAACCAGTGGTAACTTCCAAAGAAGTTAAATATCCATTAAGGGGATGGGAACTTTATCAGTGACTCATCCACCCTCTTTTTGGAAGTCCTTCCAATATATTGTAGGTGGAAATAGAATCTGCCATTGATGTTTCTTCACATGATCAGGGGGTACTTTTCTGCTTCTAATTGTCAGTCTGTAATTATTTTATACTGATCCATTAGATTGCAATGGGCTTCCCTGATAGCTCAGTTGGTAAAGAATCTGCCTGCAATGCAGGAGACCCTGGTTTGATTCCTGGTTCAGGAAGATCCCCTGGAGAAGGGCTAGGCTACCCACTCCAGTATTCTTGGACTTCCCTTGTGGTTCGGCTGGTAAAGAATCCACCTGCAATGCGGGAGATGTAGGTTTGATCCCTGGGTTGGGAAGATCCTCTAGAGAAGGGAAAGGCTATCCACTCCAGTATTCTGGCCTGGAGAGTTCCATGGACTGTATAGCCCATGGGGTCACAAAGAATCGGACACGACTGAGCAACTTCCACTTCCACTTTCACATTAGATTGCAATAGCACTATCACAAAGCAGCTGTGACGTGCAGTATAAGTAATTCATGATCAGTGTTAATTAAAGCACCAAGGTTTGACAGCATGGTTTTCTTATCCCATCCCTATGGTCATTTCCTTTTCACACATTTGAATTCTAGTGCACTTTCTTGAGGGGAAGGGAAAGGAATTATAACCAGAAGATAGGGAGTTATACCCACCTCTCAGTCCTAGGGTCTGATCTCTGCTTCAAGGTTCCTCCCTAGAAGTGGAGTCTGTAGCTGAATTTGACCCACGATGGATGGTAGAAACCACTGAAATTGGAGAAGGAAATGGCAACCCACTCCAGTATTCTTGTCTGGAGAATCTCGTGGACAGAGGCGCCTGGTGGGCTGCTGTCCATAGGGTCACGCAGAGTCGGACATGACTGAAGTGACTTACCATGCATGCATGCACTGGAGAGGGAAATGGCAACCCACTCCAGTATTCTTGCCTGGAGAATCCCACAGACAGAGGAGCCTGGTGGGCTGCTGTCTATGGGGTCACACAGAGTCGGACACGACTGAAGTGACTTAGCAACAGCAGCAGCAAGATAAATATACAGTGAGACAAACAGACATAACCAAAAAGAAACAATAAATCAACAAAAGACATTTGAAGATCACACTGTTTTCATCCTTGTCCATGGAATTTGTGTTTTGTCTTTCTGCCTTTTTTGGTGTCAAAATAGAGGAGATTGTTTGCATCTATAGAGAATAAATTGTAACCATAGTCTTTATTTTTGGTAATGAATAAGTAAGGTTAAAACTGTCTCTCTGATGATAAAAACTCATGAAATTATCCAGGAAACTTTCATTGCAAAGAATTAAAAGGTTTCTATATTAAAAAAAAAAAAGAAAGAAACCACTGAATTAATGGTGCATGTGTGTTAAATGCTGCTATAGTGTAGCCCCCCAGTCTCCCCTGTCCATGGGACTCTCCAGGCAAGAATGCTGGAATGGGTAGCCATTCTCTTCTCTAGTGGATCTTCCCAACCTAGGGATCAAACCTGGGTCTCCCACATTGCAAGCAGATTCTTCACCATCCGAGCCACCAGGGAATCCTCAAAAATGCTGCCATGGTAATGCTGAAGTCAGTGTTCTGATGTACATCTCCAAGCCAGCAACCTAAAGGGCCTTTCCTTTTTGTTTATTTCTTCTTCCACTGAACCTATGCACTGAGAAATGCTGAGCAGTATGATTGGCTATCTGCATTGTGTTTATTATTATTATTATTATTATTATTATTGCAACAAATTCAGGAAAGACTCTTTTTTTTACATTGTTGTGTTGGTTTTGCCATACATTGACGTGAATCCACCATGGGTATACATGTGTTCCCCTTCCATAACCCCCCCCCACCTCCCTCCCGATTCCATCCCTCTGGGTCATCCCGGTACACCAGTCCTGAGCACCTTGTATCATGCATCAAACCTGGTTTGGGGATTAATTTCACATATGATAATTTACATATTTCAATGCCATTCTCCCATATCATCCTACCCTCATCCTCTCCCATAAAGTCCAAAAGACTGTTCTATACATCTGCGTCTCTTTTGCTGTCTCGCATACCGGGTTTTCCAGGCCGAGGAGCCAATATTGCAGTGAGACACAAGGCCAGCCTTTATGCATTATAGCAGTGGCTTGCAATATGAGTGACTAAATAACCACATTAAATTCTTGCTAGAAATTCCAGGTGGGCTAGAAATTATTACTTAGCTTGAAGTGCTATAAGGAAAATCACTATTCACATTAGCTTCTTCTTTTTTAATGGGTTTAAAAATGAATGTGTTTTCCATTTTTCAAAGCGATTTCTACTGGCATAAAAAAAATCTGGTACAATTTAGTAGCATGCTAGATAATCACACATTTCCATTTAGCAGAAGAATATGCAATCAAAGATACTGAACAGTCACTTCAACCGTGTCATTTAGCAACACGAACTTCTTGATGTAATTCATTGTATAATGTTCTGGGCATTCAGTTTGTCTCTTTTCAAAGACGTAGTAATAGTAGATCCTTTTTTAGATGTTTGCAGGGTAAAGTATAGCAAATCTCAGCCACTAGATTTGACTGACCAAGCATCCACAATTATTTCCAGTATTCACACAAAATGTAACAGGCTAACAATAATTTGTAATGTTTTTCACCAAGAGCTGGGAACACTTATTTATTAAGTAAGAAAAACAGCCACCACTCCTCATTTCATAAACTCAAATGAAAAAGGAATGCAAATTAATAAGGAACCAGATTTTACTTTGAAGCTGTTGGTTTCAGTTGATGATTTGATCAGGACTGCCAAGAATTCCGAGTTCCAAACCAAGGGACTGAGATCAGACCTATAGGGAGAGATGGGTGCTGGATGGTGGGCGTCTTCTCTGAATCGTGTCATTTCTAAAGAGTTTTGTCCCCATGTGCTGGACTGAAGCATATGATAAAAGCGCTGTCTCCTGACCTGCTTTGCATCACACTCAGGACTGGGTTGAGTTCAAACTAGAGGAGATGGCAGGATTTGGAATCATTTCAGAATAAATCCTAAAGGTAGATTGGAGAAAACTATGGAATTAATTTCATATAATAATTAGGGCCACTTCTAACAAATTTGCACTGTCAAATTGTTGGTTAAGTTGGTTGTACTTTTTGAAAAATTGAGTTACTTTTAAAGATTGGGACCTGTGAAGGTGCTTTTACAGAAGTTTATACTTTTGGAGGAAAGGTGAAAGACTTTAAAATATAACTATTTCAGTGTAAGGCTATAACAATACTTAGCGCTGTTTTCTATAGTCTGCAGGCAAGAGGGAGGATGAAGTGGTGGGAGGAGATGGTAGGATGTTCTCTAAGGGTGATGGGTTTATTATTGTCCCCCCAGAAGGAGTAATAGTACATGGACAGTCAGGGTGCCAAATCAAATGTGCTTGAAACTCCAAAAAATTCAGAATGGCTTGTGTCTGTGGTTGAGTTCTGGGCAGTAAGAGAGGTGGATAGGGGCCGTATCACAGAGCCCTGGAGCTTGTATTCAACCACTTCTAACAAAAAAGTAAGTAAGTAGTCTGAACTAAGTACATATTAATTTTCTAATGAGGATTTTGTCCTGTCTCCGAGGTCATGTTAAGCAGTGGTGGGAAATCAACTTGTTTGAGCTATTGGTTGTTTAGAGGCATCACTTTCTAACTCCCAACGACTTGATCGTAGAAAAGTGAGGAATGAACTGTTAAACCGACAAGATCAGCATTCATCTGGAATGAGTAAACTGTTATAAGAACCTCGTTTATATGTGTTGATTTTTTACAAATTATAACTTAAGATAGTGCTGTCTTGTACTCTGCTTGTGAAGACATACCACTCAGTGTTATCTGCAAGTGAATTCTTCACTTCATCATAATTCAAAGTGGTCCACAGCTGACAAATGGAGGCACGAGCAAAGCTGGATGTGTTTTTGTTCATATGTCAGTGAACTTTCTGATTCAGGGCTGAAGCTGAATCACTGTTTCTGGATTATATGCGTAATCTTATCTGTCCCTCTTGTCTCAAATTGGAGAGTAAAAAAAGATGATAGAACATTTACTATGCCACATTTAAAGATTCTGATATTCTCTTCTTTTATGTATTAAATAACAGACTCAAAAGCTTGGTTTACTTTTAAAGCATTTCCAGAATTCATAGCTTTTAAGGGATTTTTGAAAAGTATTACATTTTTGATGCTATTAAGTGCTTGTTTTTCTTTATGATGGCCTTGACTCATTCAGGAACATTAAGCACTGGCTACAATAAGCAAGAGATACAGATAACCCCCAGGAAGTCAGAGGAACTGGTTTACACATTTAGCAGTTGATTTTGTGTAGCTGTTTGTTGGTGGGAGAGGGTTGTAAGTTACATTTATGCATTCATTTGCAGTATCATTAGATACTTTTTTAAAGTGGCCATGGAATACTATGTTTGGTCACTAAATCATTTATATTTTTCCTATGCCTCTGCTAGTTAATGCATTTGTTGAAATGGAAAAAGTGATGAATGTTTACATTTTTACCATAAATAAAATTCTTCGTCTAGCTTAATCCTCTCAGTTTGCATAACTGGCAATGTGGGAACCATGACATGTGACTGATCCTTAGAATTAATCACTGAAGTGAATGAGACATCATGCTTCATAGTTTCTGAAACTTTTTTTTTCACATTTTAATATCTCTGAAGTCAGAATGCCTTTTACGTAGTTCTAAGAAAACATCAAGTCATATTTTAATTGACAATTATTCCTTTTTTATTGATACGTAAGATAATGATGCATCATGTAATTCATGGTATCTTGGAATCCATGAAATATGGTAGTATTTTACGAAGTCCCTAGTAAGATCATTATATGAAAGCATCAGACTAATGTTGTTGTTATTTAGTTGCTAAGTCTTGTCCAACTCTTTTTGCAACCCCAAGTACTGTAGCCCACCAGACTCCTCTGTCCCTGGGATTTCTTAGGCAAGAGTACTGGAGTGGGTTGCAATTTCCTTCTCCAGTGAATCCTCTCAATCCAAGGATAAAACCCGTGTCTCCTGCATTGGCAGATGTATTCTTTACCCCTGAGCCACTAGGGAAGCCCATCAGACTATAACATTAAGAGTAAAGTATTTTTTAAAAGAACTGATAACTTAGCATTTAAGGCTATATCTTTGGCAATTTAAACTTTCATAAGTTTAAATATATATTAAGGTTTATAGCTGTACATGTGAATTTCATAAAACCTAGAAATTTTAATTCCTTCTGGAACAGGTGTTTACCCTCATATACTTCAGAATGAGTCAAAGTTCAAGTATCTTCCGCTCAGCCTCTTTGGATACACACTAGAAACTTCTTCAGAAATGTTTTGAGGTTTTAGAAAAGATTTGTGTAAAAAGAAAATCGTTAGTCACTTTTCACTCTTGGCTTTGTGCCAGCCTAAAAGTTACCCCCGAGGGCTATGAGCCACACTTCTCCCACAGGTCGGGCAGCTACTGTTTCAGTGCCTTTAGTAGTACCCCAGTGGCCTTAAAGGTGAATGTAGTCATTCCCAGGCACTGAGAACTCAGGTTCCAACTGCTGCTGCTAAGTCAGGCTTCAGTCGTGTCCGACTCTGTGTGACCCCATAGACGGCAGCCCACCAGGCTCTGCCATCCCTGGGATTCTCCAGGCAAGAACACTGGAGTGGGTTGCCATTTCCTTCTCCAACAGCCCAGACTTAAAGATGGCTACATGAAATGTCTGGGGCATTAAACGACATATAATAAATTCTTAGAAAATTACTTATAGTAGCAATAAATGTTTGCTTTGTGTTCTTGACTTTGTTACGTCAGCTTCGTTACGCTGAATATATTCTTTTCTGTTTTGTAGGGTGGATCTACGACATCACCCAAAAATACGACTTTTCCTTCTATATAAGCGGTTTACTCTACATGGTAGGAATCCTCTTTTTACTCATTCAACCGTGTATTCAAATTATAAAACAATCCAGAAAAAAATACATGGATGGTGCAAATGTGTAGTGTCCTGTGATGTTCCATGTAAGGTGTCCGTGTCATACTCATGCATACCTCACACGGTTACTGTGAGGAGCCTGTGACATATCGTGGGAAAGCGTGTTGTCCGTAACTGGCACTGTTGTTTTAAATGCCGTTGCCATGGCTTCTTGTGGAAGCAGCGCTGCCTTTCCGTGCGGGGAGAGGCGCTATGAATCACGTGCACCTTAGAGATGACAGTGTCCTGCAAAGATAGCCTATTGAATCACTGGTGGAAATGCTCTTCCAAAACCTATCTCATCATCCATACTCGGACTAGGGTTTTAGATATAGCTTTTAAAACAGAATGAAAGCTTCTCAACCTAGTTACTTCTTTGTAAGGTGAAAATAAGGTGTCTAAGTGCTTCTGGAAAGCTTTAACAGTTACAGGTTTCCCCTGCTTTTTGAAAATGCTCTTCACTACTTTGCTTTTATGCAAGACCTACATTAGTTTTTGCCCACAGGAAAAACTAGAGGAGGATTTTTGCTTTTACAAAAAAAGGGGAACCTTGTTCAGCATTTGTTTTGCTGTGAACCTTTAGAGTCAGTGCCAAGCTCCCTCCCAGGAACCACACAGGCATCTCAGCATCAAGTCACCAGAACTCTGGATGGTGTCTATGAGCATCCATGCTTGATCTCAGTTTATTTGTGCATCCATTAGCAAGATGTGTCCGGAGGTCATGGCTTCTTTGCTTTATGCCATTTCGATTAAGGTTTCATAGAAAGCTCTCTGCTTTCAGATGGTGAAGGAAACCTGTAAATGAATTTTAAGCACAAGAAAATGCTAGGCTTCAGAAATTATTACAGGGAGCTGTCACTCTACCAGTGTAAAACAAAGGCAGACCCTAATTTCAAAGGCAATGCATTTAGTACAATTAAAGAAACACAGTTTATATTTTTATTAAAGAATTCTGCAGCTAGGGCATACAATTTCTAAATCTTTCTCTAAAAATAGCATTTGCCATTACTCCTAATGCAGTATTATCTAGTTATAAACTGAATCTTGAGACAAATCTTAATAAACAAATAATATAAATAATCTCCTTAGTGAAAGTCATATTTGTGCATATAACCATTGAGTCAAGGGCTAAAATTCAAGCACTTTTATTCATTTTATTGGCCTCTTAGTTTATCAGCATGCTCTGGGGCCTATAGAAATTTTTTTCTGGATTTCTCTTACTCAGTAAATAAAGTAGATAACTAATTGCTGATTGACATGTAAAGCTGGTTGTTTAAATCATTTGTAAAGCATGTTACTAATCCCAAATATAAGACTATCATGTTGTGAGGATAATAAACAGAAGGCCCTTGGTCCAAATGTCTGTGCGCTTGACATTGGAGTAGTGGTAACAAATAGCCCTTCTCCAGTGCCTCTTGCTGGGCTATGGACAATTCATTTGCCTGAGCTCAGCACAGTTTTTAAAATAGTTCTCTTGATTGATTTCATACAGAAGATAACTATGATTCATGACATCGAATAATGCTCTTCCTTTATCGGAGATCTCTATTTTTCTAAGCCAAACATTTTTCAGACTGCAAAATGTTCTTCCGAGAATCATTTTGAAATTTCTGGCTGCCTTACTTGTTTACACATATTTTAGAACCATTTAAATTTTCACTCACGATTTGCTTATCACACACACACAAATATTTGAATATCATCGCCAGTGTCTCAGGTCAAATTTACCTAAAGTGAGTGCAGACCATTCTCAATTATCCTTGGTGATTAGACAGGAATGTACTAGTACCGGAGTCACAGAATGTTACCCCAGTCTAATTTTAGCCAGCTGTTTCAGTTTTTCACTCCACCAAACCCTTCAGAGCTGTTAACAAGTGATTACATGCACACATTTCCTTTTTGTTTCATCTCCATTATTTCCTGCTCTAATGTCTAGTGGGAGGGGCTGTGTAATGAAAGGGACCACCAAAATAACAATAATAATAAAAGGCAGCTAATGGAAAGGAAGAACAAAAGCATGGCTAATATACCCACACAATATTACCTCCGATGATTTGAGAATTGCCTGTAAATTATGATAGATAATAAATTGCCTGTCACACTCTATTTGGTCCAAACCGACCTGTTTGTTATCGTGATAGCTTTGGTTGCTAGGAAAGGATCCTGCTCTCTGTTTTTGATAAAGGTGATATTCAATGCTGACACAGTGTTTTTTTTCTCAGTATCTATTTACCATTAAATTAGGATGATTAGATTGAAAATCATGTTGTGGGTTTTTTAAACTGACGACATTGCTTCCTTACTTTGCTTTACTGACACGATCAAATTAACAAGTTGTTGTCCAGTCACTCAGTCATGTCTGACTCCTTGTGATCCCATTGACTGCAGCACTCCAGGCTTCCCTGTCCTTCACTAACTCCCTGAGTTCGCTCAAATTCATGTCCATTGTGTCGATGATGCCATCCAACCATCTCATCCTCTGTCACCCATTCTCCTCCTGCCCTCAATCTTTCTCAGCATCAGGATCTTTTCCAGTGAATTGGCTCTTCGCATCAGGTGGCCAAAGTATTGAGACTTCAGCTTCAACATCAGCCCTTCCAATAAATGTTCAGGATTGATTTTCTTTAGGATTGACTGGTTTGATCTCCTTGCAGTCCAGGGACTCTCTAGAGTCTTCTCCAGACAGAGTTAAATATTTGGAATGGTGCTATATAGCCATTGTCAATGTTTGCACTGTTAGTTGTGCATCACAAATACAAACTTTTTATCCAGTGATCCAGCTTTGGTTAAATATCCAAGTTAGACCTGCTCATATTCAGTCCATCCAGTTGTTTGTTGATTTACTGTATTTATGGAAGTGATTTCTTCCAAATCAAGTCCTCATTTTACAAAAACAAAGTAAATCTTACTTGCAATATTCATGTTGCCAACAGAAAAAAAGAGAATGCTTGTAAAGAATTACAGCAACTACATTGATATATCCTGTTTAAAATATTATTTACAGTTCTTTGAATATATTATAAGGAGTTGATTGTAATGTTATATGCTTTATAGATTTTCCCTCATGTATCCAAATAATTTTATTTACATATAACTAAATAAATTTTGTCCTCTTTAAAGTTGGTCAGTGAGTTTCTATACAAAATCTTTAGTTTCTTGGTTTTAAGAGGAAAATTCCTAAGTGATGATTATCAGTTTGGTTCTTTCCCTGGAAAAGAGTTATTCTCTAGGTGTGGTTACCAAACCTGCTTCCCAGGTGGCACAGTGGTAAAGGATCCACCTGCCAATGCAGGAGACACAGGAGACGTGGCTTCAATCCCTGGGTGGGGAAGATCCCCTTGGGTAGGAAATGGCAACCCACTTCAGTATTCTTGCCTGAAAAATCCCATGGACAGAGGAGCCTAGTGGGAGCTACATGGAGTTGCAAAGAGTCAGACATGACTGAGTGACTGAGCATGCATGCATGCATAGTTACCAAACCACCTGGAGAAAATGACCTAACATTAATTGTTAGAAGGGCCAAGTTTAGCTTCAAAATTTAAAAGGTTAAAAACCTTTTAACTGAGCAATTACATTTCTAAAATTTTTTTGTACATGAACAAAGACAAATGAATAAGGGTTGTTTGATTTGTTTGCTATATAAAAGACTGGATATAATTTAAATGTCCGTCAGTGGGAACTGCTTAATAAAGTATGGTATTTATGCAAATATTACCAAAAAAGACATATATATATATATATATATATATATAACATTTCTGGAAGGAAACACAAAAAACATTAACAGTGTTCGGCTCTGGGGAGGAAAGTTTGGGTTCTGGGGTGGGACTGACATTTTCCCTTATACACAGGATGTTTTTCCAATTCAAAACTTGTGTTCAAATTTTTTTTTTGTGTGTTTCACTTATTAATTTATTTTTAGGCCACAAGGCGTGTGGGATCTTTAGTTTCCCAACCAGGAATCAAACCTACACTCCCTGCACTGGAAGCGTGGAGTTGTAAATGAACTGCCAGGGAAGTCCCCGAAATTGTTTTAAATGCAGGTTCCTGGAGCTACATAAAAATCTAGTGGATTGGAATCTTGGGGGATAGGGCCAATAAATCTTCCTTGTATCTAAACTTATCTTATTGATTCTTGTTGTTGTTGTCAGTTGCTTAGTTATTCTGACTCTTTGTGACCCCATGGACTGCAGCACTCCAAGATTTGCTGTCCTTCACCATCTCCCAGAGCTTGCTCAAACTCATGTCCATTGAGTCAGTGATGTCATCCAACCATCTCATCCTCTGTTACCACCTTCTCCTCCTACCTTCAATCTTTCTCAGCATCAGGGTCTTTTCTAATGAGTCAACTCTTTGCATCACGTGGCCAAAGTACTGGAGCTTCAGCTTCAGCTTCAGCATCAGTCCTTCCAATGAATGTTCAGGATTGATTTCCTTTAGGATTGGCTGGTTTGATCTTGCAGTCCAAGGGACTTTCAGGAGTTTTCTCCAACACCACAATACAAAAGCATCAATTCTTCAACACCCAGCCTTCTTTATGGTCCAACTCTCACATCCATACATGACTACTGGAAAAACCATAGCTTTGACTACATAGACCTTTGTGAGCAATGTAATGTCTCTGCTTTTTTAATATGCTGTCTAGGTTTGTCATAGCTTTTCTTCCAAGAAGCAAGCATCTTTTAATTTCACGACTGTAGTCACCATCTACACTGATTATGGAGCTCAAGAAAATAAAGCCTGTCACTGTTTCCATTGTTTCTCCATCTATTTGCCATGAAGTGATGAGACCAGATGCCAAGATCTTAGTTTTCTGAATGTTGAATTTTAAGCCAGCTTTTTCACTCTCCTCTTTCACTTTCATCAAGAGGCTCTTTAGTTCCTCTTCACTTTCTGCCATTAGGGTGGTGTCATCTGCTTATCTGAGGTTATTGATATTTCTCCTGGCAATCTTGATTCCAGCTTGTGCTTCTTCCAGCCTGGCACTTCACATGATGTACTCTGCATATAAGTTAAATAAGCAAGATGACAATATCCATCCTTGATGTACTCCTTTCCCAATTTTGAACCAGTCCGTTGTTCCCTGTCCAGTTCTAACTGTTGCCTCTTGACCTGCATACAGGTTTCTCAGAAGGCAGGTAAAGTGTTTCCATCTCTTTAGGAATTTTCCACAGTGTGTTGTGATCCACACAGTCAAAGGCTTTGGTGTAGTCAGTGAAGAAGAAATTGATGTTTTTCTGGAATTCTCTTGTTTTTTTTGTGATCCAATGAATGTTGACAATTTGATCTCTGGTTCCTTTGCTGTTTCTAAATCCAGCTTGAACATTTGGAAGTTCTTGGTTCATGTACTGTTGAAGCTTGGCTTGGAGAATTTTGAGCATGACTTTGCTACCATGTGAAATGAATGCAACTGTGCAATCATTTGAACATTCCTTGGCATTGCCTTTCTTTGGGATGGGAATGAAAACTGACCTTTTTCAGTCCTGTGGCCACTGCTGAGTTTTCCAGATTTTCTGGCATCAATAGTGCCCTCAATAGTGCAGCGCTTTCACAGCATTGTCTTTCAGGATTTGAAAAGGCTCAGCTGGAGTTCCATCAGCTCCACTAGCTTCCTAAGGCCCGCCTGACTTCGCACTCCAGGATGTCTGGCTCTAGGTGAGTGATCACACCATTATGGTTATCTGGGTCATGAAGATCTTTTTTGTATAGTTCCGTGTATTCTTGCCACCTCTTAATATCTTCTGCTTCTGTTAGGTCTGTACCGTTTCTATGCTTTATTGTGCCATCTTTGCATGAAATGTTCCCTTGGTATCTCTAATTTTCGTGAAGAGATCTCTAGTCTTTCCCATTTTATTGTTGTCCTCTAATTCTTTGCATTGATCACCGAGGAAGGCTTTCTTATCTCTCCTTGCTATTCTTTGGAATTCTGCATTCAGGTGGGTATATCTTTCGTTTTCTCTTTTCTCTTTTAGCTTCTCTGGGCTTCCCTGGTGGCTCAGACAATAAAGCATCTGCCTGCAATGCAGGGAACCTGGGTTCAATCCCTGGGTCAGATTTCCTTCCTGGAGAAGGAAATTGAAACCCACTCCAGTACTCTTGCCTGGAAAATTTCATGGACTGAGGATCCTGGTAGACTACAGTCCATGGGGTCAAAAAGAGTTGGACACGACTGAACAACTTCACTTTCTTTCTTTCTTTCTCTTCTTTTCTCAGCTATTTTTAAGTTCTCTTCAACCATTTTGCCTTTTTGCATTTCTTTTTCTTGATGATGGTCTTGATCACCACCTCCTGTACAGTGTTACAAACCTCTGTCCATAATTCTTCAGGCACTCTATCAGATCTAATCCTTTGAATCTACTTGTCACTTCCACTGTATAATTGTAAGGGATTTGATTTTGGTCATACTTGAATGGTCTAGTGGTTTTCCCTACTTTCTCCAATTTAAGTCTGAATTTTGCAATAAGGAGTTCATGATCTGAGCCAGTCAGCTCCCAGTCTTATTTTTGCTGACTGTATAGAGCTTCTCCATCTTCAGCTGCAAAGAATATAATCAATTTGATTATGGTATTGACCATCTGGTAATATCCATATGTAGAGTCATCTCTTGTTTTGTTGGAAGAGGGTGTTTGCTATGACCAGTGGGTTCTCTTGGCAAAACTGTGTTAGCCTTTGTCCTGCTTCATTTTGTATTACAGGACCAAGTGAAAGAAAGTGAAAGTCATTCAGTCGTGTCTGACTCTTTGTGAACCCATGGACTATAGTGTCCATGGAATTCTCCAGGCCAGAATACTGGAGTGGGTAGCCATTCCCTTCTCCAGGGGATCTTCCCAACCCAGGGATCGAACTGAAGTCTCTCACATTGCAGGTGGATTCTTTAGCAATTGAGCTACCAGGGAAGCCCAAACTTTCCTATTAGTCCAGGTATCTCTTGACTTTTTACTTTTGCATTCCAGTTCCTTTATGGTCACTAAAATTGAAGACCAGCTTTCAGTATATTTAAGAGTAACACATTCCAGGAACTTCCCTGGTGGTCCAGTGGTTAAGATTCCATGCTTCTACTTCAGGGGCTGTGGGTTTGATCCCTGGTCAGGAAACTAAGATCCTGCATGCCCTTTAGCATGACCAAAAAATAAAGCATTCCAGACAATTTGGAAAAGCAACAGTGAGTTTATTAGCATGGTTTTTTCCTTTTGCTAAATCACTACCAGTGTAACGCTTTGATAAAGAGACGCTTGTGAGTTATTATTGTATTTTAACAAATTAAAAATAATTTGTTTTCCTGTTACAAAAGTATTTTGTTACATGTTCATTGATGTACTGAATTTGATAAGCACATAAGTATGTATTAGTATACTGAAATTAGAATAAAAATAAGCAACAAGAAGAAATATGTTAATGTAATTCCAATACTTGGATATAGACATTGCAATATCTTTTATATCTTCTTACTCTTTGTGTGTTTCACAAAAATCACTTTTATACTTTAAGTTATAATTTATAACTAAATGTTATTACAAATTATAAAGCAAATTATAATGTGTTCTGTGCATAAACACTGTGTCAGTGACATCTCGCTGTATCAGTTGATATGTATGTCCAGTCCAGTGGTCTCAACCAGCTTTCTCACTCCAGCACAACTGAGGGATTAAACATAGTTTTGATGATGGTATTCTATGTCAACTCTTTTTTAAGGGACAAGGAGATGGGGCAGAAAGGAGGGAGAAAAAATGATCGATTTATGTCCAAAAAAATTCCATGTGACAAATACCTATCTGCAATTTCACTTTTAATGATTGTATAAATTATAATGTTTTAAAAACAAATTTCCCTGGCAGCTCAGTGGTAAAGAATCCACCTGTCAATGCAGGAGACACAGATTCGATCGCTGATCCAGGAGGATCCCACATGCCATGGAGCAACTAAGCCCGTGTACCACAGCTACTGAGCTTGCACTGCAGAGCCCACGAGCCACAACTACTGAAGCCCATGCTAGAGGCTGTACTCTGCACAAGGGAAGCCACTACAGTGAGAAGCTTGTGCACTGCAACTAGGGAGTAAGCCCCTGCTCACCACAACTAGAGAAAAATCCAAGCAAAGCAATGAAGACCCAGCCAATGAAGAACAACCAAAAATAAATAAATCTTTTTAAAAATAAAAATAAAAACAATTTCCTGATTGTTGGCCACTTAGGTTGTTTCTGATTTTTAACCATAATGTGTAATGTTGTGATAAATACTTCTCTCAACCTCCAGTTGATTTCAAGTGCTCATCCTGACTCGCCTGCTTTGATTATTTCCTTCTTTCAGGATGAAATTTTGGTCAATTACTATCTATGGAGCATTCCTAGTACCTAATTTTTATTCCATTGTGTGCCTCCATTCAACAGATGTAAACTGGGCTCCTGGCAGCTCATGCAAAGGAAGCTACTGTTGCTAAAAGTGACAATTTGATAAGGAAGCTAAAGGAAATTAGACTTGTGACCTGCTTAAATGAAACTGTAATTAATAATGTCAAATACATACAGGCTCAAGAAAATGATTGAAGAACTATCCCTAGGTATGTCTACTTGTCAAATGAAAGACACAGACTCCAAATCCTAGACTTAAGAGTTCTCAAACTCTTAGGTCCTCATTACAGTCCTGAAGACCAATGAAGTCCCAAAGATCTTCTGTTTTTATGGGCTATATCTTATTGATATTTACCATATTAAGAAACAAAACTAAGAAAATGTAAAAATATTTATGCTATTACTTCATTCTAAAATAACAGTGAAAAAAAAAATAACAGTGAACTCACGTTCATATAAAACATTTTTTGAAAAGGAACCATACTTCCCCCCCAAAATTATAGTGACATTGTTTTACATTTTTGCAAATTTCTTTAATATTTGGATTAGTAGAAGACAGTTAGGGGTTCTCATGTTTGTTTCTGCAGTTAATCTGTTACCTCACACTTTTTAAGAAAACCTCCTCGGAAAGCTAGCAGAATTTGGGTCTTTTAAGCATGAGCTGCCTGTATTCCTTTCTTGCACACTGCAGTTATTACAGCATTTTCCTTCACCACAACCAGGTGTCAGTAGATTGGCTTTGCTGCTCTATCAGACTCAAGTTTGATTTGGTACCAATTTTGTCACACAGGATATTCGAAAAGATGTGAAGTCAAGAGTAAAGATTTCATAAAAGTGATCATTTTTACTGTTTCATCAAGGATGTCCTTGAGTGAACCTGGCCCTTAGTTGACTGCAAGCATGCCAATGAAAAATACAGTGACTTCTGGTACGTTTGAGTGGCCCTGCTCTGACTTGTGCCAAGGCACTAACAGCAGCCACCACGGCCCTGCATCATCAGTGCAAACCTCAACACAGTTACTCCAGGATCAACCATGAGACTGCATGAAGTTATTCAGTATTTTGAACGTCTCAGCACCCCCTGTGTTTGCCTCTCAGCATCCACATAAAAGATCTTTGTCTAGTTGGTATAACACTGGATGAACACAAGCAAAATGGTGAGTCTGGACACATCCGTTGATTTGCCCGTTTGTGAGACAAAAGTAACACTCTGCAGAGAAGGTACTAACTCAGCCTTCCTGTTTGCAGCTAAATCTTTGATTTCACGAGCTACTGTATCATTATAAAATGGCGCCACTGTGATGTCTTCGACTCTGGCCAGCCAGCAGTCAGCAGTGTCAGCTCGAAGGCTCACGTGCCTTTCTGCCAGAGGAACTTTCTGTGATGGCACACACTGCACAAGTTGCCTACCTGCAGGGTACTCCAATGGCTTTGCCTTCCTGGGTTGAAAAGCTATAACGAACAATTTTTGGCATTTAATGAACTCATCACATCTGCATGTAAAATATTCAATTCCTTTTTCTTTAGACTCCGAATGATTTCTCTTAACATGATGCCACGGCTTATGCGGTAACACAGAGGTAAAATTTTAACACTGTAAAGCCAAGGAATAGGTAGCTTTTAAGTCATATTTTGTTTCAAATTTTTACTTTTTTTCAGTAGATTTCAGATTCATCTTTTTCAGCATCTTTGCAATTTGATGGTACAGCTGTGAACCAAGGAAACAAGATTTCTAATCTCCTTTAAAGTTAATGATCCATGTTTAAATATAACAATAAATGGAGTGTGACTTAAGTGTAACACTGAATGGAGGGTTATAAAACCAAAATGTTGGGGGAATAGTGGTGGGGGAGAGAAGGCTGGTGTTGAATTGCAGAGATGGAAGCAGCAGCATTTGGCATCAGGAAAGGGAAACTGAGTCAGGGCAGAGAGCAGATCACTGCTCTAAAGATCAACGCACCAAAGATGCCATAAATGAACTGCGTGGACCTCCAACAGTCAAAGCAGGATTGGGCTGAGGGTCTCAAATCGGCACTGGGGAGCCTCTTCCAATGTCAGGTGAAGTGGGGAGAGGTGTGAGTTCTTGGGAAGGCCTCATCTTTGGTGGAGGAAAGTAGCAGGAAGAAAAGAGGACTGAGTTTGGGAAGGTACCAGTGAGACATGTTCCACTCCATGACTCAATTCTTTGCCTGGTTTGCCCTTACAGCATGTGAGGGCCTTGAAGAAGAATATGCTTATTATTATTTAACTAAATGTATAGCAGTATGCTTGCTTCCCAGGTGGCGCAGTGGTAAAGAATCTACCTGCCGATGCAGGAAACAGGAGACATGGCTTTAATCCCTGGGTGGAGGGGGAAATGGCAAACCACTCCAGTATTCTTGCCTAGGAAGTCCCATGGACAGAGGAGCCTGGTGGGCTACAGTCCGTGGGGTTGCACAGAATCAGACATGACTGAGCAACTGAGCACGTGTAATAGTAAGCTTATGGAAAAGTGGGCAATAATCTAGTTCATCAAAAGCTTGGAACAGGGACTTCCCTGGTGGCAGAGTGAATAGGAATCCATCCGCCAGTGCAGAGGACATGGGTTCCATCCCTGGTCCAGGAAGATTCCACATGCCACGGAACAGCTAAGCCCATCCGCCACAACTCCTGGAGCCTGCTCACTCTAGGGCCCGCAAACCAAACTACCGAGCCTGTGCGCCTAGAGCCTGTGCTCCACAACAACAGAACCACCCCAGTGAGAAGCCCGTGCACTGCAACTAGGCAGTAGCACCCGCTCCCCTAGAGAAAAGCCCATGCAGTAACAAAGATCCAGCAAAGCCAAAAATAAGTAAAATTTTTAAATTTCAGATTCCATATAATTCAAGTGTAATGCATGTAATATACTAACCTCTTCAGGAAGAAAAAGCAGTACTAGAAGTTGACATGGAGTAAAATACACATATTTCTTTAGTTTATAAATTAAATATTCACACATGAGACTGTTAATAAATTATTTTTATAACACTAAACATATGAGTCATTGGAGAATATCAGCATTTTACTTTTACAGTTAACAATGGTGAGTGATAGCCGGGCAGAAGCACTTTTGAGTGAAAAGACGAAAAGAGACAAAAGTATAAACTGCTGTGACATTTCACTCTGAAATGATGTGTCATGAACGAAGCAGATTTATCCGTCCACATAAAAACAGTCAGCACAGGAGGAGAGGCAAACCCACCACCGCCTCCCCATGGAGGTAGGAGAGAGGCAGAATGATTGACCACTGAGGTTGCTGGTGTCTTACAGGATTTTAGGTTGATGATACTGTTCCTATTTTGGTAAAAATAATTTCAATTAGGTAATAAGGCACTGAAATTATGAGGGCAAATAATTATTAAAATCATCTAATAACCTATGTTTATTAATAATAGCCAACATACAATAACTCATTTTTAATTATTTCACTTTTAGCATCTATTTTTATCTCATAACCTTTGATATAGATAGCAAGTTTTTAAATAGTCATATTTGTTCTTATTAATGCAGGTTGAATCTAGCTTATTATGCATGCCCATAAGCTTTCAGAACTCAGTTGATAAAACATTACACATGAAATTTTTAAGCTGTTGACATTTTGCATCAAGGTCGCAAATGGGTTGTAATTTGGTATTTACACAGTTTTGTTGACTTGCCACAGTGTACAGGCAGACAGTTGCGGGACACACGTGGTATTAACCTGTCACTGAAAATCTGGCCGGGAGTGAAGTCTGGAACTTCCAAGTGAAGCAAAGCAGCAGGAGCCACACAGAGGCACGAGCCCTCTGCCTGCCTGCCAGCCACCCTGCCTTGTTCCTGGGCAGGACGGGAGGCCTGGGTCTCTCGCCAGTGAAATCTTTGCTCTGTGCTTGGACTAAATCCAGACGCCACTTTGACAGACGCTTCATCTGCCAGGAAGCAGACTGCGTTTGATTTCACAGACGTCCCTGGAAACCCAAGACTGAGTGTTAAGGGCGCGTGGATGAGGGTTAAAATCCGATCTGGTAGGAATCCAGGTTTAGTAAAACAGGAAAAAAGAATCTGTCGCTAAGCCATGGCTATGGAGCTGTTCCCAAGGAGTGAGGTGTTGAGAATAGCCAGAGGCCACCTCTGGCTCCTATTTAGGATGTCCCAGGGCATCAAAGGAAGGTCCTCTGGCCTGGGGAAGGGGCTGTATTTTTTCTAGATAGCAAAGTGGAGATTGCGGGCAAGAAGTGCTTATGATAAGGTTGATAAGGTGATGGGAGGCTGAGAGCTACTTTGTTCTGTACCCTAAAGGAGTCCTAAGACTATTTGCTGTATGGGTACTTAATTGGTGTGAGCTCTCAGGAAGAAAACAATTGTTAAAATAACCCATCTCAGGGAGGTAGAATTTTTCTCCCTGCAAACTTTACTGCTTTTGCCCCTCTGCCAACTTAACAGAATACAAACTGTGCTTGGGTTTTCAACCTCCATTACCACAGCCTGTGTTTGTGTGTGTGCACGTGTGTTTTCTTTAAGTACTTATTTATTTCTTCAGATCTCCGTTGTGTTCTGAGGGATCTTTCTTTGAGGCTAGCTCCCTGGTATGTGGGATTTTAGTTCCCCAACCAGGGATCAAACTCATGTCCCCTGCACTGTGGGGTGGATTCTTAACCACAGGACCGCCAGGGAAGTCCCAGCTTGTGTTCCTAAAATTCCCTGTTATACTCACACGTGGAATCTAAAAAATACAACAAACTGGTAAATATTACCAAAAGAAGAAGCAGACTCACAGATCTAGAGAAGAAACTAGTGTTCACCAGTGGGAGGCAGAAAAGGGAGGAGCAATATAGCGGTGGGAGACTGGTCGGTACTAACTCCTGGGGAAAGTATAAGCTCAAGGATGTATTGCACAACATGGGGAATATAGCCAATATTTGGAAATAACTATAAATAACTATAAATGGAAAGTAACCTTCAAAAATCTGTATAAAATATTTTAATAAAGATCAAATACTCTCCCTGCAAAAAAAAATCCCTTTTATGAAAGTGATGACACTCCAGATTCCTTGCAGGGAGCAGCATCTCTCTAAGAAATGCTTACAGGTTTATTTGACAACATAAAGTCCTGGGAAGTTGAACTCTGCACCCAGTCTACTAGCAGAATGTCTAGGCTTCTCTCCAGCCACGTCCCGGGGGGCCAGGTCAGAGACTGTTCACGTGGGGGACACATGCCTGGCATCCCTGGTCCACAGGGTGGGGGCCCTGAATACTACCTTTGAGGAGCAGAGTCGGGGAGGCAGCTACCCTCACAGGAGCACTCCCCCCTGACTGTGGCCCCTGTACCCTCATGGCTCTCTGTGGGCACACTCAGCCACCTATTCGTGCGTGGACTCAGATGATACAACACCAGGAAAAACTCCAGAAGCCCACTTCCCCCTTTCCAACGCCTAGATAAAATACATCTGGAATAAAAACCTTCCAATAATCATTTATTGTTTCCATACAAAGGAAGCCTCTTTTCTAATGGGGCGGCAGGACATGGGGGCCTCCCGTCCTGCAGCCCCCTGCCCCGCAGTGGTGCCGGAGTCACAACCTAACCCTTCCTGACCTGTAGCCAAGACTGTAGTTCAAGCAAAAGGCCTGGCAGAGGCAGGCGTGGTGCTGCATGTGTGTGCAAATACTCTATGACTCCTTGAATCAGCAAAGCCTTAGTGCTTAAGGGAAGGCAGCAGAAGAGGTCTGACACAGAAGGAAAACACAGCCGTGCCTTCAATTCCCCAGCGGCAGGAATGTGTGCGTCTAGAGCTGACTGCTTCGCTGGCTTCCCTGCCGCTGCTTCCTCTTGCGGAGGTGCCGCTGGAGCTGCAGCTTGTTGGTGAAGTACATCCGTCTCCAGCCCATGTCCTGGGCCAAGGCTCGCATGTCGGGGGTGATGCGGTCACAGGAGATACGGACGATCTGCTCCCACAGTTCGTCTGACATGCACAACTGTGGGTGGAAGAAGTCAGAGGGTGGTGACATCGCACACGGGTTAAGGGAAAGTCATTCACTCACTCACTCAACATTGCGGTCCAACTCCTGCCGTCCATGAGACCTGGGAGGAAATACCGCGGATGCATGGAGAGGTGCCAGCCATGATTCCAGTTCCTGAAATTTCCTCTGTGGGGAGAGAGACAAGCACCCAAGTATCTAAAGGACTGAGCGACACTTGATTAAGGGAGTAAACCGAGTCCTGATCTCATTTGAGATGCGAAATGCCAGCTAGTTATAAATAGTGCCCATGCAACATAACATAGTTTATGCAGATAGCCTGGTAGGGTGAATTTCTGATTAGCCACATAGCAGAGGCTGACAATGTGTGGTTGACCCATCTTCACCCAGGGCTGCAGGAGCATTGCTAACTGCTGTTCAGGTGCCTTCACGTTAAACCCTGGCTTAAGTCGCCTCTGGCTTCCCAGGTGGCTCAGCAGTCAAGAATCGGCCTGCCACATAGGAGACGTGGGTTCGGGAAGATCCCTGGTGTAGGAAATGGCAACCCACTTCAGTGTGCTTGCCTGGGAAATCCCATGGATGGAGAAGCCTGGAGGGTTACAGTCCATAGGGTCATAAAAGAGGTACACACGACTTAGTGACTGAACACCAACAGATAGGCCACCTCTCCCCCGGGGTTGTTCAGCGGACACCTTAGCTCACTGTGGGCCGCTCAGTAGTGAACCACGTTGAAACAAGCAGCCCTCAGAGACTGCCAACTGGCACACCTACAATTTACACACTCCTGGGCCCAAGGTCCTGTCCACAAGTTTCTCTCCAAGTCCTTTGCTTGCTTGACATCACACATGCAGCAGAGTGGCCTACAAGATTCAGTCTGCTCCCTGAGCCTGTAGGCACAGGGCAAAGAGAGCTGTTCTCTGGAATACCATTCCCAGGATGTCCTTCTGCTGTCTGGTCCTTTACCTGAGAGCCAGGAGGTTAAGGACAGATAAGACCCCTCTGGCCTAGTATCTTCACAAGACCATTTTGCCCTCCCTCAAGCTCAAAGCTACCACAGTTCAGCTTCCATTAACCGAAGATTTCCCATCAGGACTTCTCCAATTGCTACCATCATTTATGACAATGCTATTCATCAGTCTCCTGCTACTAAACATTCTTACCATGGGGATTTCCTGACCCCTTGCTGCCATGCCCCCAAATCCTTCTTAAAGCTTCCGTTACATTTATTATCTCTGACCCTAGCAATGGCCATGGTTTGTTTTTTGGTGTGAGTATGCAAGACCAGGAGCACTGAAAGGTGCTTGGATTTTTGACGTTGCACAGTGATAACTCCAGCAACTCAAACTATGCTCGAAGGAGGGTCCCACGTGGGCCCCAGGACACTTCCCGGCTCCACTCTTCCTGTGCCAACTGGGCACTCGGGAGTTCATCGCCAACCTGATTCCCCCTTTCATGGGTTCCATCCAGTGATCATCACATGTGAAAATCCAGCAATGGAAAGAATAGCAGGAGTTCCCTAGTCATCCAATGCTTAAGAATCTGTTTTCCAATGCCAGGGTCTTGGGTTTGATACCTGGTTGGGGACCTAAGATCCCACATGCCAAAGGGCAACTGAACCTGTGCACCATGACTACTGACCTGTACGTGCTCCTCAGTCTGACCGCTAAGCTCTTCTCACATTTAAACATCCAAACAACAGTGGCAGCACAACATACTCCACCTAGTCCTCCCACAGGTGAAAATGTGTCTATTCTTGGCCTTCATCGCCACTCCACTCCTGCCAAAGCCCAACAGTCATTGCAGACGTCTGGATGAGGCTTGTTCCTTCCAGTTAATCCCAGTTAATCTTTGTGTCCTAGAATTATAAAGTCAATGGGTATCGACTTGCCCTACTTAAAATGCTAGACGAAAGGGCAAGAGGAGATACTGGCTTATGTACAAATGCATATATCACTGGGTGAGGAAGAAAATACAGGGAGCTACTACAGTCCTGGATTCTGAATCTGGTCACCAGTAGGAGCTGTGTTTGTGGTTTTCTCATTCTACTGCCATCTTCCTTTTGTCCTCAGCCAGCACCTGAACTGGTCTAGATTCCATCCCTACTGATGTGATCCAAACCTTCTCCAATTCCTGCCAGGTGTGAGCACTTCTTGATCTTATAGGTAGAAGATATCTTAGTTTTCTTAATTGGGTTTTGCCATTGAATGTGCCAGTATTAGAAGCCATTTGCCAGAGGAAATCCCTGGTGGTCCAGTGGTTAGGACTCTGTACTTCCACCGCAGGGGCCACTGGTTTGATCCCTGGTAGAGGAACTAAGATCCTCGAAAACCATGTGGTGCAGCCCAATTTAAAGAAAAAAAAAAAAAAACAGAAACAAAAAAACTCAGCTCACTTGCATAGATGATCTGAGTCCTAGAAATACTTCTCTGTAATTCTCTTGTGAACCAGCAAGTCCATTTTTCTCTGGTAAATAGGATTAATCAACTGAGGTGATATAGTAATGCTCATTTGGGTAGTTTTTTCTTTTCTTTTCTTTTTTTTTTTTGCCTGTTTGTCCAGTGGCATTAGGAGCCCCAGATAGACTGGGAACACTTTTCATTTCTATTTTGGTGGAATCATTCTTGTTCTTTACGTGAATGTATTGATTCTTGGACCATCAACATTTCTAGCCTAGTCGCAGCCAAAGCTGTGAAGAAGAAAGCAACATTTTTTTCCACATTGGTGATTAGGCATGACTACAAGAAAGGATGCTCCCACGTCCATCCTTCGGTTGTAGCTACAGAAGAAAGAGGGCCACATTCCCCTCAGTGACTGGGAGCACGTATTACATGCTGTCAGACTGTGCGCCAACCTTCCAAAGTGTTGTCCATTAGCTGATGAGATGAGGAAGTGAGCGCCTCCAAAAAGCCATTCCCGCAGTCCCTGAAAACAACTATTTCTAGATAGTGGAGTATTAGGCTAACAGTGGGAAATTTTGTACTCTTTATCATATGTATTTATGTCTATTTGTTTAATAAGTGAATTTATTTATTTCAGAAAAAATAATCTGAAGCAATCTTGTGTGGGCTACCATGATGGAAAAATAAGGCATTCGGTCAATTTATATGCGATGGTGCTGAAGGAGCCTGGTGTGCCAGGAAAGCAGACCCAGACCAAGAATAGGAACCTCACCCAGGGAAGACATGTCGCTGCTTCCTCCATGGTGGAGAGGATCCAATGTAACTGACCCGGCGGTGGTGTTTAGTCTTCAGGTCACGTCCAACTCTTATGTGACCCTATGGGTTACAGCCCACCAGCCTCCTCTGTCCATGGGTTTCCCAGGCAAGAATGCTGGAGTGGTTGTCATTTCCTTCTCCAAGGGATCTTCCGGCCCCAGGGATTGAACCCGCATTCCTTGCTTCTCTTGCATTGGCAGGCAGATTCTTTACCACTGGCGCCACCTGGAAGCCTGTGTAACTGACCGAGCACTTTGTTAATGACTGGAGGCCCCCTAGAGCACCTTCCTGGGGGCTCAGCGTTGCCCCTCCTCTGACAGTGGACAGATTAATCTTGAAAAGAGTAGACTCATGTGGTTGAGTCTATGTACAACTTCCATCCTTGCCACCTGGGCACTTGGTTTATGAACTCACTGGGAGAAAGGAGCTAACTGACATCCATAGAACAGACCAGCTCATCCATCTCATTACTGAAGATGCCCTCAGCACTGAATGCTCTTTGGTAAACAGTCACATGGGACACAAATATCCTGATTCTTTGGATTATTCTGAAAGGTTGATCCAAATACCTCTTTCCCCAAATTCCACATTAATCTCTAAATCTTGGTCAAGAACATCTAGGCAAAACATCAGGCTTTGCCCCACAGGAATCCAAGAGCTGTTTTTCAGCAGCAGAATAGTTATCTGCAGAAGCATCCATGCCTTTACTCCAAAAACCTCAGAGATATGAGCTGTAATTTTCCTGATGACGCAAGGATCAAGATAGGCCATAGCCATGCAGGCCACAGACACTCTAAGCACCAATCTGCTGGATCGCAAGGAGCAAGTGATTCATCTGCTCACCCTGCATTCTGGACCAGCTGCTGGGCCCCACTTAAAACTGGCAGCTTTATGGACTACTTGGTAAATGAATCAGAGAAGTAAACTCAAATGTGTTATATGTTACCTTGAAAATGAAAAAGATCCACAAAGAACTGTGTTGCTTTCTTAGGATGCATCAATTCAGTCATTTCCTATTCTTTGTGACCCTATGGACTGTAGCCCACTAGGCTCCTCTGTCCATGGAATTCTCCACACAAGAATCAACTGGGGTGAGTTGCCATTCCCTTCTCCAGTGGATCTTCCCAACCCAGGGATAGAACCCAGGTCTCCTTCACTGCAGGCAGATTCTTTACCATCTGAACCATAGGGAAGGCCGTTTTGAATAGCAAGTTACAATAAGGCAATGGATTCTAGATAACACATGGAAATGGCAGGTTTCTCAATTTTTGAGTTCATCTCCAACTCTTTTACACATACATATCTTACACCAAGACATCTAAGGTATCTGCTACCCTTGCTCAGCACCATGACGCCAGTGTGGACTAGCATGTAAGAAGATGATGAAATCAACATTTCTGTGATGTAAGTATGACTCACAGCTGGAGAACCAACATAGTACTAAGCCAAAATGATGAAAGTGCGCTGCTGTCCCCACCAGGTGAAAGGAAATCTACTGTGGTGCTCTTTCTGGAAAATCCAGGAAGATATAAGGAGGGTGTGTGACAGGTAGTGGCAAGGTAGGAGGTGAGAAATTATCAGACTGCAGATATATCTTGAAGGTGGGGCTCATGTGACTGGCTAATGAATTAAATGAGAAGCAAGAGAAAAAGGAAGGATTAAAGGTGAGCTCTTTGACTTGAAGAGCTATGTAAATAATGTTCAGTTACAAGACAGTGATGTCTTTAATAACCTGAGTCCCTGAGGGACTTTGTGGAGCAGGGCCTCCTGTCAGTCTCCAGTGGGTATGAATCATGAGAGAAATAAACATGTATTATTGTCTCAAGCCACTGGAGCATTAGGGTGGTTTGTGGCCCCAAGTCACAATCTCTAACCTGGGCTATCCTAATATGGTGAGTAGGAAAAATTTTTGAATTTTTCTAGTATTGGACATTAACTGCAATTTAAGGATGACTACAAACTTTGACTCCTTCACAAGATAATGATGGGGGTTCTTCTTATAGTGAAACTCATTCAGAATGATCACCTTTGTGGAATCTCATCAATGAAATGAGAAACTGGTATAGACTCAAGCCATCTTCTGATGTTATCCATTCTGTTGGTACAAATGCCTGGAAAATCCCATGGACAGCGGAGCCTGGCAGGCTATAGTCCATGGGGGTCACAAGAGTTAGACACAACTTAGCAACTAAAACCACCCACCAGTACAAATTCCATGGTTGCAAACTTGGTTCAGCAGAAATGCTGTTGTTGCTTAGTCACTCAGTCATGTCAACTCTTTGCCACCCTATGGACTGTAGCCCACCAGGCTCTTCTGTCCATGGGATTTTCCGGGCAAGAATACTGGAGTGGGTTACCATTTCCTTCTCCAGAGGATATTCCCCACCCAGGGAATGAACCCAAGGATCTCCTGAGGCTCCTGCATTGCAGGCATTTTCTTTACCACTGAGCCACTGGGGAAGCCCTGTCACTAGAAATGACTCAGAGGTAAATATTCTAAAGATGTATTAAAAAGGAATCTGAGCTATCACAAGTATATAGTAACAGAGCAGGAAGGACAGGGCTTCCCTGGTAGCTCAGATAGTAAAGAATCCTCCTGCAATGCAGGAGACCCAGGTTTGATCCCTGGGCTGGGAAGATCCTTTGGAAAAGGAAATGGCAACCCACTCCAGTATCCTTGTCTGGGAAACCCCATGGACAGAGGAGCCTGGTGGGCTACAGTCCCCTGAGTCTCAAAGGGTCGGACACAACTGAGCAACTAAGCACAACACACACAGCAGTAAGGACAGTGAAGACTGGCAAGGTCTGAGGGGTGAGGACCTTTTCTGCCTTACTGCTCATGGATGCTCCCATGTGACCCGAGGAAAATTCTTTCAAGGCCATGGCCTGTCATTGTGGGACCTACCTGCTGCAGCTCTTGTCCAACTGAGTGAAAAAACACATTCACATACTTAACTCCATCTTATGAGAGACAGAACATTTCCCTTAAGTTCTTCAGGCACCGAGGTAGACAAGCTAACCAGCAAACACAGTTGATTCGGGCACTGGCCCTGACACTTAATCACTGAGTCCTCCTGGACATTCTACTTATTGCCCCAAGCCTGTCTCCACATCCGATCTTGCATTTGGTCATCTAAGGAGCAGAATAAAGCGATTTAAGCACACCGGCCACCAAGCAGGGCTGCCTGGGACAGCATCTGACTCCACTGCTCATTACTTGTGTGCTTTATCTGAATCTCTATTTCCTCCTTGATAATCAGGACTGGGTGGTCTCTACCCATCCATCCCACAGCTCTGTCTGAGGATTTCACTGGATTATATACATCTGATGCTTAGCACATAGTAAGTATTCAATAAGTGGTACTTATTGTGACTACATGGAAATGATGTTAAACTTTTAGTGCTGTGAAAGTTACTAGGGGTAACACAGGTAAAGCACATGGAAAGATGTAATTGATGGGCAGGAGAGGGAGATGGAACAGATGCTACCTCACCCATTTCTAAGAAGATACCAGAAATAAAGGTCCCACGGGCACCTAGCAACTGGGAGGCCAGTTCAGTCACCATGGTTGGGAGTCTGGGGAGGTCTCCCAGCACCAGGCTTGAGACCTCCCCTACCACGTGACAGCTGCCTGAAGGTGAACTGACGGTGCACCTGACTTATGTCCCCCACCATGGACCCACCTGGTGTGTGGACCCACCTGGTCACACCAGCTGACACTACCCACCCCACCCATAACTTCAGGAGGCCAAGCAGTCCACTCTCACCACCCCTGGCCTGGCCTTGGTGGGGTCCTGCTTTGCTCCCATGCATTCTTCTTTCCTTCTGGAAAAGGGGAAAAGCATGTAAGCATTATCTCTGTTCATGATACTAATATTACACACACTTTGGAGCAGAAAGCAGGCTATAGTCTTTACTTTCATACTTCATGCTGGTCTCGATGTATTCCAATAAAGGAAAAGAGTGAATTACAAATATAAATGAATAGAATAATAGGGCATCATCATGTAAGACCCTTTCTGCATAAATATTAAAGGCAAAAACTGTTATATTCACATCATGAATGTTACTATTAAACAGCAATACTGAATCTTATGATACTGACAAGCCTCCAGACATTTTGATGTTAGGCAGGTCATTCATTGTTTTATCCCACCTTCAGCAGTCCTTCAAGGTCCAGTTTCTCTACTCGGATTACAACATATTCTAAATATAAACAATAAAGGAAAGCTCTTAGAAGATTTCTTAGTATTAAAAGAAAAACAGATCTGAACCTCCTTTTAAAGATATGAACTCTAGATGATTATTTCTTTCCAAGCACAATACATTTCAGGGTGTCAGTGTATCTTATATAACAGAGATTATGGGAGAAAATGATGAGGTTTGGGGGGAAAGGAAGGAATTCTTAGAGCTGAAATTTCCACCACTGTAACTTCATTTATGGCTCATTATATTTCAAAAGGAAAATATTTAGTTTTGTTTTGCATTATAAGTTGGTCCACAAAATACCCCCAGCCAGGACTCCCAAATCCTGGGGCTCTTTTGCTTGATACATGTCAGGGTGCAAAACACAAAATACCCATCTTGACTGTGATTCCAGCCACTTGGATCCAAAACATAGCTGATCATGGATTTAGCTCCCCCTGGTGGTGGTGTATGAACTTAACATACATAAACTATGCAGAAGTTGTAAGGAATTCTTCAGTTCTGTCCAGTTCAGTTCAATCGCTCAGTCGTGTCCGATTCTTTGCGACCCCATGGACTACAGCATGCCAGGCCTCCATGTCCATCACCAGCTCCCAGAATTTACTCAAACTCATGTCAATTGAGTCGGTGATGCCATCCAACCATCTCATCCTCTGTCATCCCCTTCTCCGTTCACCTTCAATCTTTCTCAGCATCAGGGTCTTTTCCAATGAGTCAGCTCTTCACATCAGGGATCCTAGGGCTAATCTCTTAATAGCTAAAATCTTTCCTTTTACAATGTGAAAGTTAAGGCTGAGAGAGGATAAGGGTGTGACTGCCCAGGGTTCATGGTGGGGAGTCACTGAGTGAAGAACAGAACCCAGCTCTCTGGCCTCGAGCTGATTTAAACACCCACTCTGTACACAGTGAAGATGTCAAAACAACCCCGTCACCCTCACCCCAGGCTTCCAGCCTTTCAGAGTCTCATATTTTATCTGTAGAGTTTTAATAGCAAGTGGTCAGATTCTTTTCCCGGATGCTTAGAATCGGGTTGGAAATAAATGGACTTGCTGGGTCCACCAAGAGCTACCCAACCCGAAGCTCAGAGCCTGGCCTGGCTGTAGCCACTGGCTCCCCAGGTGGCTCGCCTACTTGGCCAGACCTGGGACTCACAGTCATAGAGAATTTGGGACCATGAGGAAAAATCTGCTCTCCATAGGCCAAAATGTGACAGAGGAGGGACTTTCTTCCTCAGTGGGTTTCACAGGGGCCTGTTCCTGAGTTCTGGACAAGACAAATATGTCCATTTGCTGGTCACGATCATATCCACCCCCTCCCATCTGGACCTCAGCAGCCCCCAGGAACGTCCCACATGGCAGCCTCACCTCAGTGAGCCCACCACACCCCAGGGCTGGCCCTCGGTGTGGCGTTCTGGTGTCCCATGACACAGGATCCACCTTTCAAGGATGTGTTCATCTGAGCCAAGTTCCAGTAAAGAGGAGGGGCTTCCCTGGTGGCTCAGATGGTTAAGAATCCACCTGCCAATGGAGGAGATGAAGTCATATCTGACTCTGTGACCCTATGGACTGTAGCCCCTCCAGATTCCCCTGTTCATGGTATTTCCTAGACAAGAATACTGCGGTGGGTTGTCATTTCTTCCTCCAGGGGATCTTCCCTATCCAGGGATCAAATTCACATCCCTTGCATCTTCTGCATTGGAGGGCTGATTCTTTACACTGTGTCACCTGGACACACCCTTACTGTTCCCATTTTCTCAGGGATTATAAAATCTCATTTGGATGAATGATGCTGGTTTGCTGAGTGTGAACTGACATGTAAGTCCCTTTTTTTCCCAAACAGGGAAGGAAAGAGATTGAATAAGAATAGAGACAAGAGGACTTCCCATGTGGTCTGGTGGCTGGTGACTGAGAATCTGCACTTCCACTTTGTGCGTGCTAAGTTGCTTCAGTCGTGTCCTTAGCAGAGTCTGCGACCCTAAGGACTGTAGCACACCAGGCTTCTCTGTCAATGAGATTCTCCAGGCAAGAATACTGGAGTGGGTTGCCATTTCCCACTTCAGGGGATCTTACCAACCCAGGGATCAAGGCATAAATTCAATCCATGGTTGGGGAAGTTCCATATACTATGCAGTGTTGGAGGTAAAAAAATTTTTTAATAAGAATGTAGTCAAGAGTTTTTGTTTTATGAAGGATGAGACCAATTTGAGAAAAATCAATATACTGAGAAGAAAAAACAATTAAAGATTTGGAAATAAGAACTAAATGTAACATAGTATCCCAGACTGGATTGTTTAACACTGAAAGGAGGTTGGTGGAAAAAGTGATGAAATACAAATCAAGTATGTGGTTTCGTTAATAGTATTGTAGCAACATTAACTGCTGAGTTATGATAAATGCCCCAGGTTAGGGAAAGCTGGGTGAAGGGCATATGCAAACCTTTTGCATTATCTTTACAACACTTTTATAAATCTAACATTTTTATAAATAAAAAGCAAAAATACATGTAACAACCTACTGGCTCAAATGGTAAAGCATCTGCCTACAATGCGGGAGACCCGGGTTCAATCCCTGGGTTGGGAAGATCTCTTGGAGAAGGAAATGGCAACCCACTCCAGTATTCTTGCCTGGAAAATCCTATGGACAGAGGAGCCTGGTAGGCTACAGTCCATGGGGCTGCAAAGAGTCGGACACGACTGAGCAACTTCACTTTTCACTTTCACATGTAACAACAAGTACACAGAGGAAAAAGGGCTTCCCTGGTGGCTCAGTAGTCAAGAATCTGCCTGCCGATGCAGGAGACACGGGTTCCATCCCTGATTTGGGAAGATCCTACATGCCGCAGAGCAACTCAGCCCATGGGCCACAACTATTGAGCCTGTGCCCTAGAGTCTGGGAACCACAACTACTGAGACCACACTCCACAACTACCGGAGCCTGTGCACCCTAGACCCCTCACTCTGCAATAAGGGAAGCCCTCCCAGCTCAACTAGAGAGCAGCCCCCGCTCACTACTGCTAGAGAAAAAAGTCCGAGTGCAGCAATGAAGACCCAGCACAGTCAAAAGAAATAAATAAAATTATTTTTTTTTTTAAAAAGGAAAAAGCAGATAAGTGACAACCTGAAATCCCTCCGGCTAGATTTTGGCACCAGGTGGCAGGTGGCACTGACCTGGAACAGGAAGGAGACCACCCTGGGACCACAGGAAAGGGTGGGACAGGGATATGAATAATTTGCCAGTAAATCTGCCCCCAATTCAGGATGACGAGCTCCTCAGGGTCAAGGACTGACGGATGCATGTGGCTACCTGCAATGTATAGGAGGGTTTTTCCTATATCGTCAGTGCTCAGTAAACGTTCATTGATAACAAATCAATTCCATGACTTAAAAAAAAATGCCCCAAAAAGTTTGAAATAGAAGACTTCTTAATAACATAATGCAGTAACTGATGGGATAAAACAAAAATGAAAGTAGCTTATAAATGAAGGGGAAAATAGGCAAATGACCACAGTATTCAGATTGACGACAGAAATGAAAGGTTACTATTATACAGAAAGAAAAAAAAGCAGCAGCCTTGGATCATGTTCCATCTTGAAATAATTCTGCTCCGCAAGGATTCTGAGGGCTGAAATCAGCAACCTAGAAAAGCCTTACTTTAGAGCTCTGGGTAAATTATGGAGGCTATTATCAAGATTGAGCTAAAATAATGGCAGGACATTGAGAGGGAGAGGACTAGCAAGTGGAAATGAGCAAAACCAGGAGGAAAGACAGCTGCTCCACGTAAGGAATCGATTCCACGAGCCACTGCAGCTGCTGTTATTTTCTGTCCACTGACTCTCAGGACAGACCCAGGCCCCAGCAGAAGCTTTTCATACATTCCCACTCCTATATTTTATTCACTTAAAACTCTCCTTCAGTGGTGATCACCTTGTGCTATATAGAAATAGCAAATCACTATGCTATGCACCTGGAACTAACAGAGTGTTGTAGATCAATTACATATCAGTTAAAAAAACAAATAGCAAACAAACAAGAATCCTCCTTCCTTTAAAATATGAATAATCAGCTTCCTAGCAGCAACAAATACAAAAATCTTAACTTTAATACCTTTTTTTAAGTGGAAAAAAATATACAGTATGATGATTATTCATAATACTTGTTTCTGGTCCTCCATTTTACTGTGGGGGGGAAATCAAGTATATATGTTTTTGTACTAAGAAGGAGTATATTAAGTAATACAGACTGTATAATTTAACATTAATATATAAAAATGAAGAAATTTTATTGTATGACTATGGGAAAAAATGTTGATTTTTTACATAATAAGATTATGATTTGAATCATCTTGGGAGATACTGCATACTCTCTTGTGAATGGACATTGCCCTGGTACATTACAGCTAAATACTGAGCTAGGGTTCTTCAGTTGCAAACAACAGACTCCAACTCTGATTAATTTAAGCCCATGATGATGACGATGAAAGTCGCTCAGTTGTATCTGACTTTTTTCGACCCCATGGACTATATAGTCCATGGAATTTGAATCTGATTTTTTTCGACCCCATGGACTATATATAGTCCATGGAATTCTCCAGGCCAGAATACTGGAGTGGGTAGCCTTTCCCTTCTCCAGGGGATCTTCCCAACCCAGGGATCGAACCCAGATCTCCCACATTGCAGGTGGATTCTTTACCAGCTGAGCCACAAGGGAAGTCCAGGAGTACTGGAGTGGGTAGCCTATCCCTTCTCCGGAGGATCTTCCCGACCCAGGAATCGAACCAGGGTCTGCTGCATTGCAAGTGGATTCTTTACCAGCTGAGCTATGAGGAAAGTCCAACTTAAGCCCCAAAGCATACTAAATTGTTTCAGTCTGACCCTTTGCGGCCCCATGTACTGTTGTCTTCCAGGCTCCTCTGTCCATGGGATTCTCCAGGCAAGAATACTGGAGGTAGGTTTCCATGCCTTCCTCCAGGGGATCTTCCCAACCCAGGAACTGAACCTATGTCTCCTGCGGCTCCTGCACTGCAGGCAGATTCTTTACCACTGAGCCACCAGGGAAGCCCCATAATGGAAGGATAGTATGTGTGTGTTTAGTACACAGCAGCACTCTAGAATGAATGGCCGAAAGGGCAGGAACCAGGATCTAGGGAGAGGAACTAATAATAGTTGCATCAAGGTCCTAATGTTGGTTGAAATCACCACTGTGTTTTCCATTCCTGTGTCTTTCTACTGAGGATCCAGAGTTAGTAAGAGAGCTTTGACAAGCTTGGGGCATGGGGAAAAAAACAGGGCACTACAATGAACAGTACCTGAGAATCACCCATAGTGGAGGACAGGTAATTCAGAAAAGGGCTCTTACTGGAAGAAATGGAAGTGGATGGGGAGTAATGACTACTTGCCTTCTTCTCTTACACACCATGCCTCTGCCCAGTTCCTGTCTAGACTTGGAATGCCCCTCTGACCTGGAATGTCCCTAGTGGCCAGACCACATGACAAACTCCTATTTCCCCCTCAAAACCCAGATAAAATAACCCATTTCTGTGAAACCAGGCAGAGGAAATCACTTTGTACTCTTGGCGCCTTTTCATATTTCCCTTGTTGAATTGCTAAGACTACATTGTAATGATTTGTACTTGTATGGCTCTCTATTAGACTGTAGGTTTCTCAAGTGCAAGAATAATGTCTTTTCAACTCTGTTGCTTCTGTCCCTAGGACAGTATCTGTCATAAATAAGAATTCAACAAATGCTAAATGCTTACTGAAATAAACATAAATAACAAACCACTTCTATATTTAACAATAAGAAAACCTGAAACAAAATTAAACAATTTTGAGGAAGCACAAGGACAATTCTACAGAGACACAAAATAATTTGTTACCTTTGCAAATCTGCGTGATGTTTGAGAAAGCCTGGCAATGTCTTCAAGATCCAGATAAGAAATGATATTCAGCAGCAAACTGTCTGAGAGTCGTTCAAGGAAGTCAAATTTACCTTCACATAAATTGAAGACATAGTCTAATATTCTTGAACCAAATATCAAGGCAATTTGAACTGCAATTCAAAAAAAGCCAACAAAACAGCATGTCTATCATGTGCAGTCACATAAAAACTATGATCACTATCAGTAAGACAAGCTTTGGGGCATTTTGCCCCTGAGAGTGACGTTAGATTTGATGATTCATTCCTACTTTCACCAAGCTGTCTCTGGAACCAGTGGTATGTATTTATGAGGTATTTGTTTCCAACAGCTGCCTTTGACCTGAGATCAAAATCTTTTAGGTATACTCATTGTTGAACACAGTGACGGACTGAGCCAAATTCCAGTCCAGACAACTGACTTAACTAGTCTTCATGTCATCACCATCTTCATCCTCCCAATGGCCGAGACTAGGCAGAATGCTGGTCCATGTCATTTTTTTCTACCCCTCTGCCCCCAGATTGGTGTGAAACACTTTAATAGCCCTTAATTTTGATCGTTTGATATTCTGTTCTTGTTATACATTGTTTCTCTACCAAACTTCCTTCTTCACCTTCTTTCATTCCAGTGAAATTGTGAATTATGAGTGGTTAAATCCAAGCGGTGATTTTTTTTTCTTCCTTTTGCTTATCTGTATTTTGCAATCTATTTTTTTTATCATAAACTCTGCATTACCAATGTACTTTTTTTCGTAATCTAGAATGAATGGATGGCAGGAAGAAAGAAGGGAAGAAGGCTACCGACCTTTTATGAAAAAGAAAAATGGGGTTATAACAGAGGATTTTATGCATGTGGATCACAGCAGTTCCAGCACTGGGGACTTTGTTTCTTGAAGCTCATTTTTCACTTCTGCCTCCAAAAGCACCACTATGTCTGGCCTTTCTAGAGAACTTCTCTCTGAACAGACAGAATGGATTCTCTACAGGGGACTAAGTGTCCAAGATTTGGGGGCACTTCCTTCCCAACATGGAACATTCCTTCCAGGGCAAGTGGGAGGAAGCAGTCAAGAATACTAGGCTACTTGCATAAGCAGGCAGACGGTGATCCTAGAAGTTGATGGCTCTCCAATTTCAAAATGGATATAAGGTGAGGGCTATGTTTATGTAAAAGCTCTGATTGCGCTAACCTGGAAGAGCCAGCCATGTAAGATTTCTCTCCCAAACTGGTCAGTCCAGCTTTTTAGAGGCATTAAGGGTTTTAGTCACTTCTGAATCACAAGTGCTTCTAATTCAAAGCCCTTCTAAAGTCCAAGGTTTTTCTTGAGAGGAAAACAACCCCTCAAAAACTCATCCTCACTGGGTACTATTTATGAAGAACCCCTGGCCCACCAGCAGAATAAGAAGGAAAAAGAGGCACTTATTGGAAAAACAAAACTTTTAGCATAATAAATTTCTTTAAAATAATTGGAGATATTTGAACATTTTAAAATGCCAGGAAAGCATGCTCAAAGTACATGTTCAGATGTACTTTAGAAAATCTCTACCAGGACTTCCCTGACTGTCCAGTGGTTAGGAATCCTCCCTCCAATGCAGGGTCTGGAGGTTCAATCCCTGGTCAGGGAACTAAGATCCCACCCACGTGCTGTGGGGCACCGAGGCCCGCAAGCCTCAACTACAGAGAAGACAGCACACCGCAACGAAGATCCTGTGTGCCTCCACTAAGACCCAACGCAGTCAAAATAATAAGTAAGCACTTTTTTTTTTTTAAATTATTGTTTTAGCCATACATTGTTATGATATCACCATGGGTTTACATATGCTTCCCCTCAGGAACCCCCCTCCTTCCTCCCTCCAAAATCCCTACCAATAAGGTCTTTTAAGTTAAAGTTATAAAAGCTGTAAGATACAAAGTTATGAAAGTTAAAAGTCAAGATAAAGTTATAAAAGGACATATAGCCCCTAAGTATGTAACGGCATAGTTTCAAAGTACACAGGTATGGGGGTACTTAGAAAAAAAATTTTGCATGTTTGTGTTTTTTATCTTTTTATAGCCAATAGGTCACCGACCTTAACGACTTTAGGCTATACTACAAATCCACAGTCATTAAGACAGTATGGTACTGGCACAAAGTCAGAAATATAGATCAATGGAACAAAATAGAAAGCCCAGAGATAAATCCATGCATCTATGGACACCTTATCTTTGACAAAGGAGGCATGAATATACAATGGAGAAAAGACAACCTCTTTAACAAGTGGTGCTGGGAAAACTGGACAGCCACTTGTAAAAGAATGAAACTAGAACACTTTCTAACACCATACACAAAAATAAACTCAAAATGGATCAAAGATCTAATCATAAGACCAGAAACTATAAAACTCCTAGAGGATAACATAGGCAAAACACTCTCTGACATAAACCAAAGCGGGATCCTCTATGACCCACCTCCCAGAATATTGGAAATAAAAGCACGAATAAACAAATGGGACCTAATTAAAATTAAAAGCTTCTGCACAACAAAGGAAACTATAAGCAAGGTGAAAAGACAGCCTTCAGAATGGGAGAATATAATAGCCAATGAAGCAACGGACAAACAATTAATCTCAAAAATATACAAGCAACTCCTGCAGCTCCATT
>ML660197.1:13144624-13215920 GCA_007570785.1 Antilocapra americana
GGGAGGGAATCGGGAGGGAGGAGGGAGGGGGGTTCTGGAGGGGGAGCATATGTAAACTCATGGCGATTTCATGTCATTGCATGGAAAAACCAATAAAAAAAATAAGTAAATAAATAAAATAAAATAAAAGGAAAACGGGGTTAGAACAAACCCCATTTTGAAGAGTAAAGTCCCTGCCTTCATGTTGGATTGTGTGACAGCCAGCCTTCCGGAGAGACCCTGCGTCTCTCTTCCTGGACTCACACCCCTGTGTGTTCCCAGTCCATACTGAATGAGGGCTGGCCTAGGAAACCAAGAGGAATTGCAAAAATATCCCAAGGCTGGATCACTGAAAACATTGGGGCTTCTGTCTTGCTATCCTGATCACTCACCTTGGAGAAGTCAAGAGCCAAGACCTGACACTACTCCACAGCATCATGAAAGGTCTGTGGGGAAGGAAACTGAAAGAGCCGTGTGTGTGTGTGTGTGTGTGTGTGTGTGTGTGTGTGTGTGTGTGTGTCCTCATGTGAGCCATGGCAGAACTGGATCCTCCAGGGCCAACCAAGCTTTCTGATAACTGGGGTTCAGACAACATCATGCAAGATCCTGGAGTAGAATGGCTGAGCTATGCTGCTCCCAAATTCCTGACCCAACTCTCTAAGTTAATAAACATTTATTATTTTTTAGGGCTTCCCAGGTGGTGCAGTGGTAAAGAATCCAGTTGCCAATGCAAGAGGCACAAAAGGGGAGGGTTTGATCCCTGGGTGAGAAAGATCCCCTGGAGAAGGAAATGGTAACTCACTCCTGTATTCTTGCCTGGGAAATCCCATGGGCAGAGGAGCCTGGTGGGCTACCATCCATGGGTTCATAAAGAGTCGACACAACTGAGTGCAAACACACACACACACATTGTTTTAAGCCATTGGGTTTGGGGGTAATTTATTACACAACCACAGATAATAAAGATCTAGGTACCTGCAACTGTTGTGGAAACCTAGAATGTGGGAATGGCTTTGAAACCAGAAAGAAGTGGAAATTTGAATGAGCTTGAGGAGAGTATGCTGTGAAAGTGCTGCACTCAATATGCCAGCAAATTTGGAAAACTCAGCAGTGGCCACAGGACTGGAAAAGGTCACTTTTCATTCCAATCCCTAAGAAAGGCAATGCCAAAGAATGCTCAAACTACCACACAACTGTACTCATCTCACATGCTAGTAAAGTAAAGCTCAAAATTCTCCAAGCCAGGCTTCAGCAATATGTGAACTATGAAATTCCAGATGTTCAAGCTGGTTTTAGAAGGCAGAGGAACCAGAGATCAAATTGTCAATATCTGATAGATCATAGAAAAAGCAAGAGAGTTCCAGAAAAACATCTATTTCTGCTTTATTGACTATACCAAAGCCTTTGATTGTGTGGATCACAATAAACTGCAGAAAATTCTAAAAGTGATGGGAATACCAGACCACCTGACCTGTCTCTTGAAAAATCTGTATGCAGGTCAGGAAGCAACAGTTAGAACTGGACATGGAACAGCAGACTGGTTTCAAATAGGAAAAGGAGTAAGTCAAGGTTGTATATTGTCACCCTGCTTATTTAACTTATATGCAGAGTACATCATGTGAAGTGCTGGGCTGGATGAAGCACAAGCTGGAATCAAGATTGCTGGGAGAAATATCAATAACCTCAGATATGCAGATGACACTACCATAATGGCAGAAAGTGAAGAAGAACTAAAGAGTCTCTTGATGAAAGTGAAAGAGAAGAGTGAAAAACCTGGCTTAAAACTCAACATTCAGAAAACAAAGATCATGGCATTTGGTCTCATCACTTTATGGCAAATAGATGTGGAAACAGTGGCTGACTTTATTTCTGGGGGCTCCAAAATCACTGCAGATGGTGACTGCAGCTATGAAATTAAAAGATGCTTGCTCCTTGGAAGAAAAGCTGTGACCAACCTAGACAGTATATTAAAAAGCAGAGACATTACTTTGCCAACAAAGGTCTGACTAGTCAAAGCTATGGTTATTCCAGTAGTCATGTATGGATGTGAGAGTTGAACTATAAAGAAAGCTGAGTGCCGAAGAATTGATGCTTTTGAACTGTGGTGTTGGAGAGTCCCTTGGACAGCAAGGAGATCCAACCAGTCCATCCTAAAGGAGATCAGTAGTGAGCGTTCATTGGAAGGACTGATGTCGAAGCTGAAACTCCAATACTTTGACAATCTGATGTAAAGAGCTGACTCATTTGAAAAGACCCTGATGTTGAGAAAGATTGAGGGTGGGAGGAGAAGGGGACAACAGAGGATGAGATGGTTGGATGGCATCACCGACTCAACGGACGAGAATTTGGGTAAACTCCAGGAGTTGGTGATGGACAGGGAGGCCTGGCGTGCTGCAGTCCATGGGGTTGCAAAGAGTCAGACATGACTGAGTGACTGAACTGAAATGAACTGAACTGAACTGAGGAGAGTGTTAGCTAAAGTCTGAAAAGCCTTCGGTAAATATTATAGTGTGCTCAGTCACTCAGTCGTGTCCGACTCTTTGCAACCCCATGGGCTGTAGCCCGCCAGGCTCCTCTGTCCATGGGGATTCTCCAGGCAAGAATACTAGAATGGGTTGCCACGCCTTCCTCCAGGGGATCTTCTCAACTGAGGGATCAAACCTAGGTCTCCCACATAGCAGGCAGATTCTTTACTGTCTGAGCCACCAGGGAAGCCAAAATATTATACTAAGTAAATAGAAGCCTGACAGACTCTGAGGAGGCTTTACAGGGTAGGTTTAAAGAAAATTGAGGAAAATATTATTTTTAAAAAAAACTGGAGAAAAGGGAGGAAAAAGCTGGAGGAAAGGGAATCCTTGCTATGTAGTGGTAGAAAGTTTTGTAAACTCCTGAATGTGCATTGTTCTACAATTTTGACTTTGAAAGCACATGCATGTTTTCTATAGTCAAAGCTCAAAACAGAATTTCTTAAACTTTTTTTAAAAGATTCTATTCTTAACTATAAAAAATTGTAAGGTGATTGGGAAGAATTTGAGCAAAAGATATATAAGCTCATAATGAAGAAAATATTAAATCTAAATAAATGGAGAGAAATACCATGCTCATGTTGGGAAGACCAAAGGATCACAGTTCTGTCAAAAACCTAGAAAGTCAATCCAAATCCAGTTAAAATTTCAGCAGGGAGCTCTGCATAGATTTACCAGCTGATCTTAAAGCTCAGAGGCAGAATAAAAAATCAAGAACAGCCCATATAAAGAACAGAATGAGGGGCTTCCCTGCTGGCTCAGTGGTAAAAGATCTGCCTGCCAATGCAGGAGACATCAGTCTGATCCCTGGTCCAGAAAGATCGAGGAAGCCCGTGCACCACCACTGCTGAGCTTCTGCTCCAGAGTCTGGGAGCTGCAATTACTGAGCCCACGCACTGCAACGGCTGCAGATCACACGCCCTAGAGCCCGGGCTCCACAACAAGAGAAGTCCCCACAATAAGAAGCCCTTACGCCTTAATGAGAGAGCAACCCCTCCTCACTGCAACTAGAGAAAGCCTGCACAACAACGAAGACCCAGAACAGCCAAAAATAAATAAATAATTAATTTTAAAAAGACTGGGATATCTCTGGAGGCCCAGTGGACGGGAGTCTGCCTGCCAACACAGGGGACACTGCTTTCATTCCTGATGCAGGAAGATTCCATATGCCTCAGGGCAGCTAAGCCTGTGCCACAACTTCTGAGCCCATGCTTTAGAGCCCTCGAGCCACAACTACTGAGCCGACATGCTCCAACTACTGAAGCCCATGCACAAGAGCCTGTGCTTCACAACAAGAGAAGCCACCACAAAGAAAAGGCCGGGAATGGCAATGAAGAGAAGCCTCCGCTTGCCACAACTAGAGAAAGCCCGTTTGCAATGACAAAGACTCAGTACAACCAAAAAATTAAAAATAAATACATTAATTAATTTTTTTAAAAAAAGAATAGAAGGAGGAGGCGGCAGATGAATTCATCTCCACAGGTAAGAGAACTTACTATAAAAATTGCAATCAGAGCAGTATAGTTGGTGTAAGACAAATAATCGACAAACAGAATTAAATATCCCTGGACATGGCAGATTACATTGGAACCTGCAACATGTAAGGATGGGATTTCAAAACAATGTGGGATAATAGGCTACCCTATAAATGGTGCTGGCCATATTGACAGGCCATACAGAAAAATAATAATATTTCATATCATCATAACCAAACGCAAACTTGAGATAACTTAAAGACCAAATATGAGAAACAAGTCACAAAATATTTAGAATTAAACATAGGAGTATCTCCTTATGAAATCAAGGAAGGAAAAGATTTCTTAAACAAAACACAAAAGTACAAGTCATATATTAAAAGACTGACAAATTTGGACTCCATTAAAACCATAGACTTCTTTATGGGTAAAACTCATAAACAAGGTGGAAAGATAAACCAAAGAGTTGGTGAAATATCTGTAGGACATACAGCCAAACCAGATAATTGGTATTCAAAATATACACAAAAAAGTTTCTACAATGAATACAAAGAAGGTAAACAACCAGACAGAAAAAGTAGACAAAGGAGATGAGATAGCTCTGAGAAGCTCTGAGATAGCTCTCAGAAGGAAATTGATCAATAAATATAAGAAGGGGTATTCAACATCATAGCTAATCAGGGAATGTGCACACCCAGCTTGGCAAAATTAACATGTATCTCTGATTACACTAAATGTTGGTGAGAATGTGGGGAAACAGCATCTCTCTCATAAAATGCCAATGGAAATATAATCTGATTTAACTTATTTGGAGAGCAGATAATAAAGTTGAAGAGGCACATATTTTACAACTCAATAAACACACCACGACATGCTCAATTTAGAGAAATGTTTACACATTGCACCAGGATAAATGAAGATTTATTGTTGCCAAAAAGTGGAAACCACCTAACTATCCTCAGTAGGGGAGATGATTGAGTGAACTGTGGTTTACAATATAAAAAACCATAAGCCATTGAAATGAATGAACTTGAGATATATTATATATATTTGTATAATACATATTTATTTGTTATATAATAAATATATTTTATATATATTGATATATATATATTTGTCAACATGAATAAATCTCAAAAAGTGTTCAATGATAAAACAAAGTTGAAAATATAGTATCACTTATGTAAAAATTTAAACTTACAAAGGTAGTATTATTTATGTATTTGTGACTATGTATAATAAAATATGCTTGGAAATGATATCAATTGCAGAACAGTTAGTAGATGGGAATAGAGCAAAAATAGATGAGGAGCAGAAATTTGACTATATGTGTAAAATTTTAAACATTTTTGAAAGACATTAAGTAAATATGTGTCTCACTTCAACAGCATTTGTATTAAAACTGGGATAGCTAAGAGAAGATTCTTATGACACAAAATTAAAACAATTCAAAAAAATTAAAGCCATTCATAATAGATTTTTGGATCATATGTAATTAAGCTAGAAATCAAGAAAAAAATGTAATAAAAAATTCCTAACTATCTGGAACTTAATTAAGATGTTTCCAAATAATATATGGGTCAAAGAAGAAATAAAAATGAAACTTTGAAAATATTTTATGATGAATGAGCATAAAGATGCAACATATCAAAACTTTCCTAATACAGCTACAGCAGCACTTAAAGAAAATTTAGAGGAGAAATGGCTGAAAACAATAATTTAAGCTTTCATCTCAAGCAACCAGGAAGAGAATGACAAATCAGACCTAAGAAAAGTAGGAGGAAGGACATAATAAAAGAAAGAACAGAAATCAATAATAAAAGAAAATAACAATAGAGAAAATCAACAAAGATAAAAGGTCTTTGAAAGAATAAATAAAATGAATAAACTGCTGATAAGGCTGATCAAGAAAAAAGAGAGAAAGTAAAAATTACTATTATCAAGAAATGAAAAAGAGAACAGCACTACAGATGCTATAGACACTGGAAAACAGAGGATGTATGAGTACCTTTGTCATTCACTCGATTAAGTCGTGTCCAACTCTTTGTGATCCCATGAACTGCAGCACACCAGGCTTCCCTGTCCTTCACCCTCTCCCAGAGTCTGCTCAAACTCATGTCCATTGAGTTGGTAATGCCATCCAACCAACTTATCCTCTGTCACCCTTTTCTCCTTCTGTCCTCAATCTTTCCCAGCAGCCGGGTCTTTTCCAGCCGGGTCTTTTCCAGTGAGCTGGCTCTTACACCAACAAATTTGATAATTTGAATAAAAAGAGACAAATGTGACAAATTTTAAAATCTTTTGTTAGTGGTGTTGGGTATCTATAATATTATCTTCTGTTCTTTTTTGTAGCTTTAAGATATTTTTGAATTTTAAAACTTTTAAAGGGAAAGGTGTAGAACATAATGTACAAGATTCTTTTTGTGTTAACGTATTTTGTATATATGTATAGACCGTTTCTTGAAGGGTATATATGAAACTGTTAGTGATGGTTGTCATGGGAACTGGGAACTTAGGGCCAGAAGAGAACTTATTTTTATCCTATACCTTTTAAAACTGATTTATCTTTTGTTTTACTACATGCATTTTATTTGTGTTTTTTAAAAATCTCTCGAAAGTTAGATAATAATAAGTGGTAAAATATGAGAGCTTTACTTAGATCTGTCTTCCCTGCTCTGTAGCCCAGAGCCAGGCTCCCATGCTTCTAGCTCTTGCTCCCTTCTACCTCCCTCTTCACCCAAAGAACCTAATCCCAGCTCTGCAGAAATTCTAGAGATTCAGACTGAAGACAAGGAGCAGCTGGTTAGGGAAGACAGAGAGAAGAGTGGACTAAGAAGTGGTAGCTAAGCACCAGAGAATGAAGTCCCAGGTCAGTGGTGGAGACATGGGCCTCAAGAAAGGACCTAGAGAAAAGGGATCAGGGACCCATGGAATGGGGCTGGCCCAGCTTTGAGAAGAATGTAAAGACTATGTTCTTTTCCACCTTCAGATTCCAGGTAAACCAATACTCCTAGGATCTAGAACTCAGGCCAATATTTTAGGTCATTAGTTTTTATTAGTGTTATCGTTTTCCTTTATAGTCCCCATTTCAATCATTGTCCCATTCTCCTCATAAATCATCTGTTCAAAGAATTTCAACACTTTGACATCTAAACACTGTCTCCCATATTCCCTTTCACATGCAATAGCAGAAATAAAAAAAACCTTGCCATTTGGTTTAGAAAATATGGTTGTTGAGGTCATTTGGTTTTATCACAGGGATTTCTGTGGATTGGCCTAAATACCTAACCACAACTTATAATTCACTAAAGATGTAAGCAACCAACTTAAAACTGGAGATAAGTTGGAAAACAACTTATTTTTAGGTTGGATTCAACCTCAACCCATGCATGAATCAACAGTTTCAACTGAGGTTATATGGGCACACCTTTACCCTAAACTAAATTTTAAAAAGTATTTCTGATAGCTCATTTTCTGGTTGTTCCTCTCTAATTAGCTTAGCGAGAAAAAAAAATCTATAGCTATTTCCTCAGAATTTTAGAGTCCTCAGAGGTGGGGAAAAAATTCAACTTCATACACAAATGGGCAAAGAGTACAAACAGGCAAATTACAGAGAGAATGTAAATGGCAATTAAATATGATGGGATTTTTACTAGTTATCATCAGGAAAATGCTAATTAAACATACTATTTTTACCATCAGACTGGAACAGATTAAAAAGAGTAATGATATTTAATTAGTGATGGCAAAGGTATAAGAAAACTCCTATATCCTGTTGGATGGACATATTAATATTCAGTACTTTAATATTTAAAACACACTTTTTGGGAAAGCAATTTGTGAGTGTAGCTGAGACTGGCATCTTATGTAAGGAGTTAATTACTGAAAATTGAAATATGGTGATATCAAAATATTAATGCTGTCTCATTTCATGAATAAATTTTGAAATAATGTAAATTACCCAACTTAAAATTCTTTTAAAAATAGCATAATTATAAAGTTGGCATAATTATAGAGGTCAAATGAGTTGTAGATGGCATTTGTGCTACCTCCTTGACAGTGCTATTCAAGCTGGTTAACAGAAATACCATCTTTGTCAAGTTAACTTTGATTGTTTTCAAGAGTTCACCCCTCAAATAAAATATTCCATACCTACCAATGTAAATATCTTGGGACTGAGAAATTCCATGACTAAGAATCTAGGTTAATGACATTCTCACACAGCTGAGCAAAGATACATATGTCCCAGAATATACCTAAAGGCTTTTGAAAATGGCCACTAATTGAAGATTGTATATTTGTACACTGGAACACCATACAGTCTTAGAAAAGACCAAAGGTACATCTTCATGTATGCTAACAGAAAAATGTTCACAATATATTAAGTGTAAAAACAAATTTATGAAGTAAAAATTCTATTTTTGTAAACAAACACACACAAAATCCAAAGCAGAAAGAATTCAAATGCAAGTAAAGCTATTATAGTAGTTATCCCTGGGAAATGGAACTTGGAGGAAGAGGGGAATTTTCACTTTTAAAATTTCGGAAACCTGTAATACCTAGAATTTACTGAGTTCTTCTCATATGCTAGGCAAATTCTAAGCACTTCACTCAACTAAGCTTTGTAAGGATCCTATGAGGTAGATGCTATTATATTTCTGGAAATAGATACAAAGCGATTTGCCCAGGGTTAAATATCTACTGAATTTGGGGCCAGAATTAGAACAGAGGTAGCCCATGTTAAGTAACACTCTTAATTGCCATGCTAACAGTTCTCTATACTTTGTAGTGTATGGATGACTTTTAAAATAAAAAATATATAATTTTTGTCTTTTAAATATACAAATCAGGGTACTTCCCTGGTGTTCCAGTGGTAAAGAATCTGCCTTCCAATGCAGGGGACATGACTTCAGTCCCTGGAAGAGGAACTAAGAACCCACATACAACTGGGCAGCTAAGCCTGTGTGTGGCAACTTCTGAGCCTGAACACAACAAGGACCCAGTATGGCCAGAAAATAAAATTTAATTTAATTAAACATTAAAATTTTAAAATAATGATAATAATAAAGGCAACAGCACCTAGCATATGTGTGTAATAAAAGGATATTACATCTCAAAAAAAATACAAATCTGGGGAAAATAATCAGCAATGTTTTTAATTTTACAATTTAGGTTGCTGTGACGCATATCATTGGGGTAGGCAGAATAATGGGCTTCCCAGGGGGTGCTAGCGTTAAAGAACCCACCCACCAATGCAGGAGACATAAGAGACCAGGGTTCAATCCCTGGGTCAGGAAGATCCTCTAGAGGAGGGCATGGCAACCCATTCCAGTATTCTTGCCTGGAGAATCCCAAGGACAGAAGAGCCTGGTGAGCTACAGTCCATGAGGTTGAAAGAGTCAGACATGACTAACAACTTAGCATCCACTCAGGCAGAATGATGTTAACACCCTTCCCCTCCTTCAGATCCTAATCTCCAGAACCTGTGGCTTTACATGGCAAAAGGAATTTTAGAGACATGATTAAGATCTTGATAAAGAAATACAGCCATGAAATTAAAAAATGCTTGCTTCTTGGAAGAAAAGCTATGACAAACCTAGACAGTGTATTAAAAAGCAGAGACATCCTTTTGCTGGCAAGTGTCCATATGGTCAAAGCTATGGTTTTTCCAGTAGTCATGTATGGATGTGAGAGCTGGACCATAAAGAAGGCTGAATGCCAAAGAATTGATGCTTTCAGACTGTGGTGTTGGAGAAGACTCTTGAGAGTCCCTTGGACTGCAAGGAGATCCAACCAGTCCATCCTAAAGGAAATCAGTCCTGAAGATTCATTGGAAGGACTGATGCTGAAGCTGAAGCTCCAACATTTTGCCCACCTGATGTGAAGAGCCAACTCGTTGGAAAAGACCCTGATGCTAGGAAAGATTGAGGGCAAGAGGAGAAGGAGACGACAGAGGATGAGATGATTGGGTGGCATCACCAACTCAATGGACATGAGTTTGAGAAAACTCTGGGAGATAGTGAAGGAAGGGGAAGCCTGGTGTGCTGAAGTTCATGGGGTTGAAAAGAGTCAGACATGACTTAGCACCTGAACAACAAAGGGAGATAACCCTGGATGAACTGGGAAGGCCCAGTGTAATCACAGGGGTTCTTAGAAGGAAAAAAGGGAGGCAGGAAGTACAGGGTCAGAGAAGGAGCTGTGAACTCAGAAGCAGTGTCAGGTTAATAAAGACTGGACCAGCCATTGCTGACTTTGAAGATGAAGAAAGAGACCTTGAGCTAAGGAATGGGCAGCTCTAAAACCTGGAAAGGGCAAGGAAATGAATTCTGCCTCAGAACTTCCAGAAAAAACAGTCCTACCAACACTTTAATTCTAGCCCAGTGACACTTCAGCAGTCCAGAAAACTAAGAAAATACATTTTTATCATTTAAGCCACTAAATTTGTGGTAATTTGTCACACCAGCAATAGGAGACGAATATAACCATTAATTATTAACTTAATAATGATACCATCTGTAATAAAGATTACAGGGCTGTCTCTTCATGGAAAGTACAATCTTGTTATGGGCTGAATTGTGCCCTCCAAAACTCCCCCAGATCCAAGTATTTAAATCCAAAATCCCAGTACTTTGGAGTATGACTGTGGTGGGAGACGGACTTTTAAACAGGTGTGTGCGTGTGCTCAGTCATGTCCGCCTCTTTGCAACCCCATGGACTATAGCCCATCAGGTTCCTCTGTCCATGGAATTTTCCAGGCAAGGAAACTAGAGTGGGTTGCCATGTCCTACTCTAGGGGATCTTCCAGGCCTAGGGATTGACACCACGTGTCCTGCGTTGGCAGGCGGATTCTTTATCAACTGCGCCACTGGGAAGCCCCGTAGGTCACACGGGTGGGCTCTAATTTGATCTGACTAGGATTCTTATAAGAAGAGGAAATTTGGACACACAGAGAGACCCCAGGGAGGGGGTATCCACACAGAGAAACGCAGTTCGGATTCTGGTTTTGTTGATGGATTAGATCAAACACGGAGGAGAAAGAATGGAGCCAAGGATAACTTTAGGACGGGGGCCATATTTTGGCAGGGGGAGGATCAGGAGGTATTTTTGGACATGCTACCTTTGAGCGCCTACAAGATTCCCTTGGTAGAGATAGCAAGGGGGCACCTACATAAATATCTGAGTGTGGTATTACGGGGAGAGGTGGCAGACTTGAGATACCAATTTGGGACTTATTTGCTTATGGGTGGCATTTAAAGCCAGAGCTGCAGAAATTCTCTGGTGGTCCAGTAGTTAAGAATCCACCCTGCAATGCAGGTGATGCGGGTTTGACCCCTGGTGGCAGAACTAAGATCCCACATACCACGGAGCAACTAAGCCAACAGCTAGAGATCCCAAGGGCGGCAACTAAGACCCACTACAGTTAAATAAATAAAAATTGAAAACAAAAACAGAAAACAGAGCCGATCCCCCCAGGGAATAAGTGCAAACTGACAAGCTAACAAGAGAAGAGGCTCATGAGCTGAATCCAGGGCCCCATATTTAGATTTGGAAAGATGAGAAGGACCCAGCAAGGAGACCAGGAAGATGCCAGTGAGGCTGGAGGAGGACCAAGACCAAGGAGCTCCAGGAAGCCAGAGAAGAAAACGTCACCCAAAGCAAGAGAACACGGTTCTGGCCCTCTGTCAGTGCTGACACCAACACTGATCACGATTTCTAGAAACTTTCCCCCTGGTCTTTAGGATGTTAGCAGGAGAAGACCTTTGGAAGAAAAACCTTTGAGGGGATCTTGGGAATGTGATGAAGAGGGGGGTGGGTAAAATAAATCCAAACATCTTGTACTTACGAAGAACAGCAAACAAAGATTAAAGACCTGATTCTGTACCATTCTAAAAACCTTCACGTCAGGTCATCGAATGCTCACAGTGAACACACAGAGCAAGCATTTGACCCCCTAATACTAGGAGGAAAGGGCTCCCCGGGCGGCACAAGTAGTAAAGAACCCACCTGCCACTGCAGGAGACACGAAAGACTCAGGTTCTATCCCTAGGTCAGGAAGATCCCCCCGAGTGGGAAGTGGCAACCCTCTCTGGTATTCTTGCCTGGAGAATCCCCATGGACCAGGGAACCTGGCAGGCTACAGTCCATAGGGTCGCAAAGAGTCAGACACGACTGAAGCGACTTAGCATGCGTGAGGAGGAAATGGGCTCACAGAGGGGGTTACACAGCCGGGCGGAGGCAGCAGAGATTCAAACCTGGCTCTGACCCCTGACCCCACTCCGTGCCACAGCACACCCCTCTTCTGCTGCCAACAGCTTTCTGAGGGGTTCTGAGGGATTCCCTGAGAACTGAGGAGAAGGAGGAGGAAAAACAGCAGCGCTGCTCAGAGTTTTCCCCTCTGTCAAGATTCCGGTGCTGTAGGAAGTCTACAAAGTGAGACCCAGACGTCTTTGAACATGCCAGGCTGATTTAATTTGTTATCTCCTTGCTGTTCCTGGCATGAGACTGCAGCTCGCATGACTGCAATTTTAAAAGCCTGTTTGGGTGTATTCCTTAACTGAACTCCTCAACTCACCTCTCTCCAGGCGGGAGTGGAGCCAGCAGGAGGCCTCAGTCAGACTCATAAATTCCAACTTTATTGGTTACTCTTCCAGGACCAGGAAACCCACAAGTGGTCATCCTGAAGCTGATGTTACCCCTACTCTCATGTTTTATGACAGGGCAAGGGCGTTGGAGACGCCTGGGGCTGCAAGAATCAGGTAAGGGTTTGGCTCTCAAGCCTCTACTCAAAAGACAATCACCTCCCATCTCTCTGGCCCAAACCCCCATCGTCAGGTTTTTGCCGAGAGCTGTCAGAAAATCCATGTCAATGGATGCTCAGCACTCCCTAGTCATATACCTCCAGATTAGGTACTATTGTGCTTAGAAAATAAAATGGAACCTGACTTGGAAACAAAATGTGTTTTATAGACGATTACTTTATAACTATCTTTGCAGAAACCTGTCTATTCCACAATTAAATAAGTAAGGCATGCATGGACTTATTTTTGTTCAGTGAAAGGCAGAGTCTTCAGCATAGTTCTTTGCAGGCTGGTAATGAATTTCATAACCAAAAACTGAGGACAATTAATCCAGATGTTTAACTATTTGAGGAAGCAAAAGCCAACCAAACCTATGCTCTCTCTTCAAAAAACAACTATTACATATTATAATGTTAAAAAAGAGAAAATTTTTAAGAATTTTGATTATCAAAGATCCACCTAGAATGTGCCTTTTTTTAATTTACATTTTTTATTTGACAGTTCCTTTCAATCAAAGTTATGGAATAACATCTCTTTTAAAGATACATGTATGAGCACAAAATAGTCATGGAGATGGTTTATAAAAAGTCATGACTTTGATCATATATCATCAGTTTATTTTTTTGTTAGAATCTCTGAGAAAACAATAAAAAGCAGTCTTCCATCATTATTAAAATTGTCTATGGAAATAATAAAAGTTATTTAAGGTAAAATAATTGATGATATTTAATTGGTGATAATAATTTCTCCTTAGTAAATTACCAGACCAAAGTGTGCCTTTCAAAAATCAGATTTTGGGAGACTTCCCTGGTGGTCCAGTGGCTAAGACTTCACACTACAAATGCAGAGGGCCTGGGTTCAATTCCTAGTGGGAGAACTAGATCCCACATGCCACAACTAAGAGTTTGTATGCCACAACTTAAAAAAAAAGATTCATATGCTGCAACCAAAGCTACCACGTGCCACAACTAAGACCAGGTTCAGCCAAATAAATAAATAATAAAAATAAGATTTTTTTTTTCCTACTGTCAATTCTTAGGCCTGGCAATGTCACTATGGGATCTGGGAAAGTCACATCCATTCTGAATCTCATTTGAGAAATAGAGATAAGACTATTTATTTCACAAGAATATTTTAACAATTATATGAGAATATGTATATGAAAGTGTTTGATGTTAATATTATTAACATTGCTACCTACTCCTAATAAAGTGAGAATCTCTAAAATGCCTTCTAGCTTTAAGATTTTATTATTAAGAACTAATTATTAAAGAGTTTAAAGAGAGTCCTTTCTGAGACAAATACTGAAGTAGTTTAGGGTGAAATGATGTAACATCTGAGGTTTACTTCAAAATAGTCCAATGAGAACAGAAGGTTTGTGTTTTGAGCATTGTTGAATTGAGTTATGGTTGCATCAGAGCTTTTTTTTTTTAACACTCTGCCTACCTTTATGTTTGAAATTTTCACATTGAGAAGAAAAAAAGCAAAGGGGAAATTGAAGGGCAGTTCTATTAATTAGGCCAAGTGCTACTTAAGACCGGTTTTGGGGAATTCCCTGGAGGTCCAGTGTTTAGGACTCCATGCTTCCACTGCCTAGGGCCTGAGTTACATCCCTGGTCATGGAACCAAGATCCTGCAAGCCATGTGACATGGCCAAATAAAAAGACTGCTTCTCATGAAAACCTGGCTATTAAAAGAAATGGTAGGGATTTTAAATGAATGCCAAAATGCATAAGAATTTAAGGACTTGATAATTTGATTATGTTTTGGAATAATCTTTTAACTTATTTTTAACTAAAGGAAAGCCATTTTAATTAAATATTAGGTGAAAAAATCATATTTACTACATGATTTAAGGTTATTAATGATGGGAATTCCCTGGCAGTCCAGTGGCTAGGACTCAGCATTTTCATCCACATGTCTTGCAGGCACAGGATGGATTCCTGGTCGGGGAACTAAGACACCACAAGCTGCAAAGCCAAATAAAAAAAGATTATTAATGATTTTTTGGGGGGGGGCCATTTCTTGGCATGTGGAATCTTAGTTCCCAAACCAGAAATCGAATCCATACCCCTTGCAGTGGAAGTGTGGAGTCCTAATCACTGGACAGTCAGGGAAGTCCCTCAGAGATATTTTTTCCAAAAGAAATTTCAAGATATGTTAACAATTTTCTATTTTTTAAGAAGCCAATATTCTATCATATCTGTTATAGCCAATTAAGCACACAGCTACATATCAATATTTCAAATGGTAAGATATTTTCCACTTCACTGACAAACTCTGTCACTAACTAAAGAGAACTTAACAGTTGCAAGTGCATAATATACTCCATTCCTTACCGTGAAGATGTGACTTCTCTAGGAAGTCTTCATGAGTTTCTTTTGTTTCTCCAGGTTTTGCTGATCGATACTCACTCCTCAGAGAGATCTTCCACCATCTAAAAATTACCTGCGATTGAACAGACTGAAGGTAAGAGGAGTTAAAACCAACTGCAATGCCAACAGCCGAGTTTAGGTCTGGGGTCTTCAGCAAAAAATCACTATCTTGGAAGGCACATAAGGCTGGTGTGTCCAACATCAGCCGTAACTTCGCAAACTGGCATCACATCAAATTAAAAGTGAGGTCTGTGCATCAGGGAGCATTTTCCTTAGAGATTAGGGGCACAAAACCAAAATGCTGGAAGGAATCTTAAAAAATCTATCAAGCCAATTGATGCTTAAATCACCCAGAACTGAAAGGATAAATGTTTCTAAGAATACAGATTCTTTACCTACAGGAGCCAATTCCAAAGTAATTGCTTGGTTCTCCTCCTCCTCCCTGTCCTGTCTACCAGGCAGACACAAGGAATGGATATCTTTCTCATGGAGAATGACAAGTACTTGGATAGAGCCAGGAAAAACACAATGCCTTGACTGATGCGTCTAAGTGTCATTACCCAGGACACATCTCGGTAATGGATCTGATAATGGTAATGTGATAATGCATTTGACTGATGCATTATCATGTTAATAATAATCTGCTAATGCATGAGCATTTTGGCTTATCAGAAGCAACCTCATTTCCACGGTTATGGACTGCACTTATATTCAGTGTTGATTTCATGACAGTGAACTCTTTCTGCACTAGGGTTCCCAGGGAAAAGATGGGTAAGGAGCTAGACAGTACTGAGAAACTGGTTGGCTTCCCAGTTCCGGGTTCTTCCTTCATTGGCCTTACCATGTCAGGTTAAAAATGAGTTCAAGTTTCTACTCAAGGAGAAATAGTTAAGCAAGTGAAACTCACTAAGAGGACTTTGTTTAGTTTCCTCTCATCCACCCTGTCCATTCAGCACTCCTGGTGGCCCTCACAGATCATGGTGCACCTCCTTGGGCCACTGCCCTGGTCTCTATCCATTCTCCTCTCTTTTCTGGAGGCCCTTCCTGGTGCTGGTCTGGGAAGCCCATCCTGCAGCCTATGAACTGCATGGCTTCCATTCCTCCTCACTCCTTTCCCCTTGCCTGTGGGTCTGGGCATCAGCCAGCTTTCCTCCCCTTCAAGAGTTGCCTCCAAATGCCCTAATACCTCCTGAGGACCCCTCTCCCCCATCTCCCCAACCACTCCCCATTTCTGATTTCTGAAAGATGGCACAACTCTATCTCAGGAGGGAAGAGACCCTTAATGCCGTCTTACCTAGCTCCCTGCCCCACAGAAAGTAGGTCCTCAGAAAAGATTCATGGGATGAACTAAAAAGTGCTTTTCACTATTAGATAATCTAATAAAATTAGATTCGATTTTATTGCTAATCTCTACGGAGCTTCCCTCGTAGCACAGTTGGTAAAGAATCTGCCTACAGTGCAGGAGACCTGGTTCTATTCCTGGGTCAGGAAGATCCCCTGGAGAAGAAAATGGCAATCCACTCCAGTGTTCTTACCTGGAGAATCCCATGGACAAAGAGCCTGGCAGGCTAAAATCTATGGGGTCACAAGAGTTGGACATGTCTTAGTGACTAAACCACCACCACAGGAGCTGAGGGGAAAATGTGTACTTAAGTTACAGAGTTCCATAATCTCACAAAACAGAAGTAGCTGATTCCTTTCAGAAAATACCTTAGCCTTCCTCTTTTGTTCTTTTCCCAGCCTGAGGCTCACCAAAATCATCCTCTTAAGCATCTTTCTGCCCCATCTGCATAATGTTAAGGGTTTATCAGTCTCCCAGGGCTGCCATAGAAAAATACCACAGACTGGGTGGTATGAACAACAGAAATTTATTCTCTCACAGTTCTGGAGGCAGAAGTCCAGGATCAGGTGTTGGCAAGTTTGGCGTCTCCTGAGGCCTCTCTCCTTGGCTTGCAGGCGGCACCTTCTCCCTGTGTCCTCACACGGCCTTTCCTCTGAGCATGTGCAACCCTGGCGTCTCTTCCTCTTCCTTCAAGGACACTGGTCCTGTTGGACTAGGGCCCCATCCTTATGACCTTATTTAACCTTATTTAGTTCTTGAAAAGTCCTATCTACAAATACAGTTTTCAACACAAGAATTTAAAAAGTGTGCTAGTCACTCAGTCACATCCAACTCTTCACGAACCCATGGACTATAGCCCTCCATGCTCCTCTGTCCTTGGGATTTCCCAGGCAAGAATACTGGAGTGGGTAACCATTCCCTTCTCCAGGAGATCTTCCCGACCCAGGGTTCCAAACTGGGTCTCCAGGATTGCAAGCATATTCTTTACCATCTGAGCCACCAGGAACACAATTTAATCTATAACAAAAAGGTATCAGGGGTTACAGTAGAAGAGCATGACTCTTAGAGCAAAGATAGACCTAGTCCATTTATTTAATCTCTCTGCACTTCTATTTTCCTTCTATTAAGTGTCATTAAAATTAATATTAAATATTATGACAAATATTTCCTTTCTATTGGGTGAAGATGCCAGATCATTTGAACCTAATGCTGTGTTCCTTATGCATATAATCTAGAACTTGTAGGACTAGTTGTGATAATTTAGTCCATTTCCTGCCACTCTTCTGAATGAGGAAAACACTTCAAAGAGGTTAAGTCAGAAATGATAGGTGTCCCTCCTTACATTCCCAGTGAATTTAAAGCTTTTGCCTGGACATGAAGGAATTCAGAGAAGAAATGATAGGTGAAAAGTGACTTTATTTAGAGAAAAATGCACATCACAGACAGTGTGAGCCATCTCAGAAGCTGAGGGGCCCCACAGTATGGCATGGTTAGTTTTTATGGGCTGGGTAATTTTCTAATGAATGGAAAGATTATTCCAACTATTTTGGGGGGAAGGGGCAGAGATCTCTAGGAATTGGGCAAGTGCCCACTTTTGACCTCTTATGTTTGGCCTCAGAACTGTCATGGTACTGGTGGGTGTCATTTAGCATGCTATTGTAGTACAGTGATCTTACAACGAAGCTCAAGGTCCACTAGAAGTCGACTCATCTGCCATCTTGGATCTAGTTGGTTCTAACCAGTTTGTCATGTCCCGTTCCTCTTAAGGTTGTGTCCTGCCCCCTTCCCTCCAGTTTCACATACAGCCTACACTTACCAGATGTTATCTTACAACTGAATTCTGACAGAAGAAAGACAGACACCACAGGAGTCCAAAACATGTTTCTGGAAGCTCAGTGGAGTGCCCCACAGCCCCAACCCTTTGACATCCTACGGGAAACTTCACAGGGAAGTTTCTCTCTGGGGAAGTGCACCTGTTATAATGATCTAATCAGCTACCCCTCTAGCCAGATCAAACAACTATATTTCGGGTAAAACAGAAGATTTTGGAACACATGGAGCTCTAGACAGGGTGCGACTCCAGAAACATTTGATTACTAAGCTTACTTATGTTGTTCAAAGAAATGCAGAAAGACACCTTACAGCCTTACTTGTCAGCTTCATATCTTGCACATCAATCATTTCATCAGCTAAAAATTATTTCTGACATTCCTTCTGCTAATTAATTAAACCCTTGGGGACTGATTTTGAAGGCAATATTTGAAGTGCTTGCTATAACAGCCTCTGGAGGGAGGCTCCTCAGGGCACAGACTCAAGTTACCTTGCAACACAGACAAGCATCCTACTGGCTCCTCTGAGGTATTTAAAGTAAATGCCTGAGAATAGAACACTTGCCTAAGGAAACACGGCTGACTAGAACCAGAAGCCAGCCTCCTCACTCCACACTTGCAAACACAGGGCTTGCTGTGAGTCACAAAGCTCTTTTTACATAAAGTCTACACTGCTCTGTATATCAGAGCAGTACACAGAAATCTGATCCTCGGAACCATAACTTAGCCTGGTCAAGGCTCTATTATGTTAGATATTAAAACTTGTTAAAAGGACTACCCTGGTGGTCTAGTGATTAAGAATCTACCTTGCAATGCAGGAGACATATGTTCAATCCCTGATCATGGAACAAAGATCTTACATGCCACAGAACTAAGCCCATGTGCTGAAACTACTGAAGGCTATGTGCTCCAAGCCCGATGTAGTTCAGTCACTAAGTCATGTCTGACTCTTTGTGACTTCATGGACTGCAGCATGCCAGGCTTCTCTGTCCATCACCATCTCCCTAAGTTTGCTCAAATTCATGTCCATTGAGTCAGTGATGCCATCCAACTGTCTCATCCTCTGTCACCCCTTCTCCTCTTGCCCTCAGTTTTTCCCAGCATCGGGGTCTTTTCCAACGAGTCAGCTCTTCGCATTAGGTGGCCAAGTACTGGATCATCAGAGCCCATGCACCAAAACAAAAGATCCCACATGATGCAAGAAGATCCCCTGTGCTGGAACTAAGATCCAATGTGGCCAAATAAATATTCTTTAAAAAACTTACTAAAACAGCAAAAGATACTAGACATTGTATCTCAAATTAGTTAAGCATATTTTAAATGACAAAACTCAATACTTGTGAGGACGAGGGAAAATGGGAGCCCTCAACACTCATTGACAGGAGTGTAAATTGACTTGATAATATCTCCCCAAAACCTTGAAGTCATCCATGCCCTTTGACCCAGGCATTCTACTCTTAAAGAATTTATCAGAGATGTATATGACATTTTTAATATAAGAAAGTTTGTTGTAATCTAATTATGTGTGTGTGTGTTAGTCACTCAGCTGTGACCCCATGGATTGTAGCCTGCCAGGCTCCTCTGTCCATGGAATTCTCCAGGCAAGACTACTGGAATGGGTTGCCATTCCCTTCTCCAGGGTATCTTTCTGACCTAGGGACTGAATCTGGGTCTCCTGCATTGCAGGCAGATTCTTTACCATCTGAGCCATCAGGCAAGCCCATAGGCTAATTATAATAATGAAAAATGAGTGCTGACCTAAGGGTCCAATAGTTGGGACTAGTTAAATAATCATGGCACATTTAGATTATGGAATACTCTGTCGCCAATAAAATAATTTGTGAAGAAATGACTAATAGCATAGATCACTGTTAACGATCACTGGTCAAAAGCCTCAAAAGTCTATACACCACAGCTGCAAATATTTAAAATTTATGTGCAGGGAGAAGAGGCATTAGCTTGGCAGTTAATGCAACAATTTCACATGACAGATCCAGCTTGAAGGAAGCCAAAAAGGATCCCCCAAATAGTTATAAATTGGGTACCAGCTCTCATGGTGTTAGCTTAAGTCAGAATACACTGAAAGTTATTCTTATATATTTATCTCTGTTTTGAAAACCTTAAAATCTGTAATACTGTTTTGAACATATTCTTATCAAATGTGAATGTTTTGGTAATGAAGAATCCTGCCTGCAAGAAAAGCCACAGAGGCACTTGCCAGGGGTTTTGTGACTGTTTAGACCTGGCTAGCTACTCCAGTACTCACTCTTGCTTGGAGAATTCCAAGGACAGTGGAGCCTGGCAGGCTACAGTCCATGGGGTCACAAAGAGTCAGACATGACTGAATAACTAACACAACAGACTTGGCTAGAATGAGGGTTTCACCAATTTCCCAGCCACCTGTGAGCAGTGAGTGACTGTCTTATTATGGATGAAGAAGCAGATCTCAGATGAGTCAAATAACTTGTCCCAGCATCTCTTACCAGGCAGAGGCTGACCTAGAAAGAATTTAGTTCTTTTTCATTGCCTCATACCCTCTCCAGGAGGGGCGAGCAGTCAGCTTCATTATCATCTTGTATCTTAATAGAAATCCTGTGATCTGTGAGAATTCTTTAAAATTGTTGGTTAAATTTAGCATGTATTTAGATTTCTCATGTATTTCCAGGGAATCATTTCAATAAATTTGAAAACTGAGCTTAGTTCCAAAAGAGAGGTCTGAGATTCCTCATTAATCCCAACATCTTTTCTGCACAAATTATCCAGACAACGAGGTATCTGTCATTCACCCAGTGAAGGTCCCTAGAGCTTAAGTCTTTTTCCAACAGGAGAAGGACTCACGAGGCAGCCCTCCAGGGGGCATTGGGAAACGTGTCCAGTGGGCATCTCAGCATTTGGATATATTAGGACAACAGACACACCAATCCCAGTCTCCCAGATCAGAGACTATCCTACTCCCATTGCTATACCTGTCTGAAAACTCCTGCTACTGGGACAACAGCAGAGACTCTAGTATTAGGAGTGGTGGTGGGGTGGTTTAGTTGCTAAGTCATGTCTGACTCTTGCGACCCCATGGACAGAGGAGCCTGGCAGGCTACAGTCCATGGGATTCTCCAGGCAAGAATACTGGAGTGAGTTGCCATTTCCTTCTCCTGGGTTTAAAGCCTGGTCTCTGTTATGTTTATTAGGCAAAAGTCTTAATCTCTTGAGACCTCAGCTTCTTCCTCTCCAAGATACCCCCTATGCCCACCTCACTGAACTTCCGAGGGGTGACCAGAGATAAGTGCAAAGCGCCCAGCAGGAGGCCAGGTACATGATGCCAGCACGTGAGCTCTGTAGAGGAGGGTCCTTGCCTCTTTCTTTCTCCCTTTTCCTTCCTGTTCCCTTGCTGGTCAGTTCTTTGTATTTATAACACATTCAGTTCCAAACACTCAAAGAGAACCTCATCTTTGTTCTCTTCAACTATCTAACAATATTCAATTATACTTGATTAAGTTCTGCTCTCTTAATCACACTCCTCAAAGATCTTTAGGGAATTCCCTGGCTGTCTAGTGGCCAGGACTCTGAGCTTCTCCTGCAGGGGGAACGGGTTATCCCTCGTTGGGGAACTAAGATCCCAAAAGCTGTGTGGCATGGACCAAAAAAAATGAAAAATCTTTATTTCATTCTGACTTGGTATTTGACTTTTCTGATCATCAATAATCATTAAGAATTGCACATCCTTTGCTCTCTAAGTATTTTCCCCACAGCATAATTATGTGTCTGTGAAGGATTAGGGTGACTTGCCAGATACCACAGACTAAATGAGGCATTCTGAATCTTTCGAAGCATCTGCCCAGGAAATACGATTGTAATTTAGCACACGACTGTTTCTGCCTTCTCCTGCAGACTAGTGTTACTCCATGAGATCAAATTTCTTCCTGTTTTGGAAATCATATATGATTAGGGGGTTTTACAGAATAGGGTTGAGATACTGTGTCAGGGAGAGTTTATGAAATTAGATCTTCTATTTAGTAAAGGATTTTGTTATCTGAACAGTCTACTGAGAAATGGAGAAGCAAAGAATTGCAAGGGCACAGCGCGAGTAATTTTACCTTTTGATATTACTCAAAAGCTCACAAAGTACTAACATTCCAAAACATAGGAAGACATCATTTTAAAAAATGAATTATGAAGATATTTTATTTCAATGCATATTTAAATTATAAACAATTACAATGTGCTTTGATCCAAATTTACAACGTCAACTATGAGTTCCTCTGTTTGGCTCAATTTGTCTAGACACAGAAAAACTTAAGATTTTCAGCTATTGAAATTGGAATAGTAGGAATTTTTCTATATTGGGAATAAAAGCATCACTATGAATTATGGGAAAGATGAGTCGGAGGCTGAAATGAGAATGGAATAAACTGAAATCTTTAATAAAGGAGAACTGACTGCACTGAAATTCTTTCTTCCTTAGGAACTCAGAAATGAAGTTGTCTTTGGAGAATTAACTCCTTAGCACAGTGGATGTGATTAGGAACCAGTGAAAGACATTGTCAGTTGCTACCTGGCATTCTTTTGTCCACTTGCTCTTCCTATAGGAATCTCGATTTATTCCGTAGCCTCTGTCCTTGGTATTGCTGGTGCTCAGGGCACAGGCCTCACCCCTAGATCCAGGGGGCAGGACACGACTGGTCTAAGCAATTCTTTTTCTTTTTTTCCTTTATTTTTTCTTTTAGTCCGAGCTATGTGTCATGCAGGATCTTAGTTCCCCAACCTGGGATCGAACCCATGCTCCCTGCAGTGGGAGCATGGAGTCTTACAACTGAACCACCAAGGAAGTCCTGGTCTAAGCCATTCTTGGTAGGTTTTCCCCTTGATGTGATCACTGGAGTAGCAGCGACCATGCTGCTCATGTCACTATGAGGTTGAATGTCGCCAGCCTGAGGCGACAACAGTGTCACCTAGAGAGAGAATCAATAGATTGTTGAGAGGAGAAGCCATAGCACCATCGCTGTGTTGGGAATGTCTTTTCTTTTAAATGTGTTTTTATGTGAAATAATGCCATATTCCACCAGATCTAGTGTATCATATACTGAATGCCACAGCATAATATATTATGTAGAAAGAAATAACACTGTCAAGGAAACAAAGACCAAATTGATTTTTATCACTTATTTTACTTTGAAAGAGCTCTTTCATTCTTTACTGCTGCTGCTGCTAAGTCGCTTCAGTCGTGTCCAACTCTGTATGACCCCATAGACGGCAGCCCACCAGGCTCCCCCGTCCCTGGGATTCTCCAGGCAAGAACACTGGAGTGGGTTGCCATTTCCTTCTCCAATGCGTGAAAGTGAAAAGTGAAAGTGAAGTCACTCAGTCGTGTCCAACTCTTCACGACCCCATGGACGCCTTCTCCATGGACATATATTTTATTATGTTATTTTTATAAATTATATTACAGTGGCCCCTTGATCAACAGGATTTGAACTACATAAGTTCATATATAGGCAAATTTTTTTCACTAAATATTTACTGCAGTACTACATGACCTGTGGTTGATCAAATCCATAGGTCTAAAATGTTCAATGAGGAGGGTGGACAGTTGCAAATTCCACCTGCAACTGCAGGAATTTGCAACTGCAAGGAGGGTTGATGGTCCACCCTCTGCATTGTTCAAGGGTCAACTTCATTAATTTTATAAATTATATTAATACAATAAATTTATATACTCTCGCATGTACCTAAGGATCTTCCCAGATGGCACTAGCGGTAAAGAACCTGTCTGCCAATGCAGGAGCCATAAGAGACTTGGGTTCAATCCCTGGGTCAGGAAGACCCCTGGAGGAGGGCATGGCAACCCACTTAGTATTCTTGCCTAAGGAAATCCCATGGACAGAGGAACCTGGTGGGCTACAGTCCATGGGGTTGTAAAGAGTCAGACACAACTGAAGCAACTTAGCATGCACACACACACCAGTAGAATAAATAGATGAAGGTATTCCTAACATTTTCCCATATTCAACCTCTGAGCCTTTAATGTTTTACTCAGAATGTTATCTCTGTGACATCAAGAGCTTGGCAATCGCAGCAATAAGGTGCTGGCTCTTAGGCTGGCTCTGCAGTCACTTCGAGCTAGTCTCCTTTTGACTTCCGCTTTGGGAATGCTATGAACATCTCAGATTCACCCCCACTCCCTCCCGTCTCAAACTGTGCTCTCCCACAGCATCTGTATTTTCTTCCAAACTCTGCTTTGATGCTTAGGTTCCTGAGCTGTCTTCAGTTTCTAGCTATTACACATCAAAGTTCTATAAACATCTGTGCCCACTTTTACCCTCTTTACATTGTTGACTGTCTTCTGTTACTTAGCAATTCTTAATAACAAATTGTCTCTGATAAAATAAGAATCATTTCCACCTCCTCAATGGACCTTGCTTGAGAGAGCTGTTATGAATCCTTTTTCATTCATTTTGCAGGGTACTTGGTGAGAGCTTAGAACCTGGGAATACTTCACATCTAGAAGACTTTCTTTAACACTTTTTTCTGGAATTTATTATTTCCAGATCTGGAAATCCTGGTGGTCTAATTTTTATTATTTTGCTTTCCTTTCCTATTGTCTGTTTCTTACCTTTGGTTCTTTTTTTCTAGGAGATTTTCTCTATTTTATTTTCCAACTCTTCCATGGAGCTTTTTCCTATTTTTTTTTGTAAAATTTCTTCTTAGTTTTCTGAATGTCTCTTTTTTATTGTGTAATGCTCTTGTTTTGTGGCTATAATAACTTTCTTATCCTTCCAAGAATATTACTAAGGAGTATTTTATTTTTTGTTTATTGTATTCATTTTTTCCAAAATCATATTTCCTGTATGTTTTGGCTGTTGACTTGTTCTGGCTTTCCTCAAAAGACTGATAGGGGCTTCCCAGATGGCTCAGTGGCTCCACCAGCCAATGCTGGGGCTTCAGGAGACTTGGGTTTGATCCCTGGGTCAGGAAGATCCCCTGGAGAAGGAAATGGCAACCCACTCCAGTATTCTTGCCTGGGGAATCACCTGGACAGAGGAGCCTGGTGGGCTACAGTCCGTGGGGTCACAAAGAGTCAGACTTGACTGAGCCACTGAGCACAAACACAAAAGCATGATAACTCTTCATCATTCCCGTCTATTTAGGAGTAGTGTGCTAGGAAGCTACGTGTAAGTTCTGGGCATTTGAGCAGGGATTATCCAGAGAGGATCTCACTGTTGGGTGATCTGCTGAAGCTCTTTGGTTGAAGGATCCTATTAACATCTTAAGGTCTCTTCTTGGCTGGTAAAGCATCTTCCAGCTTTCTCCCTGGAGGGTATAAACCTCACTACCTGAAGCTTTCCATGAGCCACTGGGAAGTCAGAATGAGTCTCGCAGTTCAGAATGTGGATTTTTTGATTTACTTCTTTGCCATCTTCAGCCCTGAGTTCCTCTGTCCCCAGTAACCTGGGGTCCAGAGTCCACTGAATCCTTAGTCTACCCCTCCAGAGACCAAACTTCCAGTCCTCTCCTGAGGCGTGAGGCAAAGCTGTTGCTGGTAATGCAGAGGAAAGGAGGTTGGGAATAGAGGATGAAGAAGGTGGTTCTAACCACATCTTAAACAGGATATCAACCATCACTCCTGTTTACAAGTCCTTTCTCACTTTCTTCAAAGTACCTGTTTCTCCCCATTCCTGAATTGCCCTTGCTTTGAGGTTCTGGGGTGCAAATCTGATTGTTTCCTGACTTCTCTACCACTAACTTAAAATTCAGCTTTTTGGGGCCTTTTAAGTCAGCTACCATTAAGTCATCTTCTTTGCAGTGTGCAAAATTGTTGCCTCCATCGTCGTTCCCTGTCACTTTGTCTTTGTGGGTTTATACTTTAGAAAAACCCTGTAATTGATATTTTAGTGGCATTGCAAGAGGGAGGGAAGATATAAAATATGACTTTAACTAGAAGCTGTGCTTTGTGTATCATCAAGATGTTTAAAATGCTGTCCAGAACCTGACATACTATATATGTCATTTTAATTTAAATTCATAGGCTAATGCAAATGATTAAGTTTGCACTAGCAAACTTAGTCAATGTTTAAACTCAGGAATATGTATTAAGTGTATAATGATTTTAAGATGTTTAAATGTTTAAGAGTTTGATTATTTACATTTTTAAGTTTGCTTCATTATAAACATGTGGCTTAATTTTGTTAGATTTGTAACTATCTCTTTAGATTTCAGAAGTGCTTGAGAAAACCATACTTGATATAGATTGAAATTCTTAAGAGGATTTAATCAAGTTTGTCAGTGTTATAGTAAGTCCCCTACATATGAATGCATTCCCTTCCAAGAACACATTCATAAGTCCAGTTTGCTTGTAAGTTTAACAAAGTAAGCCTAGGTACCACCTAACACAATCAAATGTATAATACTGTACTATAATAGGTTTACAGTACTTTTCACACAAATAATACATAGAAAACAAACAAACACAAAAAATAAAGAAAACAGTTTTAATTTTACAGTACAGTACAATGAGAAGTACAGGATGCCAGTACAACAGCCAACATACATCACCACTGCTATTATGCTTGCTTCTGGACACCCTGGACTTAAGATAAAGATGCAGCGCTACTGTACTCTATACAGCACTGTATTAAAGTACAGGGACACAACCACTTGTAGAGGTTGTCGTGCGTGCACATGACAATGCCTATGCCAGACACATGAACTAACTTACATGATTAGACATAGAAAGTTCACGTACAAACTTGAAGGTTCATATGTAGGGGGCACACTGTATTTAAATTTAAGAGAATTTAATGTGTTAGATTTATAAGTTTTGTGACTTTAATTTATAATCTCAAGGCAATTTGATTAAATTTGTAAATAGCGCTTAAATATTTAGGGATTACAATTTGTTAAAGCGAATTAAACATTCACCAAAGAACAATGAAAATGAGTGTTTTTAATTTTTATACAAAATTACTTGGTTTATAATTTAATTTACTAGGATGCAAGGTGCATTTGAGGGTTTAAAGAAAAATAGTTTTTTAACTTCTAACTTTAATTGAATATTTGTGATAATTGAATATTGTGATAAACACATAATTATAATAAATTTGAAAATTTTGAAGTAAATTATATTACAAATAATTCTAAAATAATGTTTCTTAAATCAGATTTAAATGATTGATTTAGGAGTTTGGGTGGCCACTTGAAAAAAGAAAATTGATTTATACATTTGATTACATAAATACAAAAAACTTGTGTATGGCAAAGTCTCCAAAGACCTGTATGGAAATGTTTAAAGCAGCTTTGTTCATAATGCCTTCAAATTGGGAAAACCAAAATATCTATCAACTAGTAAATAGATAAATACATCAATATGAAAAAAATTAATCAGCAATAAATAGAACTGCTCTTACATGCAAAAACATGGTTGACTCTCAAAAGCATTATGCTAAGAGGAAGGAGCAAGATTTAAAAGAGAAGCATATATACTGTATGATTCTATTTAGAGCATGTTGAAAAAGGCAAAACAGAAATCAGGGGGATGAGGGAAAGGGGACTGACTGCAAAGTGACATGAGTAAACTTCTAGGGTTGGTGAAAATATTTTATATCTTTATTATACATTTATCAAATTTATAAAGTCTAAAAAGGGTAAATTTTATTGTACTAAAAGAATAGCAAGAAGCCTGATTTAGGCTTTCCCTGGTGGCTCAGTGGTGAGGAATCCGCAGTCCAATGAAGGAGGCATGGGTCCGCGTCCAGGAAGATCCAACATGCTGAGGAGCAACAAAACCTGTGCGACACAACCACTGAGCCTCGGCCCTAGAGCCGGGAACCACAACGCTGGCAGCATCCACAGAGTGGCTGCCGCTGGCTGCATCTAGAGAAAAACCCACACAACAAGGAAGACCTAGCGCAGTCAAAAATGAATACAATTATTAAAAAAAAAATCTGATTTAAAAAAAAGGCAAAGACAAAAGAAAAGTGATAAACTAGGAAAAACATTCATAATGAATATTATAACAAAGGGTTAATCTCCCTAAAGAGTTAGAGAAATAGAGAAATGACCAACAATGACCAATGAATAATAATTTTTAAAATGAGCCAAAAAAAAGGAAAAGCAAGTTCACAGGAAAAAAAAAATTCATAAGGCTTGCAAACATGAAAAGATGCTCAATTTCACACAGAATAATAGAAAAGGATATTAAAGTCATGCCAAGCTATGTATTTTCTGTTCCTCATCTATCCAGACTGACAAAATCCTAAAGACTGAAAGCACACTCTGTTAGCAGGTAATCTCATAATTATGGTACAAAAGCTAGGAAGGGAAGTTTGGGACCCCAAGGACTATAACCCACCAGGCTCCTTTGTTGATGGGATGTCCCAGGCAAGAATATTGGAGTGGACTGCCATTTCCTTCTCCAGGGGCTCTTCCAGACCGAGGGACTGAACCCACATCTCCTGCATTGACAGGTGGATTCAAAAATTAGAAGCAACCTGGGTTGGGCAAAAGGAGATTGGTTGTAAAAAAAGGTTTGATACAATCACACAAAGGAGTAGGTGAGGTAACTACTAGTTACTCCCCACTAGAATACTAGGTCCATGAGGCTGGGAGTCTTTGTCTGTTTGGCCTATTGCTATTATCTTAAGATCTAGACGTGTGTCAGTAATACAGTAGGAAGTAAAAATGAAATTGTTAAAAATGAATTGCCTGATCATATTGTGTTGTTTTCATTTTCCCTTATGATTTACCTTTTTCTTATCAACTCATAAAAAGTCTTTTTATATTAGTGGTTATAACTTTTTATTTGATGAGGGTGTCAACTGACATTGTTTATGCTGTATATATATGTACATATATATATATTTCAGAAATGTGACATTTTTTTCTTTTTCTCCACTGTGCTGTGTGGCAAGTAGGGTCTTCTTTCTCCAAACAAGGATCGAACTTGTGTGCCCCCTGCAATGGAAGCACAAAGTTTTAACTGCTGAAACTGCCAGGGAAGTCCCCAACAATTTTGTCTAAACTTATATCTTGAAATCTTTTCCCTTTTGGCTTTTCTGGGCTTCCCTGGTAGCTCAGCTGGTAAATAATCCATGTGCAATGTGGGAGACCTGGATTCGATCCCTGGGTTGGGAAGATCCCCTGGAGAAGGGAAAGGCTACCCACTCCAGTATTCTGGCCTGGAGAATCCCCATGGACATCAGAGCCTGGAAGGCTACAGTCCATGGGGTCACAAAGATTTGGATATGACTGAGCGACTAAGCACAGCACAGTTTAGTAAGAAAGCCTCCCACACTTGAAGACTACTCATATATTTTCCTAAACTACCATTCTAATATTTAATGCCAATATAATTCATTGCAAAAATAAAGGGAAAATATCCTAGAATTAACATAATCAATGCCCCAAAATGCTGACCAAATTCAGTGGCCATTCGTAATATAAATCCTAAGTAAAACAGTGATAGAATGAAACTACCTAAATATGATCAAATCTGTTTATACACACTCACTCACATATACACAAACCCATATACCTGGTCAGCCTCATGGTGGTGATTTATTCTCTAAGTCATGTCCAACTCTTGTGACTCCATGGACTGTAGCCTGCCAGGCTCCTCTGTCCATGGGATGCTCCGGGCAAGAAAACTGGAGTGGGTTGCCATTTCCTTCTCCAGGTAAACATATTGAATGGTAAAATACTGAAGCCTTGACATTTTAAAAATTAACTAATTTATTTATTTTTGGCTGTGCCGGGTCCTTGTTGGTAGACAGGGGCCTTCTCTAGTTGCAGCAAACAGAGGCTACTCTTCATTGAGGTGCATGGGCTTCTCATTGTGGTGGCTTCTCTTGTTGTGGAGGATGGGCTATAGCGCACACAGGCTTCAGTAGTTGTGTCGAACGGATTTAACAGCTCCCTGCCATGTGGAATATTCGTGGACCAGGGATCGAACCCGTGTCCCCAGCACTGGTAGGTGAATTCTTATCCCCTGTGCCACCAGGGAAGTCCACTGAAGCCTTGACATTTAAATCAGGAAAAGGCCACATTTATTCAACAATATTTTTGGTTTTCGGGACTTCCTGGGGGCACAGGGGATAAGAATCTTGTCTGCCAATGCAGGGGACACAGGCTCAGTCCCTGGTCTGGGAAGATTCCACATGCCCTGGAGTAGCTGCCGGGGTCAGTTATCAAGCCTGAGAGCTAGAGCCTGTACTCCATAACAAGAGAAGCCACGGGAATAAGAAGCCCACACACCTAAACAAAGAGTAGCCCCCACTCACCTTAACTTAGAGAAAGCCCACACACAGCAACAAAACCCCAGCACAGCTAGGAAGACCCAGCACAGGAAAAAAACAAACAAACAAACAGTACTTCTGGTTTTCTAGCTGTGCTGTTCTCAGTCGCTTCAGTTGTGTCCAGCTCTTTGCAACCCTATTGACTCTAGCCTGCTAGGCTCAATGTCCATGGAATTCTCCAGGCAAGAACACTGGAGTGGGTTGCCATTTCCTCCTCCAGAGGATCTTTGACCCAGGCACCAAACCACATCTCCTGTGTCTCCTGCACTGTAGATGGATTCTTTACCACTGAGCCACTGGGGTACAATAAAGTAAGAAAATAACTGGAAGGAAGAGAAGTTATTTTAATAGATATGATAGCTACTAATCTACTAGAATTCATAAGAAATGTACATATTTATTTAAAATAAATAATTGATATAACATTTATAATATAAGCTAGTTAGAAATGGATATGGAAAAAATGCACCCCACACGCAATAATTTACAACAGGAAAATACCTAAAATAACCAGCCTAAAGGTTTAGAACCTAATAAAAAATGTTATTCAATTTTATTGATGGTCCTAATACCATCATCTGAACAAATTGAAAGACATTTCACATTCTAAGATAAAAAATTTCAACATCATTAAAAAAGAAACACACTCTTTCCAAATAAATATATAAACCCAATGCAACACAAATCAGAAATTCACTTTCCTATTTGGGTAAGAGGACAAAATTTTGTAAAATTCATATTGTAAAGTAAATGTGTAAAAAAAATTGCCAAGAAAATCTTGGGAAAAAAGAATAATATCTTGCAATATGTTAGAATATATGTGTGTCTGCTAAGAGACTAAGTTGTGTCCAACTCTCTGTGACCCATGGACTGTAGCCCTCCAGCCTCCTCTCTTCATGGAATTCTCCAGACAACAATACTGGAGTGGGTTGCCATTTCCTTCTCCAGGGATCAAACCTGGGTCTCCTGCATTGTGGGAAGATTCTTTACCACTGAGTCACCTGGGAAGCCTATTAGAATGTAATATTTATTTATGTGTGTGTGTGTGTGTTAGTCACTCAGTCATGTCCGACTCTTTGTGATCCCATGGAATGTAGCCTGCCAGGCTCCTCTGTCCATGGAATTCTCCAGGCAAAAACACTAGAGTGGATCGCCATCTCCTCCTTCAGGGGATCGTCCTGACCCAGGGATTGAACTCAGGTCTCCAGCATTACAGGCAGATTCTTTACTGTCTGAGCCACCAGGGAAGCCCAATATTTATTTATAATTGCCTTATATTAAAGTGTATTTACATAGTATTTCTATGTAATAAATAAATTTACTGGTAGAACAGGATAAAGTTCAGAAGTATCGTCAGATGTAAATGGGAAACTAATATATGGTGAAGGTATTGGGAAGAAAAGGCTGATTCAGTTAATAGTGTTGATATTTTAGGGCTTCACAGTTGGCACAGTGGTAAAGAATCCACCTGCCAAGACAGGAAACAGGGGACACAGGTTCTCTTGCTAAATTGGGAAGATCCCATGGAGGAGGGCACAGCAACCCACTCCAGTATTCTGGCCTGGAGAATCCCATGGACAGAGGGCAACAGTCCAAAGGATCACAGAGAGTCAGACATGACTGAGCAACTAAGTACACATGCATGTTGATATGATAAGGCATCCACCTAAAAAACGAGTTTAAACTCCTACCTTCAAATACATTCCAAAATAAAATCTAGATGGACTATTATGATAAATGCATTACTTTTAAAATAATAATAAAATTATATTTTATAAAATGGCACAGGAAGGAGGGATAACACCATACTAAGAATGATAATGCCAAAAAAAAAAAAAAGAATGCTTAGACCTGTTTTAGTATCATCCTAATTTTCTGGCTGAAATCTTAGAATTCTAGAGATGACTGACTAGAAACTATTATTTTAACTTAAAAATTCACTACAGAGGAGGTAGCTATTAGATTTGCTTCTTCTCTAAATTCTTGAGATGGAGAAATGTAATTTGAAGCAATTTGTTGCATTGCCTGCATGCTCAGTCAAGTCCGACTCTTTGCACTGCCGCCAGCCAGGTTCCTCTGTCCATGGGAATATTGGAGTGGGTTGCCATGTCCTTCTTCAGGGGATCTTCCCAACCTGGGGATCAAACCCATGGCTCCTATGTCTCTTGAACTGGCAGGCAAATTCTTTACCACTGTGCCACCTGAGAAGCCCGATTTAAGCAACAGTCTTTATTAAAAAACCTTCTACTACAATAAATCATATTGGAGGTCCTACAGAATTCATAATTGCAGGATTTTCTCCTTACCATGTATCTTGACTTGGCCGTTTACACCTCAGACACACTCTCATACCAGGCAGACTTTTTCTTTTTTTATATATTTATGTATTTTTTTATTCAGCTGTGTTGGGTCTTAGTTGCGGCATGTGAATCCTTTGCTGTGGCTTGAGGTGGCTCCTCTAGCTGTGGAGCACAGACTCTGGAGCACATGGGCTCAGTAGGCGCGGCACCCAGCCTTAGTCACTCCACTCATATGGGATCTTAGTTCCCTGACTAGAGATCGAACTCTGGTTCCCTGCATTGGAAGGTGGATTCTTAACCACTGGACCACGAGGGAAGTCCCTCAGCAGATACCTTGAAAGCAAAACTTGTACAATATTTTGTAAAAGGAAAGAAAATAAGTAAGAAAACTATATATACTAATGATAAAAAATGTTTTCCAATAGAAACCCAACATGAGTACTTACGATTCAGGGAGAGAAACAGTCATGTAAGTAGTGAGAGGATAAAATATGGACATCATACCGAAGTAGTTAGATGTCAGGGAGTTCTTAAAGGTGAAGGCACAGATGGGGCTTCAGGCATACTGGAGCAGGTGTCCTGGACCCAGGGACATTCCAGCTGAAAACTTACTAGCAATGGCCTTGGGTGGATGGCATCATCTCTGCCTGCTCTTGTTGTTCATGCTTCTGGGAGGCTTAACATGAACTGATAAGCATACTTGCGCTTAGCAAAGTACGAGACACATTTTGATTCTCCTTACCTTTTGAATTATTACTGGAATCTGTTAAAATGACAGGCTAAGAATACAGATGCAGTTTCCTAAGAAGATGCATAGATCCACTCTTACAGCTCCAGTTGAAGAACTGGATGAAATTCTCAATTTTCTAAGTCTGGAGATGGTGAGATCATTTCCAAGTGCAAGAAGGCTATGTGAGTCAAGGACACGCCAGTCAATTCCAACACACATTTTGCAGAGGCCTGACCCCAAAATACTAAGTGTGTCTGCCAGATGGGTATGCTAGAAATCTCAAAGAACTCAAAGTCCTCTATGAACAGTAAGATCAAACCAAGAAAATAAAAAGTTCTGAACTCAGATGCAAGTGAAGCCTTTTCTTTTGTATTAATACAATATAATCTTCTGGAACAATGCCTGGAAAAAATAATACAATCTGGAACCCCCTTGCCAAAACCTTCCTGGATACGGGCAGGAAAAGTGACTAAGCAGGTAGAAAGGTCCAAGTGTCCATGGCTGCACTTCACTGAGCGAATTGCAGCATGTACCTGCCCCTAAGCCTGTAAGCTGCTTCTTTATATAATTACTGTTTACAGTTGGAAGACGCCTATGGTTTCACTTTGAGTACAAAATAGTAACTACTGGCAAAAAAAAAAAAAAAGTTTTTTAAAATGTCTCCCCCAAGTTGCTCAGGGTCTAGTTAGAAGTAGCTGTGCTCTGCACGTGCCTAATTCCCTGGCTGAGAAGGAGCGGACATCAGACCCAACTGGCCAAGAAGCTAACTGTGTATCTCTTGACTAGACAAACATTTGCCATTGGAAATACAATTTCTCTCTCTCACACACACATTCACCATCAGAAATACAGTTTCTTGGACTTCCCTGGTGGTCCAGTGGTTAAGACTCTGCACTTCCAGGGCAGGTGGCTCAGGTTTGAGCCCTGGTTGGGAAAGATCTCACATACTTTGTAGTGCAGCACTCCCCACCCCCCAAAAAAGAGAGCGAGAGAGCAGTTTCGCAGTCTCCCTGTCTCCCCTTTCTCTCCAGTGGGAGCCACTTCTTGTACTTCCTCTTGTTTCCTATGTTCTCTTCAAATGCATCCTTGGGTAGAGCCCTACCACTCAGTATGGAGCCCACCTCATAGATTTCTGTGTCTTCTTTCTGGTTCTCTCCATGTAATGTTTCCCTCTTCCTTTGGTTTTCCTTCTTCTCGTTTGTAAAATGAACACCAGCTACTGAATATACTTGTATCTATGCCCTTCTCAGTGCCTATCTACTAGTAAAAACAAAAAGCAATTTTGTTTCTGTGAACTAAATATTTACTAAATAGAAAATATTAAAAAACAAAACAAATATCAAAATGGGAAGTATTTTGTTTAAAGTTCCTTACCATCTGTTATGGGTTGAAATGTGTCCACACCGCCCCCCCCTCCAATTTCCTACATTGAAACCCTTAAACTCTCATTCTGACTATACTGGGGGATAAATTCTTGGAAGAGGTAACTAAGGTTAAATGAGGTCATGAGGGTGGGGCCCGAATCCAATGAGACTTCTGTTCTCAGGAGAGGAAGAGACACCAGGGAGGCACAGGTTCAGGGGAAGGGCCGTGTGAGGACGCAGTGGGGGTGGCTGTCTGCAAGCCAAGGAGAGAGGCCTCAGAAGACACCAGACTTGCCAACACCTTCATCTTGGACTTCTAGCTTCCAAAACTATGTGAAAACAAATTTCTGTTGTCAAAACCACCCAGTCTGTGGTATTTTATTATGGGCAGCCGCAGCAGACGAACACAGCTCCCAAAATGACCATGAGCAAATAATAACAGGTCTCACTGAGGACACACTCTGCACCACATGTACAGTGCTACAGGCTTTGCTCCAGCCTGTCTTTACAACAACCCTAGAAGGTTAGTATCACTACACATTTTATAGATGAATGAACTAAGACTCAGGGAAGTTTAGGAAAAACTTGCCCTAGCTCATCCTGTGGAATTTGAATCCAGGTCTATCTGACCCCAAAGCCTCTAATTCTCAACCTGTTGCCTAATTGGAATGACAGAAAGCCTCAACTCTTCAATGTCCCTAATCACAGTGATATTTATAACCCTAATGATGCTGATCCACTAATTAATTTGCCATTAGATGGGTTGTTTTCATTTTGCTAAAATTAAAAAAGTATATTTTTTTAATCAGAGTATAGTTGCTTTACAAAGTTATGCTTTCTGCTCTACAACAAAGTGAATCCCCCCCTCTTTTTCAGATTTTCTTTCCATTTGGGTCACCACAGAGAATTTAGTAGAGTTCCCTGTGCTATATAGTACGTTCTCATTAGTTCTATTTTATACATAGTAGTGTATACATGTCAATCCCAACCTCCCAATTCATCTCACCTCCACCTTTCCTCACCTTAGGTCACTATATTTTTCCTCTATGTCTGTGTCTCTATTTCTGCTTTGCAAATTGGTTCATGTGTATGATTTTTCTAGATTCCACATATATGCGTTAATATATGATATTTGTTTTTCTCTTACTTCATTGTGACAGTTTCTAGGTCCATCCCCATCTTTACAAATGGCACAATTTCATTCCATTTTATGGCTGAGTAATATTCCATCAACTTCTGCTTGATGACTACGCTAAAGCCTTTATGTGGATCACAACACACTGTGGAAGATTCTTAAAGAGATGGGAGTACCAAATCACCTTACCTGCCTCCTGAGAAACCTGTATGCAAGTCAAGAAGCAATAGTTAGAAACGGAACAACAGACTGGTTCCAAATTGAGGAAGGGGTAGGTCAAGGTTGTATATTGTCACCCTGCTTATTTAACTTATATGCAGAGTACATCATGTGAAATGCTGGGCTGGATGAAGCACAAGCTGGAATCAAGATTGCCAGGAGAAATATCAATAACCTCAGATATTCAGATGACACCACCCTTATGGCAGAAAGTGAAGAGGAACTAAAGAGCCTCTTGATGAAAGTCAAAGAGGAGAGTGAAAAACTTGGCTTAAAACTAAACATTCAAAAAATAAAGATCATGGCATTTGGTCCCATCACTTCATGGCAAATAGATGGGGGAAAAGTGGAAACAGTGACAGATTTTATTTTCTTGGGTTCTAAAATCACTGCAGATGGTGATTGCAGCCATGAAATTAAGACGCTTGCTCCTTGAAAGAAAAGCAATGACAAACCTAGACAGTGTATATAAAAGCAGAAACATCACTTTGCTGCAAAGGTCTGTATAGTCTAAGCTATGATTTTCCCAGTAGCCATGTACAGAGATGAAAGTTGGACCATAAAGAAGGTTGAGTGCCGAAGAACTAATGCTTTTGAACTGTGGTGCTGGAGAAGTCTTTGAGAGTCCCTTGGACAGCAAGATCAAACCAGTCAATTTTAAAGGAAATCAACCCTGAATACACATTGGAAGGACTGATGCTGAAGCTGAAGCTCCAATACTTTGGCCACCTGATGCGAAGAGCTGACTCCTTGGAAAAGACCCTGATGCTCAGAAAGATTAAGGGCAGGAGGAGAGGGGGTTAAGGGACAGAGGATGAGATAGATGGCTGGATGGCACCACTGACTCAATGGACAGGAGTTTGAGCAAAGTCTGGGAGACAGTGAAGGACAGGGAAGCCTGGAACACTACAGTGCATGGGGTCACAAAGAGTCAGGCACGGCTGATCGGCTGAACAACTTTTATCATATCGTGACAGTCAGTAAAAGATCTGATTTGTTCTCCACTCACATGACTTGCTGGATTAATCAATGTTCTCTGCTCTCTGCAAAACACTTAGCCCTTGATATATGATTAAACTTCCAGAGTGATTTGAATCAAATCTTTGAAGGGTTTGTAATGATGGTCACATATTCATTTACTTATTATGTTGATATATTTATCAATCAAATAAATATTTACTGTGTCCCTGCTAGTTGCAAAGCAGCAAACCAGGCAACTGTCTTGTGCGTGGGAGGAGGGTAGTGTAAAAAATAAAGACAGTTTTGTTCAAGATTATAATTGTAAGAGCCAGAATATGAACACAAAGTAATATAAAACTATTATAGTTTTATAGTAAATAATAATAATAGTAAATAGTAAATAATAACTATTATGTGTTGCCTTGTCAAAGATGAATATATAGCTTTCATCACTTAGACTCAATATTGTTATACTAATGTGGTAAATAAGACTCATTTCCTTAATATTCATGGGCAAGAAATAAAACTTTTACTGTAAGTGAACATTATTTCATATTAGAGTAGGTAATAAATGCACATGGCAAGATGAACAAGGTAAACAAGGAAAAGCATCTTTCCCTGTCCTAGCGCCAAGAAAATGTGTTTCCTAAACCTAATCTCAGTGACTTTGGCATGTCCCTCTTGTCTCTGCTTGAGGCTGAGTTCAAGTTTCAGAGGAGAGGTGAGTCCTCCATGTGACTGATTATTTACAAGCCAGCAACAGGGGAGCTACCCCCATCCCATCTGTTCTTGGGTTACCATGGCAACAGGTAAGAGTTGCTTCAGTCTCCTTCCAGTCCCCTTTTGGCAACACACCCCTCCCTCATTGGTAGATGCAGAAGGAGGTGACCTCTGATCCCTGAACAGGGGCCAGGAGGCTCTGAGGTCTGTCCAGCATCACCTTCTCTTACAGCAAGCTGGCGGTGGGAGGCACCTGACCTCTGAACAGATTCTCTTGTGCCTTACCTGGCAGGGCAGGGAGGTGGAGGTCAGCTCCTGGAACCTCAATATACCTGGAGAGTCTGCTGGGTTTTTGATCTTCACCCCCAAGCCAGCTTGGAAGGAAATAGGCAAGGACTCTTCGTGTGGATCGGCAGCATCTGACTCTTCGTCCCTCCTCTCTGCATCTCTACTCCTACCTACAATCTGGGAGGTTTCCTGGACTGGAGAATAGGGAGGCAGTCGCTCTGTGCATTCCAACCGATCTATTCTCTGTGCCAAAAACTTGTCTCCATTCCCCACCCAAAGTATGGGCTTTTAGAATAAACAATCTTGAATCTCAAAGCCTGGTCTTGGGGAACTCCCTGAAGGCTAGGAATGAAGCTGATTTAAGGGAGGAAAGTAGTTATTAAAGGAAAAGAAGATAAAATAATTCAAGGAAAAGTCCTCAATTAAACCTTAAGTTTTATCTGGCTTGCCTGCTGTCTGGTATGATAGTATCAACTTCCAAATATACAATTTAAAATAAAGCAATGCCTAAATATATTTATGTGAGGTACAGAAATTAAAATAATTTATCAAATGTTCTCTTGAGGAGAGAAAACATTTTCTCTTGAAGGAAAAAATAACAAGAAAGAAACATATCATACTCAAAGAGTTCTTTTCCCAGTTTACATCCATGACCACAATGCAAGCCTGGGCGAGAGTTTGCACGTCAATATTTATGAAGTTCTGTTCTCGAGCTCAAGTTTAACAGCTGGCCAAAGCATCCCAGACTCTTTCTGTTTAAAGTAAATTGGAATCAAGCAAAATGAGCTGGGGCTTCCCTGGTGGCTCAGTGGTAAAGAATCCACCTGCCAATGCAGGAGATGTGGGATCGATCCCTGACTCAGGAAGATCACCTGGGGAAGAAAAAGGCAACCTACTCCAGTATTCTTGCCTGGGAAATCCCATGGACAGAGGAGCCTGGTGGACTACACTCCAGGGGGTTGAAAAAGATTCTGACTCTCAGTTGACCAAACAATGACAACAAAATCATCTGACAAGCTATACAATCTAGATTTTTCCTGGTTTCCAGGCTCTGACTTCTGACCTCCAGTAGAACTCACTTTACCTCCACACCTGCTATCTGTCCTTCACACGCCTGCAGACTCAACTCTAGATTTTTCACTTAGGCTGTGATTTTAATACAAGACCTTTGTCCCAAACCTCTCCTCAGCTCCCCAGTCCTAGGGCTCAGAGCAGCTCCTGGAAGCTATGGGCTAAGAGTCACTTTTCCTTAGACAAAGTAACGTAAAACTTCCTCCTGTTGGCTGCCATCCACTGTGTCACCTGTTTTTCAGAGATTTTCAAACTGTTTTCTCTGCGCATTGTCTCAAACTCTGAGTCCCATCTCTTTTTAACCTACAACACTTTAGCTCTGTAAGCAGATAGGGTGGCGGGGAGCAGGGTGGGGAATGGGGGGGTCCCGGAGAAAGAGAACCAGGCACATTCTTTCCTTTCTCATCAGAATGAAAGCCAGTGGGGCCTAAGCCATTTTGTGATCTAAGCCTGGCCCTTGAACAGGGTCTTAGCAATGAATGATCTTAAGCAAACAAAACAATGCAGAAACAAAGTGTTATCAGGCAAGAAAAGTAACAACAGCAAAGATAATATCTCAGTGGTAAAGACTCCCAGTTCTGTGTCAACTGGTAAAGATTAGCCTGAGGTACTCAGAAACCAGATCAACTGAGATGATGATGTTGACCTTTTCTGGCCCTGGTGACTTCAGTCAACTAAAGCTTGGACTCCGTCCACCGACTGACCAAGCCCCTTCTTGAATGTGCATGTACCCTTAGCTTAAAACTTAGCCTGCTTTGCTGTTCAAGGAGATGGTGCTTTGGGAAAAGTCCTCCATGTTCTCCTTACTCATTGCAAGTAATAATAAATCCTTCATTCTCCTGACCTTTGGCTTGGTTGTATATTTTGGCTCAACACCTACCAAGTGACAAACCCAGTCTTTCAGAGAACAACTCCACAATGCTCCATGGGCACAGCTACTTCTTAAGTCAACAGGGATCCCTGCAGTGGTTTAATTGGGAAATATTTGTTCATTCGTTCATTCAAAAAAAATTTGTTAAGGGAATTCCCTGGCGTTCCAGGAACTAGGAGTCTGTCTGTGCTTTCACTGCTGAGGGCCCAGGTTCAATCCCTGGTCAGGGAACTAAGATCTCACAAGCCTGTGGCATGGTCAAAATGGAAACTTAAAACAAACAACAACAAATTTGGCCCCATCCCAAAACTGTGTGTCAAACACGGGCCATCCCATACTCACCGTTCTAGGTGCTAGGGACACTGCAGTGTAGGAATTAAAAATCTCTGTATTCATGGAGCTGACACTCCAGTAGGGAGAGAGAGACTGTGTAGATTTACTTACTTTTTATTGTCCTTATTTCAGTGATATCCCAATCTCAATCCCACAAAAGCTTGGAAAGGTCTATACTTCCTCACACCACTATGATCAGTCACTAAATATCAGTTCAACTTCTCTCTCTAACTCACCTCCTCTTCGTATTCCCACCATTGGCCTTCGTGTGGTCATGATGGAAGCATTTACCCCACAGAAAATGGCAACTGCCACACATCAGGGCTTCTCCCTTGGGGAACCGGTTCAAAACCGTTTACCAGCCTATCGCGGATAAAGGAACCCTAAGTATTTTCCTCTGGGACAGGTCCAGACGCTTTCTATACCCATCAACCCCTGTTTCACCCTCCTGGAAGTCATCCTTCATACACCTGCTACCAGGGTGCTCCTTCTGAAACGTCAATGGGATTGTGCCAACTCTCCTCCTAAAACCCTTCCAGGATTCCCCATCCCTTTCAAGGCACCGGTATTCTTGATCTGGTCTGACTTATCCGTCCCAGCCTATACCTCATGTATGCCTTAACCTGTCTACAAACCAGTGCCTGTATTTGTCTCCTGCTCCTCTCTGCTCTGGCTATTCCTTCCGCATCTCACAAGACTGTTAAGGTGTCATATTTTGAGCTCCCGTTTCAAGGCCAGGCTGGTTAGATGCCTTTCTCACGTGCCTTCCCAGGGGACCCTATGCATAAACCTGTGACAGCATGGAAGCCACCGCACTGAAACTGGTTCACCTCTTGTGGAGTGTCTGGTTAACCTGCTTGGGGCTCTGACCTAGGCTCTGATCCTAGAGAAGTACAGGGCTCCCTGTAGTCCTATCCGTGGCCCTTTCCTCCTCTTCCTGGGTAGACTCTACACAGTCTTCCTGGGTGATCTCCTCCATCTCGAAGATTCTTTCCTTGGCTTCTTACCATCTACGTGTCAATGATTCACACTATATCTCCAGCCCTGATCTTGTGGCCTAAGGACATCTCTACCTGGATATGCCACCTCGGCGCCTTCCCTTCTAGTTCCCTCTTCCTGATTCTTGTGCGGGAAGTGGCATTACTAAGACTCGGCACACTCCAGCCAGCAGGCCAAATATGCCCACAGCTTGGGCTAAGAATGGTTTCTACATTTTAAAAAAAGAAAGAACAAAAAAACATAAACACAAAGAAGAATATACAACAGGGACCATATATAGCCCACAGAGACTAAATATTTCCTATCTGGTACACTTTATAGAAAAATTTTGCTGACCTTCAGGCATCACTGTTTGCCAAATGGGAATCAACAATAATATTAATAATATTACTAGTATTATTAATACTATCACTAGTATTAATAATTATGGATAGCAAAATTGATTTGACTCTGTTGAGACACTAAGTGCTCTACACATTTCACTTTATTCTCTCTCAACCATGGAAAAGGAGGAATTCCTGCCCATGTTTCTGATCCAATTAGGACTCATGCCCACACCACTGTCTACTGTACAAATTTATCTCTTACTCAAAACAATAACCAAACTCCAAAAACCAAAATGCAAACAATAATCGGGTCTTCAAAAACTTTTCATCCTCCTAAACATCTCCCTTACATTTGCTGATTTATATTCTTTACAACTACATCTTGTAGTCTGTAAGATCCCAGAAAGCAAGGACAAGTATTTTCCCTTTACCGCATGTTCAGCACCTGCCGTTAAAGATCATTATATGAATGAGTGAAGAAATTCCATTCCTATGCTGGGTTATCATGTTATAATTGAGAAAACTGAGATCATGGGGTGGTTTCATTGGCTGAGGTTGCAAAACTAACAGGATTTTTTTTTTTAAACAAGATTCTAATTCAGTTCTGACACCAAAGTTCATGTTATTTTAATTATACCATTTTGTCATCTTCTCCCTTTCCATTGGCTCTTTCCTTTTAGCCTTCACATGCTAGAACCTTTCTTTTCCAATAACTACAACAATCCTTTGGTCATGCTGTCCCTGCCCTTATAAACAAATTTCGTGGAAAAACCAGCCATCTTCCTTGTCATTATTTCCTCACTTTTCATTATCACGCATCATGTTACTGAGTCCATCTTGCAAATACTAAGATCCTATCAACCTCCATATCTAAGGGCACACCAATCTTTATTTTACAGCTACTCCATCCCTTCCTCCAATCTGGAAGTACTGAGTTCCTATGCAATCTTTCCTAAACCGGAATGGCATAAAGTGAAGAAGCAGCAATGACTTCGGGACACACTTTGTTAATGGATGCACAGAATAAATCGAGATCAAGCACAGATGCTCACAGACACAGTTCAAAGCTATGGTGACGGATGCTGAGACGCTGAGTATAGTTCCAGGGGAAGGAGCTCAGCAGCACCAGTCTGGCTGCTTGGGGTGTGAGCTGCTTCTGTAAGGGGCCACTGTAAAATGATGCCCTGCATTATTGTTGCTTTTCACTTTTTTTTCCATAAAAGTGAAAAACTTTGGATTTGTTTCAGTTAGTGAAAGCAGATACTCATGTCTATCTTTCCAAAAACTGAACTTTTAAAAAGCGGGGGAATACCTGTCCTTGCCTGGTTTCCTCCTCCTCCCCAAATAGTCCCCTGTATCTACTGGAGAGTTTTATTCAGGGGCATGGAGTCCACTGAAGCCCGTTTATCTTTTGTTACTACCACTAGACTACAAAGCCATCTCTGAATCTTAGTTATTATTATTATTTTTTTAACCTGCCAAGTGCCCACGGTGAAAGGCACAAAGTTGAAGTTGGTCAGTGCTTATTGAATAAATTAAAACATCAACTTATCAAGAAAGGTGAGAGATGGGACTTCTCTGGTGGTCCAGTAGGTAAAACTCTGAGCTTCCCATGCATGGGTCCTGGGTTTGGTCACTGGTCAGGGAACTAAATCTCACATGCCACAGCTAAGACACAGTGCAGCCACATATATAAATATTTAAAAAAATTTTTTTAAAAGAAAGGTGAGAGATTTTTTCCGGTAGACTATATTGCTGAAAATGACACGAAGTTTTCTAGGTATCAGAACTCATCAAATGTGTGATATAAACTACATAAAACAATACTTTGAAAGATACAAGCTTTTATTTACATATCAACTTCTATTTACAGAGTTGTATTAGTAAACATTTTAGATTTACATTAATTCACTTCTATTTAAACATATCTTTATACATATACTTATTATGCATTTATGTATTTCTTTTAAACATCAAAGAGAATGAACTAAAGATACCCCCAAGCAATTCAACAGCTCAGAAATCCTCAGTATTATGGAATTATCACAAAAGCACTTTTCTGTGAATGAGCAGGCTATTTTCTGGTAAGTGAAGCTTAGTATTTTAATCATATTTAATCATGTTGAATACATTTAAAAATTAAGACTATAATTCAGCCACATTTGATTTTACAGCAGGGCTTAAAAGTGGGCTAAATCATTGCTGCCTGCTGCTTTTCCTCTTTTTTTGAAATGCTAAGTAAGGGCAGGTGCTGGGGAAATTGTGATAAAAGGAAAGGAGGAATTCTCATGCAGTGTTATTTAATAAATGGCCACAAAAAAGAAAAAGATATTAAACTTCACAAAAGAGCTAAATACTTTGCTGGCTGGGCTTCGGACTATTTCCAATCAAACTGGCAGGCAATCTCTCAAATTAAAGAAAGGAGGGTGACTTTTTGCTGTAGAATTTTAGAACTGGGAAGTGCTGCCTTAAACAGGTCTACCAGGAAATAGATTACAAGTAGCCTTATTTCTTCAAAGTGCCCTACATTTTATTTCCTTTTAACTGCTGTGAAGTGTATTAATGCATCACATTTCTTTGTAAATACAGTAAGCTTAAATAAAATAGGACTTGCCTGATGGTACAGTGGATAAGAATCTGCCTGCCAAGGCAGGGGACTCGAGTCTGATCCCTGGTCTGGAAGGACCCCCACATACCATGGAGCAGCTAGGCCTGCGCATCACAACTGCTAAGCCCACGCGCTGTAATTACTGAAGCCCAAGCTCCCTGGGACCATGCTCTGCAAGGAAAGAAGCCCTGCGACGAGAAGCCCTCGCATCCCAACGAAGAGCAGCACCCTGGCGCACTGCAACTAGAGAAGAGCTTGCACAGCAACAAAAACCCAGCACAGCCAAAAATAAATACTAAAGGGAATCAGTCCTGAATATTCATTGGAAGGACTGATGCTGAAGCTGAAACTCCAATCCTCTGGCCACCTGATGCGAAGAACTGACTCATTGGAAAAGACCTGGATGCTGGGAAAGATTGAAAGTAGGAGGGGAAGGGGATAGCAGAGGATGAGATGGTTGGAATGGCATCATCGACATGATGGACATGAGTTTGAGCAAGCTCTGGGAGTTGGTGATGGACATTCAAGCCTGGCGTGCTGCAGTCCATAGGGTCGCAGAGTTGGACACGACTGAGCGACTGAACTGAACTGAATAGAATTACTTTCTTAAAAAAGAAATGAAATAAAACATAAGAGTAGTAAATGCCCTGAGGTTGGAATGGGGAGGAAAGCTACACAGGTTTACTGTAGGGGAGGAAGCCATTTATAAAAACCTAAAGTTTCAATGACAATAAGAAGTTCTTACATTGTGATGATGACATCATCAATATACTTCCTTTCCCCACCTCAACTCCTCAGACCTACAAAAGTAAAAGGAAAGAATGGAAATATATTCAACATTAAGGAGATCATCTACGTTCCAGTTGTTTTTTCAGTAGAAAGTTTAAAAACCTGCCAATTAGGATGCCTCCACCTACCACGGACTACCTCAAAAAGCTGAGTCAGTTTTCCTGGAGTGTGTTCTCATTTGTTTAACTTCCGAGCAACAGTAGCCACACCTCTTCCTGAATAGTAAGCTAGCAAAACTCTTCACACTACTTTCTTAATAGTATTTTTTAAGGAGAACATTTAAAACCACTAAAAAGGCTTTATGGTTTTTGTAAGAGAATGATAGAGCTGATAGTATACAGCTCAAATATTTTAAAACACGGTGAGAAAGATACAAATTTTTTTTAAATCTCATTTCCAGGCGTTAAAGGGTATTCTTGAGGGCTTTCTAGATGGCACTAGTGGTAAAGAATATTTTTAGACATTCTTCAAACATTTCTCAGACTCTGTATACACCTGTAGATTGATTGTGTGTGTGTGTGTGAGCATATGTGTGTATATATTAGTTTTACATGAATGAATAATTAACATCTTCATTTATAGTCTTTTCTGTCATCTTATTTTATGGCCATCCATTCATGTCATGTTTAAACATAACATCGTTATTTGTAGTAGCGTCACAGTATTCCCTTATACTGAAGTACACATATAATTTACTTAACCAGCTTTCTATAGAGTCTTTCTTTTGAAAGACTTCTGGTTTGCACCACCCCATCCCCATACCACCACCAGTTTTTGGTTATTATAGACAACATTCTGATGAATCTTCGTCTTATGGGTCATTTCAAATTTGTGTGAATATCTCCCGAGAACAGATTCCATGATGTGGGATACCAGGGAAAAGGAGATACATACAATATCTGACTAAATATTGCTGGACTGCTTTGGGGAAGCATATAGGTCAAGATTAGGTTTAGCTGAATGTGACAGAACAACCAAAGGTGGCTTACAGACAGTATGTAAGAGAGGAGGCATTACATGACCCAAGGGACCAGGTATCTTCCATTTGGGGTATTCCATCATCTTTAAAACCTGACTTTTCTACATGGCACAGGATGGCTGCTCAGGTCCCAGTCATTGCATCTGTATTCAGGTAGCAGGAAGGAGGAATAGACCAAAAAGGATACAACTTCTAAGGACTCTTGTGAAGTCACACCCGCCACTTCTCCCAACATCCCACCAGCCAGAATTTGGTCAAGTGGCTACATCTAGCTGCAGAGAAGACTGAGAAATGTAGTCTTTTTTTTTTTTTTTGGCCCTATGTTCATATATTCAGCTAAAAATCAGGTAATTTTTTACTAAGAACAGGGGGAAATAGATACTAGGGACAATAAACGATTTCTGCCATAGGAAGGATGTACTAATTTACACTTTTGTCAACAAAGGTCCATCTATACACCTATAAATCTAGTCAAGGCTATGGCTTTTCCAGTAGTCGTGTATGGATGTGAGAGTTGGACTATAAAGAAAGCTGAGTGCTGAAGAATTGATGCTTTTGAACTGTGGAGAAGACTCTTGAGAGTCCCTTGGATTGCAAGGAGATCCAACCAGTCCATCCTAAAGGAGATCAGTCCTGGGTGTTCATTGGAAGGACTGATGTTGAAGCTGAAACTCCAATACTTTGGCCACTTGATGTGACGAGCTGACTCATTTGAAAAGACTCTGATGCTGGGAAAGACTGAGGGCAGGAAGAGAAGGGGACGACAGAGGAAGAGATAGTTGTATGGCATCACCAACTCAATGGACATGGGTTTGGGTGGACTCTGGGAGCTCGTGATGGACAGGGAGGTCTGGCGTGCTGCGGTTCATGGGGTCACAAAGAGTCGGACACAACTGAGCGACTGAACTGAACCGAACAACATCGCCCAAGAGGAGCCATCTCCCCTGCCTTTATCAATATTGTTCTATCAGACCACTTTCACAGTAAATGAATTTCATTACTTAAAAGAAAAAAGGTTTAATCCATCCTCAAATGAACTGTGTAGTTTATGCCACTAGTATCAGTGATGCACACTTCTCCTCCCCAAAGTAAGAAGATGCAAATGTCAGGACACAGGCATTCCTCTGCCTTGAATTGTGCTTCAGGGTTAAATCTCTGCCCTTAGATGACTTCTCCCCTCCCTCCCTCCTAGTAATCTCATCCACAGCTGTAAATGTTCCTGACTCAAAATTTCTATCTGCACTTCTAATCTCCATAGTCCTGCTAAATTCACCAGTTGCTTACTGGGTAATCCAACAGCATCTTGCAATCAACTACAAAAAATTTGAATGTCATCGTCTTCTCTTACAAACCGACCTGTTCTCACACTCCTTATTTTGGTGGCACTAGTTGGGTCATTCTAGACTCTTACCTCTCTGCCATCACAGAACACTGACTCCATGATAAAATTATATTAATTTCACTTCCTTAGCAACCCTTGACATTCCCTTCAGCTCCACTGTGCTCTTGAGGATCAAGACAAAGTCTCCTGAGGGCTCTCTAGCTCTACACTTAAACCAGGCTACATCCAACATGGCAGCCAAAGGCCTCCCATTGTGGTTGCTGTTTAGTTGCTATGTGTCCTACTCTTTTGCAACCCCATGGACTATACCCCACAGGCTCCTCTTTCCAGGGATTATCCAGGCAAGAATACTAGAGTGGGTTGCCATTTCCTTCTCCAGGGGAATCTTCCCAACCCAGGGATCGAACTCAAGTCTCCAGCATTGGCAGACAGATTCTTTATCACTGAACTATCAGGGAAGCCCCCTGATCTGATTTGGCTGATCTGGCTGCCTAGGTGGGTGTCCCCTTCCTCCTTCACTCCTCCATGTGCTCGGTTGAAGAGTATGAGCATCCCTGGATCAGTCTTCAGTCATGGGTATACAAAGAATGCCAATATGAATGTGATTTTTAAATTTTCACTGAAATCCTTGGTGTGACAAACAAGGGCTCCGAGATAGTGACCTTCAGCATCATTTCATGCTAAATAAACCCCTGACTACACTCCACACTTCAACACATCACTTATAGTTTCAAACTGTCGTATCACAATTCGGTGACTTTGCTAAAATGCAATCCTCCTGCCTAGAATTCTTTCCCTCGAAAAGATCTATTCCCCTTTTTAAAAAATCCAAATCCCAGAGTCACAGCTTGAAGAAACCCTTTCTATGATGTGACTTCCTACCATGAGGGCCCCTTCCTTTCTTTGTGCCATTTCTGTGTTCTGTGCTTGTTCCTAAAATATTCTAGCAAATAGGATTAATATTTCTTAATCCAACGAATATTTACTGAATCCTCACTATGTACTCAGCATTGTGCTAAGAGCTAGATTCATGGCCACGTGTGAGATGATGTAGACTTAGGTTCTCACAGCCTAGAATCTATACAGCTTATGTTCATAAAGGCTAATTCCTACTTGCTGTCTCTTGTTTGTTAGAAATCTTCTTTCCACCATCAATCTCAATGAGATGCTAAGAAAGGGATATTGCCTTGTTGGTGACCATGTCAAGAGATAGTTTCTTCAGTGTCTTATTGCTTATTCACATGTTTATTTTTGCTTTGATGACTCCATGCTGCTCACTGTCACTATCCAGGGTCATATGGATGTTTAAAATGAAAAATTTGGGGGTAACCTATATTTGATCCATTATTTCTCAAGTGCTGTCCTCAAACTTACCCCCTGAAAAAGGCCAGGTTAAAGGGATTCTGGGCAGAGGTGAAGGTAGATCTGAAAACAAGATAGATAACTAAGCAAACATGGGGGAAAGGGTGTTCCAAGTGGAGGCATATCATAAGCAAAAGGACAGAGGTGACACTGGGTGAGTTAAAGAGATGTTTACCTGAGGATTTGTTGTTGCTGTTGTTCAGCCGCTAAGTTGTGTCCAATTTTTTGCGACCACATGGACTGTAGCATGCCAGGCTCCTTCTATCTATAGGATTTCCCAGACAAGTATACTGGATTGGGGTGCCATTTCCAAATCCAGGGGATCTTCCCAACCCAGGCTTCAAACCCATGTGTCTTTGGCAGGCAGATTTTTCTTTCTTTCTTTTTTTTTTTTTTTTAACACTGAGCCACCAGGGAAGCCCTTACCTGAGGATCAGTTCAGTTCAATCGCTCAGTCATGTCCGACTCTTTGCGACCCCATGGACTGCAGCACGCCAGGCTTCCCTGTCCATCACCAATTCCAGGAGCTTGCTCACACTCATGGCCATCGAGTTCGTGATGCCATCCAACCATCTCATCCTCTGTCATCCACTTCTCCTTCTGCCTTCCAGCTTTCCCAGCATCAGAGTCTTTTCCAATGAGTCAGTTCTTCGCATCCGGTGGCCAAAGTATTGGAGTTTCCACCTCAGCATCAGTCCCTTCCAATGAATATTCAGGACTGATCTCCTTTACGATGGACTGGTTGGATCTCCTTGCAGTCCAAGGGACCCTCAAGAGTCTTTTCCAACACTACAGTTCAAAAGCATCGATTCTTCGGCATTCAGCTTTCCTTATAGTTCAACTCTCACATCCATCCATCACTACTGGAAAAGCCATAGCCTTGAGTAGACGGACCTAGGACTCCCATAAATGTTGCAGGGGCTTAGCTCACAGACACCTTAGACACAACAGAATGCTGACACACGACTGCACCCACCTGGCTCAGTGACGTTCTAAGGTCCCAGTTACCTGCCTCTGCTTCTCTCCTTTCCCTACAAAATTTCTATTCCTGCTTTATTTCCTTTTCATCTTCTCAATTCTGTTTTCTCTTTTACTGTCTATCCCAAACAATAGCCTTTTAAAAAATATTTTTATAATTTAAAAAATTTATCTTATATTGGAGTATAGCTGATTAACAATGTTATGATAGCTTCAGGTAAATAGCAAAGGGACTCAGCCAAACATACATGGATCCATTCTTCCTCAAACTCCCGTCCCTTCCAGGCTGCCACATAGCCCTGAATAGAGTTCCCTGTGCTATACAGTAGGTCCTTTCCAGACAACAGTCTCGAGAAGATACACAGAAGGAAATCCAGGTATACTAACATTTGCAAATAAATAAATCCAAGTTAGGCAGAAATGTGTGGCTTTGAGCAATGCCGTTCCAGGTAGATCAGAAATGTCTGAGTGTATTATTCATGACTGCTGGTCTCAAGAGACAGAAACTCAATCCTGAGTAGTTTAAGTAAGAAGGCAATTGCGTTGGCTTGTGTAACCTGGAAAGACAGCGGTGCGGCTGGCCTGAGGCAGGACATGGTCCAGGAGTGCAAGGTGACAGCATCAGACCGGTGGCTTGCTCTCTCCTGTTTTCTGCTCCTGTCTGCTGTTGGCCTCACGAGTTTTCACCACAGACACATGTCCCTCATGCAGCGGGGAGCGTGGCAGCTAGGAAGCTCAAGCCTACGTCACCAGTTTGAGGATCCCCAAAGCGTCCCTTGTAGCTCAGTTGGTAAAAATGTGCCTGCCCTGCAGGAGACCCAGGTTCAATTTCTGGGTCAGGAAGATCCCCTGGAGAAGGAAATGGCACCCACTCCAGGATTTCTTGCCCAGAGAATCCCATGGGCAGAGGAGTCCAACAGGCTATCGTCCACAGAGTCACAAAAGTCGGACATGACTCAGTGACTAAACCACCAAAGCAAAATAACTCTAATTGAGGGTGAAAAATCCCAGGGAATGATCATATTCGTCTGGTTGGTGTCACTCCTCACACCCATCCTGGAGGCAGGTGGGTTAATGGCTGGCCTGGGCTAGGTCATGTGCCTGTCCTTGTGACTGAACCCCAGTAGATCCCCTCAAAGGAGAGGAGGTAGAAAGAATGGGGAGGGGCAGTGGCTGAAATGAATTCAGAGCAGAAAAACATTTGCCAATTTTGTTGGAACAGAATTTGTTGCTACTTTGTGGCAGAGTATTAGGAGCCAAATTAAGAGATGGGGCCAGGACTATCCTGGTAGTCCAGTGGCTAAGGCTCCATGGTCCCAAAGCAGGGGGCCCAGCTTCAATCCCTGGTCAGGGAACTAGATCCCACATGCTGCAACTAAAAAAAGAAAGAAAAAGAAATGGGGGCCAGACTGTGTAGATCAATATCTTGTAGGTGAAATGCAGGCACCACATATTCTGAAAAGCTCAGGTGCATGTGCGTATGTGTATGCTCAGCTGGTTCTTGTCGCTCCAAGTCACCTCCAACACTGAGTCAGGGAATCCCGAACCTCTGTCCTAGAAGAATCACGGAGGCGGGTACCTAGAGCCTCTGGTCTCATTTTCGCCTGATCAATACATAACCTTGTTTCATGTGTGTTTTTGCTTAAAGACACTTTATTTAATATACGTTGATGCATTAACCCTGGGCTTACAGCCAACAGCACTATAACTCAGGCCTGAATGGAGTTTATCTGACTCGTATTTTCTCTGTAAGGCTCGCCACAGTCTTCTCGTGCTTAGGAAAACCGAACAGCTCTCCGGCACTATATTTGGCCATTTTTAAAGAGCAAAATCACCAACAAAAAGCACACAAATGAGGAAAATATGGCACTAAACAAACTGTGAGAAGGACACTTGTTGACAGAACGAGCTGAAACAAGGAGGCAGAGCATCACCTTGACTGGTGTCGGCTGGGAAACTGCTGGTGGACTCGATCGAGGTGGACCTCGATATGAATCTTTGCTGTGTGCGCCCCAGGGGTGACAGGGAAAGCATCTGGAATATACTAATGGGGGGGGTGTTATTTCCCAAGGGAGCAGACACATTCACAGATGTGGAGTCTGTGAATAATGAGGATCGATGGCCTTTTCCTCTCAGTATTTGAAAAATTAAGGGCAAAGCTGTCACACCATGTGGAGGGTCTGAAAGAGTGATGGCGGGGTGGAGAGGGAGACAGGGATAAATACCAGAGTCCAAAGGGAGGAAGGACAGGATTCCACTTCCAACTGTCCAGCTGGACATAAAGGAAGGAAGAGGGTAAATTCAAGGAGGGAGAAGCCAGCTTAGACTGAGCTTAGAAAAATGCTAAACCCAGTCTGGAAGGGAACCTGATTTTGAGATGCAAGGTGATGAATTCTGAAAGGAGGCTTTGGTCCTGTCAGATGCCATGTGTTCTCCATTAAAGTATACACTTAACTGACTTAAAAAGTAATGAGTGAAATCATTAAAAAATTGTTTGTACATAGGACTAACCTATGGTTAGTTCTTGCTGATATATCACAGAAATCAAACCAATGTTGTAAACCGATCATCAATCAAAAATAAATATTTTAAAAATTATTTGAATATGTACTTTTTGTTGTAGACCCCCCACTGCACACACAACTATAAACACAATTTTTGTAAATCCTTTTCTAAAGCTTCTACAGCTATAGATTCTCACGGTGAACCCCCTGCTTGCTCATGCACAGTGTATGTACAATACCAAATGCACAGGTTTAGTATTTTTGCCTTTGTTTCACATGTGTAATTTTCTTCTTTAAACATTTGTGTATTTGGCTGTGTTGGGTCTTCCTTGAGGCACGAGAGCTCTTCATTGCATCATGCAGGGTCTTTTGTTGAGGTGCACAGATGCTCTATTTCTGTGTGTGGGCTCAGTAGCTCTGCAGCACGAGGGATCTTAGTTCCCCAATCAGGGATTGAACCTGCGTACCCTGCAATGCAAGGTGGATTCTCAACCACTGAACCTCCAGGGAAGTCCCCGCAAGTGTAACATTTTAGTTGAGATGTTAGATGGGGGAAGAGTACTGTGGATATGAAAGCGAGAAGTAATTTTAATCATGTGTAATTGGTCACAGGGTCTAAGTTGCAGTAACTATTGTTGTTTTATTTAACAACGCCTCGTGGCTTTGTATGCATTAACGTTTGGGTGTAAAGACTGTGTGTCTATCCAACAGGGAATCACAGCATTTAAATTGACCAGCCTAAGGTTACAACTACTTTTGAGCCAAATGCAAACTAAAAGCCTTAACTGAAGTAGTGCAATTCTGAATAACTGAGCATCAGTAGCTCAATAAATTTAGATTTCCATGCAAGGGCTTGCATTATTTACTTATTTATTTTAAAGGAATGAGTACTGTTCTACTACTAAATCTCTCCACTTCCAATCAAAAACCTCATTACTGGGACTTCCCTGGTGGTTCAGGGGTTAAGAGTGCTTGCATGGCAACATGCAAGGGATGCAGGTTCGACCTCTGGTCAGGGAACTAAGACCCCACATGCCATGGAGCAATTAAGCCCACAAGCCCCAACTACTGAGTCCATGCACAGAACAAAAGATCGCATCTGACACACACAACTAAGACACAACACAGTCAAATAAATAAATACTAAAAAAAACCCCAAACTGGTTACTACTACTACTAAATACCGGCTTCCCAGGTGGTGCTAGTGGTAAAGAATCCACCTGCCAATGCAGGAGATTTGGGTTTGATCCCTGGGTTGTAAAGATCCCCTGGAGTAGAAAGTGGCAACCCAGTCCATTATTCTTGCCTGGAGAATCCCCATAGACAGAGGAGCCTTTCAGGCAACAGCCCATGGGGCCTCAAAGAGTCAGACACAACTGAATGACTGAGCACTACTAAATACATAGCACACTTACAATGTGCCAGGCCTTGTCCTGGGCTCTTGAAGTTGATTAGCTTGTTTCTCATAGCTTCTGTGGTATCATTAATAGACCCATTTTTCAGTTGAACAAACTGAGGTAAAGGGTAGTAACTTGCCTGTAGTCTAATCACTAGAGAATGGTGGAGTTGGCTCACAGAATCCATGTGTTTAACTACTTCGTCAAACTACTAAAACTGGTAACTATTTACAAACTCTCCTTGACTACATTGCTGTTTCCTGCCTTCCCTGGGGCCCATCTCAATAATTCCCACCACTCCCCCTCCACTGGATTTATGGCTTTGCCAAAACTGCTTCTAAAAAAAACAACGATTTTAGCTGTCTAGACCTAGTTCAAACTAGCTCATAAATCCTTAAACCTTCATAAAGTTTTGCTTCTGAATCAGTCTAAGCTCGCCATTTCTAACACTTGAAAATGATGAGTTCTTTGAGCTTTTATCAGAAATTAAGTTTTTCTTTTATATTTAAAATGGTAACAAAATCTAGGATTTTTAGGTACTAATAGAAGAATTCTATTTGTTTGCTTTAAGCAAGTCAATCGTGTTTAAAGGAGTGATACTATTTTTCTAGTTGGAATACTATAATAATATTTATAAAACAGCTGGAATGGAACTGTTAAATAAATGCAAGTGTTTTAATGTGAAATGTAAACTTGCCTAGAACATCTACACAAATGATCTCCTTTGTTTGCTTGCTTTAATTTCAATTGAGCTATGATTTCTCAAACATAGCTGATTTCTAGTGGGGAGTATCTGGGAGAGGCAGTTTTTGAGAGAGAAGGGTGGGAGGAATTTAATTCAGCAAACACACACTACTCAGCACTGGGCCCCTCTGTTCAACCCATAAACTCAGGCAGTTTTTATGACCAGATCTTGGGAGCCGTCCACTAGATAGCTGGTCTAGGTTCACGTACAGAGCCACAGTGTGCCAGGTAAGTTACCAATGGGCCAGAGCTCCTGAAGGCTTGCTTTCCCTGGTGGCTCAGAGGGTAAAGCGTCTGCCTGCAATGCAGGAGACTCCTGTTTGATCCCTGGGTCCGGAAGATCCCCTGGAAAAGGAAATGGCAACCCGCTCCAGTACTCTTGTCTGGAGAATCCCATGGACAGAGAAGCCTCGTAGGCTACAGTCCATGGGGTCATGGGGTCATAAAGAGTCAGACACGACTGAGCGACTTCACTTTCACTTTTTCCTGAAGGCTTCCCTGCTTTTCACAGCTACTTTTTTTTTTTTTAAAACTTTTGTCTCACAACGATGGCCACCTGATCTTGCCTTGCAGGCTCTTATTCACGTTGGAGATGCTAAACTTCAAACCCAGCCTCAAGACCCAGCCTCCTGTGTCTGAGGCTGCCCTGCCCTCAGAACACTTTGCTCTACAGGTGACGCCTGGCTGGCCACCCCAGCCACTGCCGACTGGACTGAGGGGGCCATCTGACCTGGACCTGTCATAACGTTTTCAGTTTGAGGTGATGGAAAACCCTCTCAACCTGGTTTGAGGGAAAAAGAGAACCTCATTGGCTTATACAGCAGTGGGACCAGCAGGCTCCAGGGGCTGCAAACCCTACTACAAAGACCTGCTCTGCCTTTCACCTCCTGGCTGCTTCTTCCCCTGTCGCCGTGGCTGACATCATTACAGCTCCCAGCAGAGGTGAAGGGAACGCTCCTTTCTCAACAGTCTTGGCATCTAATTGGCTGGGACTGGGTTCTCCATGTCACCTGGCCACTGACAATGTGGCGCCCAGCTATTCACATTGCATGCAATGAGGAGGAGGGAAGCGCTGTTCCGAGAAAAATCTGGGCACTGTTACCACAAGAAGACAGATGCTGCTGGCAAAAGTGTCAATTCAACACCTGACCCAAGGACGAACAATACACAGGATTCTCCGGCCAGTGGGGAGGTCGAAGGGAAAAAGCTCCCCAACAGGGACCAGCAGCTGAAAGAACACATGAGGTCCTCTCTCTGGAGGAAGTGAACTTGAGGCCCAGCACTGGGCACCTGGTAGGGGCGGTGTAAAGCAGGACACGGAGACCCAGGGACAGGAGGGAGAAGAAGCGGTCAAGGCCTCGGGGAGAGGAGCAGGTGAGACCGGACCGATTGCTGCTGCAGAGGGAAGCCAGCCTAGAGCTGCAGACGCTCCCCTCCCGGCCTCCTGTGGGTCCTCAAGACTCTGAAGACTGAACTGCCAATAAGCCTGTCATTATCTCCAGAGGCTTTCTCAGGATGAAGACTTACGGCATTCTGTGAGAGGAGAAATCCAAAGGACCTGACACTTTCATGCAGAGAAGAGACACACAAGAAGGAAGAGAGACAAAAGGACAGCATGTGGGGATGGTGGAGTGGCAGAGAGCGCTGTTTCCTGTGCTCTGGGAAGCCTGGCTGCTGTGCCAGGTGAGACAGGGGCTGAGCTGACTTCCCTGTCCACCTACCCTTGGCCTCTGGCTTCCAATCTCTGCAGCCGTATAGAAAGGCCACGCCCTCTTCGTGCCACACCCCCAACTCTAAATCCTGAATACTTAGTTTCAAGGTCATACCTAGATTCTTGAGAGTCTCTTGGACTGTAAGGAGATCAGACCAGTCAATCCTAAAGGAAATCAACCCTGAATATTCACTGCAAGGACTGATGCTGAAGCTGAAGCTCCAATACTTTGGTCACCTGATGCAAAGAGCTGACTCACTGGAAAAGACCCTGATGCTGGTAAAGACTGAAGCCAGGAGGAGAAGGGGACGACAGAGGACAAGATGGTTGGATGGCATCACCAACTCAATGGATGTGAGTCTGAGGAAGTTCTGGGAGATGGTGAAGGATAGGGAAGCCTGGCGTGCTGCAGTCTATGGGGTCACAAAGAGTTGGATGTGACTGAGCGACTGAACAACAATCCACTTTTCAGGATGGTGGGTCGTGTACTCTATTTGCCGGGCAACTTTAAGCCCAATTAAAAGCTGGTTGTTGTTTTTTTCTGGATTGAACCCTGGCTATGGGAGTGAAAGCCTGGAACCCTAACCACAAGGCCATCAGAGAACTCCCAAAGTTGAGTTCTTCATTAAAAGGTGAGGATGACTGTACAGAGGCAAGTTGCCAACTCACCAAAGCTGGGCTCCATGCTCCCTCCTCTGTGCCAACCCTCACCCCCATGGTCCTTTCTCTTCTGCTCTGGATTTTTTTCTGCTCCTCTCTTGGCCAGTAGCTTACAGTTAATAAAGAGCTTCCTCATTACCTTTCTATTTCACTTCCCTGCAGCTAACTGATCATATCCCGTTGAGTCTCTTCCTTCAAATCTTTTCCACACCAGGCCACATACAAGTCACATGGCTGCTGGTTAGCCAAGGAAGCCATGGGCCAAGACAGATTCCACCTTGGTACAATGAACTGCGACAAGGGGACGGACGGGGACCGCATGCGTCAGATGGCGACTTAAGACGCGTCATGCAATGACTGACGGATCCGTACAACTCTGTTTTTCCATCAACCTATTCAGGTGAGTTGAGTAAGTGGCCATGAATATCCTCATATGCTAAGTTGGTTTCTGAGGACTGCTGTTAACAAATTGCTACAAGCTGGCTGGCTTAAAATAACAGAAATGTATTATCTCACAGTTTTGGAGGTTAGAAGTCTGAAACCACAGCATTGGCAGGGCCAGGCTCCCTCATGCAGGCTGTAGAGGAATTCTCTACCTGGCCTCTGTGCCTCTGTCTGGCTTCTGCGGTTTGCTGACAACCTTCAGCATTCCTCGAGGCATCACTCCAGTTCTGTCCTGGTCATGACATTGCCTTCTATCTTCTTAGACAGCGGTCACACTGCTTTGGGGTCTGCCCTACTTAACTAGTAACATCTGTAATCTCTACATAAGGTCACCGTTTGAAGTAATGGGGTTAAGACCTCAAAGGTATCTTTTTTGGGGAAAACATAATTCAACCCATAACCAATAGCTACATGGGTTGTATGGCCAGTTTCTCCACCTAACTATTTTGGCAGAATTACTCCCAAATGCACAATCCTCATGTGAAAGGCACATGACACTGCAGTGGGTGCTATGATGAGGATGTGTTTGCTGAGTCTTTATGTATTCACCCTCTGTTACGTTATTAATAGAGGCTTGGTGTTACCAACCTCCCTCCAAGAAACAACCAACAAAACAAAGTAAACCAGTATTCAAAGGTAATGTTGAAGAATAATTTATATTTCACTTAAGATCCTTTAGTCACTGCTTAAAGCCTACTAACTGGGAAAAATAAATCTGAAGAGTAAGCAAAATACTAAAGCACTAAAAATGTACCCAATTGTCTCTTAGGTTCTTCAGAGTGTCTTACTTGGAGCACCAGAGTCACTGAGAGGCTGGGGGTGGCCGCTGAGACAGAGGGCAGTGTGAAAAGGTCTGAGTGTGTCTACAGTTTTTTTACTTTTGAATGCTAATCTCTTCCTTAAAGAAAAAAAATAACCCAAGAGACAAAATGGTTTTATAGAGAAGACTTATCTTGGAACTAAAGGAGCTTACTAGGATAAAGGAAGGGAAGGAAATCATGCCAGTCATTTGTATATCTTACTTCATAAAGTCCTTTAGATGGTTACAAAATTAAAAGTTTTATCTCCATTTTTCTCCTTCCCCAACTAGAAAATGGGAGTTTCAAGAGTTTGATCACCCACTTCCCTCCTTTCATTCCCGTGAAGTTTCCTCCCTCTCCCTCATGACTTCTTTTTGCTGTGGCCAGAGTTAGGAGTTTTGTCAGCAGTTTTGATCATTCTTCTCTGCAAAAATCCTCAAGGGATCCCTATTACCTAGAACAGTATAGTTACCATAGTTTTCCATAGCAGAACTCCCCTTCCTTGTCCTTTCTTTTTTGGCTGTGGGGGCAAGTGGGATCTTAGTTCCCTGACCAGGGATCCAACCCATGCCCTCTGCATTGGAAGTGCAGGGTCTCAACCACTGTACCACCAGGGAAGCCCCCAAAACTCTTTTATCAAGGGACATTCTGTACAGATTTTTATCTCTATCAATTTAAACTTATCCATTGAATAAAGGGTTTTTCTTAAAAAATGTAGATCTTGTGATAATTTCAGATTAATAATAATTATGAGAACAAATTATTGAAAAGCAGAGACATTACTTTGCCAACAAAGGTTCTCTAGTCAAGGCTATGGTTTTTCCAGTAGTCATGTATGGATGTGAGAGTTGGACAATGAAAAAGGCTGAGAGCCAAAGAATTGATGCTTTTGAACTGTGGTGTTGGAGACTATTCTTGAGAGTCCCTTGGACTGCAAGGAGATCCAACAAGTCCATCCTAAAGGAGATCAGTCCTGGGTGTTCACTGGAAGGTCTGATGTTGAAGCTGAAACTCCAATACTCTGGCCACTTCATGCGAAGAGTTGACTCATTGTTAAAGACCCTGATGCTGGGAAGGATTGGGGATAGAAGGGGAAGACAGAGGATGAGATGGCTGGATAGTATCACCGACTTGATGGACATGGGTTTGGGTAGACCCCGAGAGTTGGTGATGGACAGGGAGGCCTGGTGTGCTGCGGTTCATGGGGTTGCAGAGTCGGACACGACTGAGCAACTGAACTGATACTGATACTGATGAGAACAAAGAAACTCTTCTGATAAAAAGAGAACTTTGGAATTAGACAGTGAGGTATAGGTGAAAGTGAAATTACCGTTACTCAGCAGCAGGAGCAGGTTTCTGCATTTTATTGTAATATAAAGAAAACCCTGATCCATGCAGATAATCCTGTCTATTTTCCACATTACACCAAGTAATCTCATAAAAATGCAAAACCTTATCACTATACTTCATCAACTCTAAAATGCCATCAACTGTAAGTTGTATGTATCATTATTTTATGTCTAGCTCGGAAAGAAAAAAGTGCTAATTACACTTTGATTTTGGATTTGAAGATGCAAAAAAAAAAAAAAAAAAAAAGGTGTGCCCTGCAATCACTGGGATAGGGTTTGCTAGCGACTTCATCCTCTTCAAAATCAAGGGCTTCTGGTTCTCTCCGTATCAGGACAAAGCTGGAAGCTGGCATGGCCCAGCCACCTGTTCCCTGCCCTCCTCTTTCCACTCACCCATCTTCAGGACCACAGCTCAAGCTTGACTTCCTCCGGAGCACCTCCCATGACCTCCCTGACCAGGCCACATCCTCAGGCACTTGGGTGTCCCCCCCTTGACAGCACTTACCAGGGCTGACATCTTGTTTGGTTGACATCTTAATCTGGCTTGAAGGTTTATTTAATTAGCCTCTAGCTCCATGAGGACGGCCAACATGAACCTTTGTACTCTATTGTGTCCTCTGTGCTTGGCACGGTGCCCGCTAGCACCTGGTGGACAGGAGGCACTCAAATATTTGTTGAATGGATGAATTGAAATCACGTTTTAAAAAAAAAAATCGTGGCTGATTTTAGAATAAGTGCTCTTCAATTCAAAGGATCCAGGAAATCCAGAAGTGTGGGAATAGTTAAGACTTCCGTTTCAGGGACCTCCCTGGTGGTCCAGTGGTTAAGACTTCCCCTTCCAATGCAGGTGATGTGAGTTCAAGTCCTACTGGGGAGCAAAGATCCTACATGTCTCATGGTCAAAACATGAGCACATGAAAAAACAACACAAGTAATACGGTAACAAATTCAACAAAGACTTTAAAAATGGTCCAGGTCAAAAAAAAGTTTAAAAAGACTTCTGTTTCAGAGTTGAATGGGATTAACAACTATCTACCAAATTCTTGCCTCCTTATCACAAATGCCAAATTCAGACAAAAAGCACTGAAAATCACTTATTGTGTATTGAAACTCTACCACAAATTGGCTCGTGCGTTTTCAGGAACTCTGTGTTTGAAGATTCTGTGCAGAGCTAGTGCTCCTTAGCCTCTCCTGATTTTCAAGCTAACTCTGCTCTGATTATACCTGCCTTGTATGGGCAGGACTCCAGAGTTGGTCAGAGCTCCACCTTCCCAAACAATGACACATTTGTAAGACGTTCTACTGTATTTACAGCGGTGACAGATGCTTTCCTCTGTGCTCTGCACCAAAACATGTTCATCCAGCTTTTGGAAGCACACTTAAGGTGATAAAACTTGGTATAGGATATATTTGAGGGTGTATGTATTTGTTTGGTTTTACAAGCTTTAAACTAGCGAAAAATATTCCTAAAGAGGAGATTGGAATAAAATGCTTGTGGAGCTTCCGAAGGGCATTTATTTGCAAAACCAAAAGGTAATGTGAAAGCCCTGGCTGGCTGAATCAAGTCTTATTTCAAGATTTACCAGGCATTTCCTGATCTGCTCCCTGGCTGCTTCGCAGCGGTCCAAGCCAGCTTTCCACCCTATAAGAAGGCTCGATCACCACCCATCCTGGGGACAGGCTCCATGCTCTTGCATCCTGGGCCCACAGGACTGTCCCCACCTCTTCTTTGTCTTGGTCTCAGCTCATATCCGTGCTCAGTCACTCAGTTGTGTCCAACTCTTTGAGGCACATGGACTGTAGCCAGCCAGGCTCTTCTGTCTATGGGATTCTCCAGGCAAGAATACTGGAGTGCGTTGCCATTTCCTACTCCAGGGTATCTTCCCGGAGATCCAAGCTAAGTCTCTTGTGTCTCCTGCATCGGCAGGCAGATTCTTTACCACTAGCACCACGTGCCTAGTTCTCCTGAAGTCTTCCCTGATCACTGCCAACTACCCGGGATTCCCTACTACAAGGCCCTCACTAGAGAGATAGTCTGTCCGCTGTACAGATCACATTCTCTAGCTAGTCTGCCTGTCTGCCCATGGACAGCAAGATTCTGGAGGGGAAGGCACTCCATTCTGGTACCACTGGCACAGTCCTGGGGCTGATGGCACTCAGTGAAGCCACCTCTCTCACAGCCTTAACCTGATGGTTTGTTTTTGCCAGTGGCAAAATCTCAATCTGGTGGTTTTCAAACTTCCTTGATCACTTAGTAAGGTTACTAGTAAGCATCTTTTCATATGTTTTAGTCACGTGGTATTTCTTCAGGTGACTATCCATAGCCCCCATTTCTCCATAAAGCTGTTTTTCTTATTTGTAGGGTTGAAAATCTTCTGATACAGGGTCTATTAACCCCTTGCCTGGTAAATATGTGGCCAACACTTTCCACAGGCAATTAATTAAAAGTATCATTCATGAAGAAAAAAATTTTATTTCACTTGTACTTGATCTGCCGTTCCTTTCCATTATGGCTGTCAGGTTCAGAATACTGTGTAGACTCTACCTCCTAATGAAAACACTATCCTGTCTTATTTCTGTATGGAACTTTCATAGTGTATGTTTGTGTGTAGAGCACTTAAGTTTTGAAATCCATATAAAAATTTTAAATAGATAGTACAGGAGTACATATTTTTTAATGTGTGATAGGGATTTGGTTAATTATTTCTATTTTGTGACAAATTTGATAGCCAATTGTCATGATAATTATAGAATGGTTCTCCGTTTCCCTACTGATTTGAAATGTATTTTCCTAAAGAAAACAAGAACAGTAACTTGAAAAGATATATGCACTTCTTTGTTCATTGCAGCATTATTCACACTAGCTAGGATATGGAAGCAACCTAAGTGTCCATCAATAGATGAACTAGATAAAGAAGACGTGGCCCATAATGGAGTATTACTCAGCCATATAAGAATGAAATATTGCTATCTGTGACATGAATGGACCTAGAGAGTAGTATCCTAAGTGAAAAAAGTTAGAAAAAGACAAATACTGTATGATTTCACTTATATGTGGAATCTGAAAAACAAATTAATCAAATATAACAAAACAGAGTCATAGAGAGCAAGGAGGTATTAAGAGTTGACAGAGGTGAAGGAGGTGGGAGTATGAATGGAATACATAAGAGAAATTAAGAGGTATAAATTTCCAGTTGTAAAATAAATGAGCTACAGGCATGAAATGTACAGAGTGGGGAATATAGTCAGTAATCATGTAATATCTTTGTATGGCGACAGATGGTAACTGGATTTATTATGGTTGGTGATCATCTTGTAATGTATAGAAATATGGACTCGCTATTTTGTGCATCAGGAATTAACACAGTATTATAGGTCAATTAAACTTCAAAAAACAAACAAACTTAATAGAAAAAGAGATCAGACTTGTGGTTACCAGAAGTGGGGACTGGAGGAAGGAGGAATTGGATGAAGGTGGTCAAAAGGAACAAAATTCCAGTTTGAGATAAATAATTACTAGGGGTTAACATGATTAATCTGTTAAAAACTGTTGTATGTTATATACATAAGCTTTAAAAGAGTAAATACTAAGAGCTCTCCTAAGGAATCTTTTATCTTTTATTTTGTGTCAATATGAGAAGATGGATATTCTCTAAACTTGCTGTGGGAGTCATCTCCTAATGTATGTCAGTTAAATCATTATGTTGTTTACCTTAAACTTATACAGTGCTGTACATCAAATATATCTCAATAAAACTGGAAGAAAAAATAAAAGAATCATAAGTTACCAGAATTAGTGAGTTAGCAAGATTACTAGATGAAAGGAAATTTACTAGGAGCGAAAAACAACAGAAAATCCAATTGTAAACAGGAGTTTAACTTACAATAGGACAAAAAAGTCAAACACCTAGAATGCTAACAAGATATATATAACATTTCTACACTGTAAGAAATCTTTGAGCAAACTTCAGTATATCTAAAAAATTCTAAAAGCAAGGAAATACTGCTTTCGGATTGAAAATTTGGCATTGTTAAGACAGTTAGTTCACCACAAATGGAAACTACACATGCATTACAATCCCAATCAAGACATGAACAGATATTTCTGTGGAAACATAAGATGATGGTAAGAATAAATAAAGTAACACAGTCCTGAGATGAGTAACCAGTTACAACAATCGTTTTCACCGAAAAAGTGAAGTTTGGCTTGGTGTTGGAAGAAGGTAAGGCGACACAAACGCCCAGCAGACATTTCTTCAGTCCTTGGCAGTCCTTCAGTATGGCAGGCCCACTGCTGGGTGTTTTCCAAAGGGCAACACAGAACCTCAGATCCTGCGACGCTCAGAGGAAAAGGGGTTCGAGAGTCATGTGCTGGTAGGAAAAGCTCACCCTGCTGTTTCCTCTCAGAGAAATCCTGTTGCACAGCAGGACTTGAAAGCCTCTGAGAAATTTTGGAGAAGAAAAGCAAATAGAATTGTGCTGAACCCAGGATTTTCCAGTCTTATTTGATCATGACCTCTCTTTGAGAAACCCTGGCCCAGAGTGCTTTTGATATTTTTTGGTTCTCACCACGATGTGTGAAGCAGCCCAGGGATGAACTGCTCATTTTTTGACAGATGAAGACATGAAACCTCAGGCAGGTGAAACTTAACAACAGGTCATAGAGCCACTAATACAAGATCTGCAAGGCACACTTAATTTAAAGATGAAATAAATTTTTTTTTTAGTGCTTTTTTTCCTAGGGTCAAACACTACTTTCCCATGAAACAGCATTTCAGAGATGGAATAAACCTTAGTGATCTCTTAGACTAGTAACCTTATTATGTTGATGAGGCAACTGGGGCCGAGACAAATTAAGTGTCTTGCCCCAGGTCAAGGGCTTGCAGGCTAGCAGAAGGAATAAAAGGATCCATGACTCAGTGACTCCCAATTAAGTGCTCTACTGCCCCATATAATTAGAAGGCAAACCTGGTCAATGGAAGGTGAGACCAAATTAACTGCCCAGGTTGAGTAGGCACTCAAGAGATGCTAAAAGAACGATTTACCTAGGAGAAGCCGATCCTAGACCTCTGGCTAGTTCCCGTGTAATTCTGAAGTGAGGATTTAGGAGCCCATTTGAAGACTAGGTTATAATAAAGTGCTGAACATTGTTATTTTAAAAACTCTAACCACCTTGTTGGTATTATTTTCTTCCTCTCCTCTGAAAAGTGCCATAGGCCACTTAAAAAAATTAAAAGGAATTTACATTTCTGATTAAAAGTGATTTCACGACTTGAGTGGGGCCCATTCTTGAGTGTCCCAGGCTGGGGATCATTTTTCTGGTGTTTCAGATATGAGGAACAGAAGAGGAATCGTGGGAGGCAGGAACACCTGGCTGAACCTGCAGGGCAGGGAAGGGTATGTTCACCTCAGGTGCTACTGTCAGGAGGAGTGGGAGGAAAAACCCAAACACTCCTGGATGAGGGCCCCGTGCAGGGCTGGGCGTAAAGTCCTAAAAGGCAGCGAAGAAGGGAAAAGTTCATTCTGAGAGACACCTGAAGAAGAGTGAGTCTGGCCTTCAGCAACTGGGGAGAGGAAAGCATGTGAATGCAAGCGCTCTGCTGTACTTTGGGCTTTTTAAAAAGAGCAGCAGGAGCTCCTTCTGTGTAGAAATGTTTTGGTGGTGGCTGGTGGGCACTGGGTAGAAGAGGCACCATGGCTGTGAAGTTCCATCAGCGGCAAGTTCCACTAAGGACAAGAAAGGAGTAAGGGCAGACCTGTTTACTTGCGTCTGCTTTATCTTCTCCATTCATGTGACTCTTCTGTGGAGGGGGGCATGGCTACAGCAGATCATGATTTAGGGGTGCCTGAGTCCCCTGGGAAAATGCCATCATAATATCAAGCTGAGTGCATCCCATTCAAGTTCCCCAAAATGTGTAATCTGGATGACTATTTGACATGATTTCAACTTACTGATGAAATTTCATTCTTTAACCTTTAAAGTGTTAATAACTCAGTCGAGTCCAACTCTTTGTGACTCCATGGACTGGAGCCCACCAGGCTCCTCTGTCCATGGGATTCTCCAGGGAAGAATACTGGAGTGGGTTGCCATTCCCTTTTCCAGAAGAGCTTCCCAACCCAGGGACCGAACTTGGGCTCTCCCACATTACAGATTGTTTACAGTCTGCGTTACCAGGGAAGCCCTCTTTAAGCTTTACTGGAGGGCAAATAAATCTCTTTAGTAAACCACCTTTGCCTTACTTTATTCTTCACATCTCTCTCTCTTTTTTTTGGCTTCGATGCTCGCAGCCAGGGCATCGAAGGTTAGTTTAGTTAGTCAGGTTACTTCTCTGAACAGGGATGGAATCTGGACACAGCAGTGAAAGCATGGAGTCGTAACCACTGGACCAAGAGGGAATTCCCTCCACGTCTTTTATAGCTCATTAGTACCCAACAAGGCAAGGGTGGGCTGTCCCTTAGTTTCTCAAAAGTAATTACTACTTACATTGAAAGCAAAAATGAAAGCAAAAACATAAGGCCAGGAGTTTCAGTAAGATCTCCTTAAAATTTTACAAGCAACCATTAACCCATTTGCACCTCCTCTGAATTTCTGGAGTAAACATTATTTCCGCACTGTGTGACGACCCCCCGCCCCTCCCCGCACACACCCAAGTACAACACAGCAGGATCTTGGTGACACAGTTGTTGATGTGGCCCATGGTTTAGTGTTCGAGGTGGCTCAAAGATGGCATTGGTGAAGTAGGAGGAAGACGATACACAGAGGAGGGCAACTTTGCAGAGTAAAGGTTCTCTGTGTCTTCATTTTAAACCTTTATTGCTTTTCTCTGATTATAAAAATATTTCTGTAGAAAAACTGCAGATCTTTCAGAAATATGTAATGGAGAAAGCAAAAGCAATCCATAACTCTTATCTGTAAGACGGAATCCCTCTAGCTTTTCCCCATTTATTCACAACAAAATAAAAACTATTGGTGCTCTTTTTTTAAATGGGATCATATGATGTTTAACCCTGCTTTCCTTGCTTAAGATTTTATTTGGTCAACTGAAAAAATAAGAGATCTATCACATCTTTTTTAAAAGACTGCATATTTTTCATCCTTTTATTTTTGCCGGCACCTTGTGCCATATGGGATCTTAGTTCCCAGACCAGGGATTGAACCCCTGCCCCCTGAGTAGAAGCGTGGAGTCAACCACTGGACCTTTTGGGAAGTCCCAAGATTGCATAGTAGTTTATGGAAAGATATTTTTATAATTATCTTACTTTGGTGTACATTCTTTGTTTTTTTTTGGGGGGGTGTGATTTTTTTTTATTGAAGGATAATTGCTTTACAAAATTTTATTGTTTTCTGTCAAACAAAAATAGGGAATGCTTCACGAATTTGCATGTCATCCTTGTGCAGGGGCCATGCTAATCTCTGTATTCTCCCAATTTTAGTATATATGCTGCTGAAGTGAGCACTGGTGGACATTCTTGCTCACATACACTTGTACACATGTGAAAACATTTTTGGATATAAGATCCTAGATACGGATATGCTAGGCCAAAGGGTGTTTGAATTGACATTTTTATTAGACTGTACTAAATTTTAAATCTTTCAAATTGGTCAGTGGATTGAAGTGTTAGCAGCACAATTCTTTGTTGTGAAATCTCTTTCAAACAACTGCCACCAAGTCTAGTTTTAATTCCTTTTCCAGAAGTCACTGAAATGACAGCTTCCTGTCACAGACTGGCTTGGGACCTCAGGTGTTCTCAGTTTATCAGTGCTACAGCTCTAAGGCACGTCAAAAATATCTGCCACTTTGGGGGAGTGAGTTTTCAGATTTTTTTTTTTTCCAGATGACATTAGTTTTAGGTGTCTTTTTGGGAGTTCTAAGATTTAATGAGATAGATAAAGTAAGACTAATCTATTTCATAATTCTTCATCCTTCTTTCATCTGCTGGAGTGACTATAACATCCTAGTGTTCTTGGGGCAACCACCTGCATTTTCAGGAGCAACAGGCTGTATATGCCTACTCTTATCTACTTAGCACATGGTTAGTGTTTCTAGCAGTTTTCCAGTATTTGTCACATTAAACCCAAGTCACTCGTTCTGACCACCTTAAGCAACACTTCTATTTCAAGGAGACAAATAAGACAGAATTTCAAGAGTAAAAAACTTGTCATAGTGCTCCCCTGCACCTCATAGTCTAAAGTGATTTTTGCTTCCTCTGGACTCATAGATTTTAAAATGTTTGAGCTATTCATTAATTAACTTGGCAATTCCTTAAGAATCTCCTTTGTACTTAAAACAGAAGTGAAAGCATTAGAGTGTACAGAAAACAAGTCACTTACCTATATTCTTCCCACTAGACTATATGCTTCAGGAGAGGAGGGACCTTTGTTTGGTTCACTGATGATTCTCTGAATCTAGAAAGGTACCTGGCATATAAAAGGTGCTCAATTTTTGTTGAAGGAATGATAAACTCTTTGAAGGCAGGAATCCTCTTATATTTTGCATCCCCACAATAAATTACAAGTTGCTGATATAAAATAAAGGATCTTCATTAAGAAACACAACATAAGACTTTCTTAGAAATTAAATGAAATATCCCTGGTCTGAACTATATTCAAGATTCCTTCTGGCCTTAACTATGAATCTGCTATAATATATACTACTAAAACTAGAGTAGGAACACTTGGGTAAATCTTTGATTTAGAAAGCAGGACACTGATTTTTCTACACCTTTGGATCATCATTAAAAAGATCAGATTTGAGAATTAAGCTATATTAAGCTCAAGCTATATTCTCTAAGTTCCTTTTTTGAAAGAAAAAAAAATCATGGCATCAAGCTGTTAACTGGGAATGTCTCTACAAGCAAGTACTTGATGTCACTGTATAAACAAGAAAAGGAAATACTAATGTACAATATTTATATATTTTGGACTATGACAATGGTATGATGCTCTAATGAGAGGTCTACCTGCCTTTAAATCCATGTCAAATATGTAGCTACTTGGATTTAAAGCAAACAAAAATAAAAGCAATGAAAAAGAATAAAAAAGGGAATCACAGTAAAAGAAGCATACATATAAATCTAGAGCATATTTTGGATAATATACATCATTTTGGGGAATAAAGGCAGAAAGAAAGTGAGAGAAGAAATGCACAGGAATCAATTTTAAAAAGTCACTCCAGAAAAAAGTCCATTTTATAAAACACATTTTAATTCTTGTCTTTTAGTACTTGTTATGTCAGATCATCTCTCACTGGATGTTTAGTTTCCTGGGTTGAGACTTAGAAAAATTATATTGCGGTTAGAAAATAACATATTCTCAAGAAGTTTGACTGAAAAGACTATTTTTGGGGTTTACTATTTTTTACAACAAGTATTACTTTAACAAGAGAGTGAATTAATTGGATTTGAGATTAACTCTCACCAGCAGAACTTGAATATACTCAGTCTATTTTAAAAAAATTCTGACCTTGAAAAGAATTTTATACACAAGTAACAGACAGAAAAAATATAGGGCCTGAAATAGACAAGAGTTTTTGATGTGTTAAAAAAAAAAGAAAAAAAAATAATACTGGGGGGTGGGGCAAGAAAAATCTCATGACTGTAGTTGGAGGAAGGCATGTGCCCAAGTTAGACCAGGGAGTAAAGTCTGAAGAACACCAACAACAGAACCCTTCTTGGGTAAAAGTAATACCAGGAGGACGCCTATGGTTAATTTTCTAAAAAAAAAAAAAAAAAAAGGTAAACAGTATTCAGTTTGTTGAGGCTTACAACATTGAGTAAAACAGGAAAAGAAACACTCAAAAACAATTTTTAAAGACAAGTTACGGAAACGACTTGAAGCAGATAAAACTTAAAGTGAAGTCAGAATACATATGATACTGCTTTCAATCATTCATGCTAGATGTGAAGAACTGTTAGGATCATACATCTTAAAGCAAATGGAAAATAGTCAATCTTAAAATAAATGTACAATAAAAGTAAATTTCAACCTTTAGGAAATCCCAGTTCAATGTGTAAACATTTCTTATAAAGTGTTTAACGAAAAATTTAAGTTCGACAGGCTATCATGTTTGTAATATTGACATTACACATGTAATATTTAGATATCTTAGATACAAAAGTAAAATACACATTATTCCTTTTTTAAAAGATGCTTTTGAAGCTACAAAAATCAGTTTATTTTATTGAAGGGCTTTTGGAAAAACTGATGAAATAGGCAATACGTGCTCCAAAATAAGTACGTTATACAGAATTCTAAATTTCATGTTACAGGAATACCATCTAGAAAAAGTGCAAGGTGCATGAATATCTTGGTGACAGGTGTTAAGTAAACTCAGTGAAGAAATCAGAAACGAGTTCCGAGTGCAGGCCCAGTTCAACTTTGTAAGTTTCGTGGGCACAATAAATCATTCACAAAAGCCCACCTTAAACAGCTCAAGTAGTCAGAAAAATAGGCCGAGGGTTACTCGAGCGATAACAAAATCCGCGGTCTTATTGTTGTAGAGCAGATGTCATTTATGGGTGGGGCTGACGCGCAGAGCAGCTGAAACATTTTTGTACCACCCCCCGCCCCGCGCTCTTTCCAATGGGATAGAAGGGGCTCCAAAAAGGAAGGGGAAAGCTCCCAACGCTCAATTCCTCTCAGAAACAAGGAATTTTTTTTTTTTATGTGGCCTTGGTATACACGTAAAAGCCCGCGATAAGATGTACAAAATCTCCTGTAATTAAACCCTACCCTGGAAAAGAAATCCTCCCTTTCGTCCCTCCCGGGCCGGCTCCTCCTCAGGACACTTGGCTGAGTCTTTTCTTTCCCTCCTTCCCACGCTGGCGCAGAGGCTGCACGCAAGCCGCGGACGACTGTTTTTTTTTTTTTTTCGCGCGGAGGGAACTCGACGGGTAGGAACGCCGAGTGGCGGGAAGGGAGCGGGCGGCGTTGTGAGGAGGCCAGCAAGGCTCGCCGGGTACGAGAGGGGCTGGGGGCTGGGGGACAAGGGACGACGCGGGCCGCCGGGCCCGCACGGGAGGCCGAGGTGACGAGGGGAAATCTCCCGGCTCGGAGCTGGGACCCGGCGCTTCCGGCTACCGACCGGTCGCTCTCGGGCCTAGCGCGGGTCGCGTTGCCGGCTCCGCCGAGGCGGGCGGAGAGTTGGTAGGAAGGGAAACCGCGGCTCGCACTTGCCTGGAACCGGGTGACCAATAACTGGTAGTAGTCTTTGCTCGGCGCTGGGCCTTGTCCTACAATTTCGAACAGAGTCTCCGGCAGCCACGGCGCCATCTTGGGACGCCACCGCCGTCGCTAAGACAACCAGGAAGGGGCGGGGCCTACCTGGGGTCACGGGGGCTACAGCCGTGGTTTTAAAGAAAAAAATGAACCCTACTTTCGAGCTGGCGGGGTGTTTCTAGCTTTAGGGGCGATTATCCCCTTCATCCAAGGGTTAGCAGGAACTCTTGAGCCGTGAAGTATCCACCTTGAGGTCCCGGGTGACCCGGAGGGGAATTAGTTCCTGCTACCACCTAGGGGGAGTGAGGAAGGCGAGGAGGGGGAGGCGGTGACCCCGGCGGAGGGATACCAAGCGAAGTCCCATATTCCCCTTCCTGGTCCCTCGAAGGGATCGGGAGGAGGTCGCAGGCCGCTGGAGGAAGTCGAGCCCGGCTGTGGAGAGACGGCGGCGGGGGGGGGGGGGGGGGGGGGGGGGGGGGGGGGGGGGG